>VZSG01000410.1:605037-617580 GCA_013398315.1 Nothoprocta pentlandii
AGAAAAGAAAAGAAAAGAAAAGAAAAGAAAAGAAAAGAAAAGAAAAGAAAAGAAAAGAAAAGAAAAGAAAAGAAAAGAAAAGAAAAGAAAAGACCTAAACAGAAAGACCTATCTAATACTTTTAGGCTTGCTGCTTCTTCCTAGGAATGAATCTTCTACTAGATATGTAGAGATAACTATCAAGTATATGATACTGGAGAATCTGAATTGATATCTGAGATGAAAAGGAAGAAAAGACAGAAAGGATAGAAATATTAAACAGAAATATAAGCAGCAGGGAGTAAAGATTTCTATCTGTAATGAAAGAGTTAAGAATATCATGAGGGTCAGGCACTCTGATATCCTCAGGTGATTAATCTGTAGTTGTTAATGCTCATTGGTTTGCTGAAAGAAAGGTACAAAATGTTCAGTAAGGCACATAACACACAGGACTACAAGGTTAGGGAAGGAAATATTCCCTACAGACTTCCACTGTTCAGCTTTTCCCCCGGTCTGATTATCCCTATGATTTTTCTATAGTTCATATTTTGCGTCAGTGACTTCTACGGATTAATTCAGTGCAGTCTAAAAGCATTCTTTGTCATTTCTTACCATTTATATTCTCAGGAGTTATGTCCTCCTTTCCTTCTCCCCTCAATGTAATCAACTCCAATGGCTACCCTCCAGTTCACAACTGGACTCATCGCTGGTTTGTTCCATCTTCATTTCCCATGCTTATTAATGTGTCCAATAATTGTGGCATTTCCTGAGAGAATATTGGACAATAAGCAATCAGCAATATTCACATAAGGCTAGGCCTTTCCGCACAAGGGGTTTGCTAGCTATAGGTGGATGGATTGGCAGATCAATAAATACAGGCATCCAGCTGAGCTGGTAGATGACTTTGCAAATTGGACTGTGCATTCAGTGTCTTACATCCATGTTTATTTGCTTAGCTTTGGATACTACTAAATGTGTGTGCATGATTTGTTTCTCTAGATCTAGTGAAAAGGGTACACAAAAGGTAACATCAAATAATGTCTCTTACGCTACTTACTCGTGTCTCCTCATCTGATTAACAACCACAACCCCTAACTGTCAAGGCAGAGAATATATCTGCCTCTCAGGAAGCATCTGCCCGTCTGACATGTTCTTTGGAGCTGCCATATGTACTTATCGCCTGATATTTTGTCTTGGATGCAGTATTCAGTAAACTGTGCCATGGATTGCTCATCCAATTTTAGTACTGCACTTTTTAAACCAACAGTCTCAGGATGTCTCTGTGTAAATCTTTCAATCCAGTGATACATCATCCCAGATTAAAAGCAGAAGGTGCCTCCATTTTTGGATGCATTTGTGCATGTGTTCTGGCTGCTTCTGAAGCTGAAATACACTTGAAACATGTTTCTGACAGCTCCAACCTCAGAAACCTTTTGGGTTAATGGGAAATCACTAGCTGCAGTGATGCTTTTGTTTTCAATGGAAAGCACTTCCAAAACCAACATGAATTAAACATACCAGGAAAAATCTAGTCATAGGGCATTTGTGAAGGCATCCAACAGTTTTTCTCCAACTAGTACCTTTTCTCTGTTCCTTACTCTGCTTCACCAGCGGTCTTTTCATGTCAGAGAACTGGGTTATCTGCAAGGGTGAAATGGCAGCAGTTCCCTTGATTTATTAGTGTAACTTCAGGAAATCAACATTTGTTAAGTTGATTGCTTTTTTTACCCTTGTTCTGTAAAATATTTGGTGAAATGTTGCTGTATGCATTATCTTCCTCACATCAAAATGATGATAACAATCCACATTTTGACAATTTACAGCTAACTAAAATATAAAGGGGTAAGCTTTGGGATATTTTGAATTTATTTAACATTGTATTTAACGCAGCGACATTATAGTTATTCTATGGAACCCACTATAGTTTATCCATAAAATACTAATTTGCACTTATTATATTGTTCTCTGACAAAATAAGGACAAATTTCTAGTCCTGAGTGCTCTATTTATTTTCCTTTTTATTTTTTCTAACATCTAGTCTGATAGAAGGGCAACTACTTTCATTGCTGAAACATCAGCAGTTTATCATAGATGATTTCCAAGAACTTTGTAAGAACAGGAAAAAATAAAATGTTTCCTCCGAGAACCCAATCACATTATACATCTGGGATCCTAAGAAGGCCCAGATAAACTTATGTACAGATGCAGGTTGAAATATGCCACGAACATAGCTTTCCTCTAGCTGTAATGGAAAAGATGAGCAAGAAATTTGTCAAAGAGATATGAAAAATATCTGCTATTTAGAAGAATGGAACAAATATATCTGGATCACTTCAAAAAAAGTGGGCATGCAGTTTGATTTAGACTAACAATAAATTACAGCCCTCTAGGGTCAAGGAAGAAGTTAGCAAGCAATTAAGACCTGGAAGTGTCATTAGGAATTTTTTTCTGAGCACAGTTGCAGAAACAGGACTGTTTAAACACCAAGACATCTGCACTATGTTTTCTGAACATGTTCAGAAATGTCCTTTTCATTATTTCCCCTTTTTTTTCAAGGCTCCAAACACATTCAGCAATAACTAATTATGAGAATGTTTGCAATCATTTATCTCCAGTCTCCTGACTAGAAACAAAAAATATTAGCATTTGGAATAAGAGATGTGCATTTTTGCAGGCAGCCTGATTTAGATAAATATGGTACCTAGAATTTTTGCAAGCTTGTTAGAACTGAACTATTTCTGAACCTTCTAGTATTTTACATTCAGATAAAATATGAAATGGAAATTCTTTTATAACCTCAAAAAGACATTGTTTATTGTTTTGAATGGAAGGAATTGAGCTTTCAGTACTTAGCTGAAGCGTGTCAAGGTCAAGTTTAAGTAGGACTCCAAAAGTTCGGTACACTTTAATAACCATCAGCTAATCACGCATACTTTTCAGTCCTTTGCATCTGTTCTCAATTGGGAGTGAAGGTCACTTCTATTACCAGCCAAGATTAGCTAGTAGAGATAAAGAGAAAAAGGATCTCCTACCTGTGCCCCAGCAGGAAAGTGGTTGTGCACATTTGCTGGAGTGTGGAATTCATTAGATGAATTGCTGTTGGCAACCTCTTAGCAACTGAATAAATCACTGAGTCCCCACTTTCTGTTTGGAAGGGTTTGTCACATACACGCAAAAAAAATACAGGCTATTTGTTTTTCAACAAATTAAACAAGAGCAAGTTGGGAGAATTTGAAGAATTTAGTTGTGCTGAACTGAAACTAAGGATATCACCAAATTCTCTGCAGATATGTTTTTATTTTAGATTTGCTGATATAGTACATTTGACCATAAAATAAGAAAACACAGATCTTCCTGTAATCTCTGAAACTTTGCAAAATAAAGCATTAGAAATACAGAATAACACCATTCTCTAATGCAATCAATTATCATTTCCAGAACAAATTAAGCCTCCATTCAGATGAAGTTTCCATTAGAAAACAAATTTCCATGCACTTTTCTTTAGACTAACCTCTGCTCCAAAGCTAAGGATGCCTGCCAAAAGCCTGGATACCATTTTCTAATTCAAAGGGGCTATGGTCCAAGAAAACTGAAACTCTCTCCCATGTAATACTGTCAAACCTCAGCATTATTTCACAGATATTGTAATATTTGTTACTTTAAAAGCCTCATTTGTTCAATTCAGGTCAGAATGGACTGCTCTCACATTTCATACAGTCCAATTTGAGACCTGACAACTGAAGAAAAACAATCAAAAAGGTGAATAATAAGCTAATAACCCTGTGCAGAGATATCACATGTACAATTCCAATGAGATTAGAAAGAAAAGTATTATTGTTTTCAGTGGATGCTGGATTTTGAATATTTTTGTAAATAATTTAGGTAGATATTAGTAAAGGTGCTTTCTTTTGAATTTGCTAAGAACTTAAAGGATAATTTAAAGATCATATTGTTTCAAAGAGAATATTTTATCTTTTAAGTGCTGAGCTTTTAATGAGGCATTTTGTTCTGTTTAGGAAAGTATTAAAAATAAGAAATCTTGTAATTTCTTTTTCTCTCTTACAAGACAAAGAACTGACATAAAAAAAAATCCCAGAAATTATTTAGCTTACAAATAGCTATTTGGAAGTCAGGAAATGCCATGGTTGATTATTCCCTACCTTAGTTTGGGAGTGTTGTGTGCAGGCACTGTATTATTAGTCTTTATTAATTCCACAGTCTTGTGGAATTATTACTATAGCTTATCTTATTCAGTCAGTGCTTAGTAGAAACAAAGTTTGCCGAAGAACCTGTCCCACATAATTTTCTATCAATTTCCTCTCTGTTCTCTTGTCCATGTGGTCCCCCTTAGTGCTTGCATTGCACAGTGAGAATAGTAGTGTAAGTTTCTCTCTGTTCTGCCCCATGGAGTGGGCTCTGTCAGTGGAGGGCAGACCCTTGATGCAATGTTGCCTCTTTCCCAGGCGAGCATGAGTGTGTCCCTCGGGTGTCATGAGACTGACAGTGCATCATGGGGTGCACAGTTTGGCTTTGCAGTTGGGAACATCCAAACTTCAAAATCCTTGGGAGACTATCATTCCAAAAGGCATCATCACAGTAAAATGATCAAACATCTGAAAATTTACTTATAAAAATATTCCAACTTTAAACAATGTCCCAATTCAAGAAAGAATATGCTTTTGATGTGGCAAAAATTCTTATGTCTTCTCAGTTTCACAGTTCTAAATCTAATCCTAATCTAATTAATCTAAATCTAATCTTTTCTTCCTCTTCCTCTTCCTCTTCCTCTTAGAAGCACTACATATGAATTTACTAGCAATTAATAGTCAACCACGAGACAGAGACACTAATTACTTCAAACAGTTTCTAGACAGAATCCATGAGAAAGAAAATATTTTACCTTCACATTGCAGACTGGGAATTAAGGTACAAAAAGATTAAGTGACTTGCATAAGTTTATCTGGGAAGCTTTTGGCAGAGACAGAAATTGAACTCCAAGTGCAAGACTGCTCTTGCAACCATATAAACTTTTGGAAGTGTCGCTAGTTTTGCAGCGGTGGTTTTTTCCAGATCTTATTAAAACTTTTTAGAACATTCCTCCCACTTTTTCATGTACCTTTTCAAAACATGACTACAACCTCAAAAACAGGTATAAGGGTTAGCATTCCCTTAGGGGAATGTCAGAAAGTAGGGAAAGTAGGGAAGTAGAAAGTAGAGAAGAAAAATATGCTCTAAAGTAAAGCCACTTTTACAGATTTCCTTATTTTGTCTTGTAGACCATGTGGCATCTGACTGTTTCATTATTCTAAAGAAGTTCAGATCAAAAGAGAAGTCAAGGAGGGGGAGGGATATATTCGTTATGTGAGACTGGGTTAAAACCCAAGCAGTAACACTGTTTTGAAAAGGTCCCATCTAGAAAGGTGGGAGATTTTTTACCTGTAGGAACATCTGGTGATTCTTCTGTCCTGAAAAGTAGCAGGAAAGTGACATGTGCTTCCCTCTGCACATGTATACAGTGAATAGGTTGGAGGTGCCTCATTCTTTCTGCCACTCTTGCCCCCAAAGACATGAGCAGGGCTGGTTCAGAAGCAGCATTCCTCACTGTCCTACTGTGGTGATAATCCTTATCTAACTGGGTTTTCTTGTTTGTTTTTATATAGTTTTTAGAAATTTAATGTTGAACTTGCAACACATGCTCAGAGGGGAAAAGGCTTAAGGAATATTAAAAGCCTGTAATTATTTTTTCCCCTGTTATTCCCAAGCAAGCTCTGTGGAACATCTTTGTAAATTATGCATAATAGTTTTATGAGTTGAACTTTCCATTTGTGCAACATGAGAGTCATCTTCCTCTTCAGCAGCTTGTGGGAATTCACTTTATGCTTTGGAGTAGATGGATGGAAATTCTGGAATATTTCTAAAATAGTTTTGTTCTCCGTTCCATGTAGGCATCTTTACTACTGGTTTGAAGGGTTTTGGATACCTAATTTTATTAATCTTCCAAATTATCCAAACATAAAGTGAGAAAATCAAAATGCAATTTGTTGTCTTGCATTCTCTGTTCATAAGATTGCATGCAGCTCAGGAAGCTACCTTTCAATATGCCACAGGACTGAAAAATAGGTGGAGAATGTTACTAGGAAAAACAATATTCCTGCTCCAAAAGCATCTTTTGTTCATCAGTCTGCCTCTAAGAATGAGGATAGGCTACTTTATATCATTTAATCAATCCCAAATATAAAATTAACAAGTCAGCTTTGGTCCTAAGAAATAGATTTCTTTTTTCTACAGACTGTTAAATGCTAGCATTGCATTTGGCTGTTTATACATGCCCACATAAAGCATATTTATAGAAGATATTTATTTATAGAAGGCATTACTCTGTTGTCAGCCCTTCTGAAAGCAGAAAGCTAATACACTGTAAATCCCCTTTGGGAATTCCAGTCTGGGCCGCCTGGAAGAATCGTAGTGGATGTTCTCCTCAGGAGAGGAGACATATGGTACGAACTAACATGCTGTGAAAAAGAAACACGACCTCCTTCTCATCAAAGCACAGATCAGACTTAAGAGGGGTTTGGTTCCTGGAAAATGGGCTAAGTGTAACAGAAGCTCATTTATCTTCCATTTGATCTTGACTACAGCTGGGATCTATATCCATTACGCAACACCTTAGTCACATTGAGGCCTTGCTAATAGTGTAATGCCTGTCACCTCCCAAATGACAGCACATGGCACCCTGAAAAGTTATGGTGATACACTGTTAAAGTCTACCACAAACAAAGGACAAGAAATCTGCCTAGCTCATCCTCAAAATGGATCATTTCTATGGTTTGTTTCTAAGTCACATCCCATGCTGTACTTCCCATCTTCCTTTGGAAGATTCCCTCAATTTTTGGTGTGTTCTTTACTTACCACTCAAGAAAAGCAAATTATTTTGTTTTGAACCTTCTGGAAGTTTAAAATCTTGTACAAGCTTCAGTGAAAGTAAGAAAGGGAAAAATCTTGTACAAGTTTCAGTGAAAGTAAGAAAGGGAAAAATCTGGGGAACAATAACACCACAATCTCTTCCTGTCTTATCAGCCTCTTCATTTATAGAATACAGTTGTAGTTTTATATCTAAATAAAGAACAACATAAGCATTCATTCTCACTATTTTTTTTAACTAAAGGAATTTTGGAAGTTTGGATTAAACATCTGAACTATAACAAATCATTTTCTTAGAAGCCTTTCCTATGCAAGTACAATTGGAAAATCACTGATTTCCACAGCACTGGGGGAACAGACACTGATTCCCACAGCACTGTGACAGAAGAGCCTTGAAGGCACATTTAGATCCTTTCTTAACAACCACAGAGCCTAGGAATTTAAGAAAATGGGAGTAGTTTTACAAGTGGCAGGTTCCAGTGTGGCAATACCAAGGAGGCAGAAGACTTCAGAGTGCAGATGGCACAAAGCTTAGTTGATGTCTGACACCCTTATATATGAATTAGGCAAGAGCCTAACTGCTTTCCCTTCACTCTGGAGCTGCTCTCCCAACACCCAGCACTCCCAGGACTCGAACACTGAAACAGGCCGTTTAGAAGCACCAAAGGACTAGGTCTGCTATATATCTTCACAGACCCCTGTCACAAACAGACAAAAATATTCATTCACTATAGTCCACATGCACACACATGCACACACATGCACACTCTAATTTGTATTTTCATGCTATTAAGTTCAACAATATCTGGTCAAAGCAGCAGAGTCAGTATATTCAGAAATTCTAAACTGTCTTAGTTTGGTGCACCTCTCCCAAATGCCATTCAATAACTACTGAAAAACTTTCACTTGCTGAAGAGTATCATACAAACTAAAACTGCTCTTAATGCTTATTCCCCACTAAGGCAGACAGGGAAAGACTTAGAGAGCCCAAGGCAGTTACGTTATACTTAATCATGAAGATAGTTTAGACATGCAAGAGGTCTTTTATGAGAAAATTTAATATCAAATTAAGTTCCCAGGTATTATTTCCACTATATTATAAGCCAGTCTATGAAATTTCTTAGAACATTCAGGTGCTTGAAAATTATATAAGTGCTTTATTTTAACTTTTTTTTTTCTTTTAATATATGAGCTGGTACCTCACTTGTTCACATCTTCCTAGAAACTGGAGGTTTAAGAAAGACATTTTAGTGAAAACTAATTAAAATAATATGCATTTTACTATAGTGTATATTAGTGTATTTAGTATTTATTATGTATATAATATATAGTAATATATTAATTAGTGAATAATAGTATATATTATATACAACATATTCTATAATACTACATAATAATATAGTATTTAGTGAAAAAATAATTAAAATTAATTATGTGTATTTCATTATCACATTTTAATGTTTAATTTATTAGAAAAATATAAAAATATTGCTCATAAAATAGAAACACAAATATAACTATTCACCAAAGACATTGCCAAAGACTTAAACATTAAATTATTTATGTCAAGAACTCTGATTAGCTCTTAAGTGCCAAAAAGATGCAAAGGTAATATGCTGAATGCAAGATGTGAACAATATAGATAAGTAGACATTCAAAAGCACTCTTCCCAGATGCTCTGTCATTAAGCAGTATAGATACTATAAACAGCATATATAAAAAATTACACCCATGATGTAAGTTTTCATTTGTAAGGAAATGGTGCATTTCTGCACTTCAAGACATAGCAGATATTTTCTTCTCTAAATACATAAGATTTTTTTCTGAAAAGAGCCATTACATTCGTCTCTGGCGTGGGTCATTGATTTGTGATCTACAGTGTCAGATGCTAACAATTGCATACACTTTCATTAAACATAGACATGACTTAGCCACAATTTTAAAAATGATGTCACATAAATTGATAATCCTCCTGAGGTCCCCTCCAACCTGAATTTTTCTGTGATCCTATGATTACAGTTATTTTCTTTGGTAGCCCACAATTTCTAAAATGAATATGGCACTGGAATCTGGTGAGACGTCATGTTCACAGCTCTCATAATGGCTGCATGGAGAACGTTTCTCAAAGTGCAATACGCAGAAGTCCTGTCAGAAATTTGTCACAAGGCTTAATAAGCAAACCAGCTGTGCAGAAGCACCAGCAAACCATTACTAGTGACTGTTCAGTAGCAATAGGCTACCTTGTATCTTGCACTACCTATTTGAGACCAAGCTTTTCAAGATCCATGCCTTGACATTTAAATGCAAAGCAAAGTGATCTCTTTTCCCTGGAGCTGAAACAATCAGAAGTTATCCCCAATTTATATATGTGCTGATGGCATCTCAGTATTATTTGAAGTGAAAAAAACAGTTATTCAAATAGATATCGTCTTGCAAACTTAATCTTAGACAGCACTGGGCATTCTGTCAATACAAATGCAATGATTATCTGAAGGAATTCACCTGGACAAATCATGAATAGGACATATCCAAGCAACTTTGACTAAGGCAGTAAGAATTTTTACTCCAAATTACCATGGAACAAAGGAACTAACGGTGAACATGGCTTCTTGTACACAAGAGATGCTGCCTTTTCATACTAATAGAAATGTAAGGAACTAACTGCTTTTAGAGGGATTCAAGATCTCACATAGTTTGATACTTTCTGAAAGACCAAAACCTTTAAATTTTATGATATCAATAGAGGCAAGGAAAGCTCCTGTAGAGTCAGTCACACAAAGCTTTCCTCTGACTTCTTATCTACTCCTGAGATACTAGCTAGTGTGGTTTTATTTTCATATGCACCTCCCAGTTCTTCCCAAAGGTTCTTTGAACTAAATTGCCACATTACTCTGTATTTTCAGTCTCTTCTGCCTCTCTGAGAAACACAACTTGAAAAAAAAAACCCTTTCCTTTTTGCTTTCCTTTTTGTATAACTCATATTTGCCAATTATTTATAAGTTTTCCTGACACAAAAGGAACAAACAAATCCAGTGATTTTCTTGTAGCAAATGTGCCTGCTTTGTATTTAGTATGAAAATAGTAATTACTTAAGAAGTGTAGTCTTGAAAACACAGTATATTCTATTAGAATGTGTACAGAAACAGACCTTTACAGAGGCAAATCCCAGCTAGTATGAAATCAAAATGCCTCCTCTACATCAAGTCTATATTAAAAATACATATGCATATGACATTTATTATCAAGATTATCAAATAAGAATGGCCCAGTTGCAGACAGCATGAAGATATAATCTCATACATAACAGAATCACTCAGAAAATGCACTAGACATGACAAACCTTTCCAAAAGCATCCATGATGCACCAGTCTGCACCAGTCTTGGATAATCTCAAAGAGTGCACTCTGCATGCACACTGTCCCAGAGGAACATGACCCATCTGCCCCAGTCAGTAACTCTTCCATATGTTCCTAAAGTACTTAAATAATGGGCAAACTAGTGTGTGAAAATCAAACCAAACCCAGGGCTTTACATGGCATTTGTTGCCAACACCACTCTACAAATTGAATTGTTTTCCCCCCCAATTTATGTATTTTTTCGCCTGATATTTCTTTGTACAATTTGTTATTAGAGAACTGGGCAAATGCTATCTATTCTACTAAATGATTGAAAATGTCTTCTCTTCTTTGTAAGTTATTTGCAGTTTTCATTGCCTAGCTCCAGAGATGCACATAAGAAAAAGAAAAAGGAAAAAAAAAAAGAAAAAAAAAAAAGGTTTCCTATCAGAAGTGTTAGCATGGAAATATGGTGCATATATACAAAATATTATGCAGCAAATGCTCCATCTAAGACAAAAAAAAGAGCTATAGAAGTCCAACATTTTCAACTTGTATCACTTTCTTTACTCCAAAGCACCTTCTTTCACCTGAAAAATGATACATTTTCCCATGCCTTAATTACTGACTTTGGAGGAAACACAGTCACAGGCTTTTTGGAATGTGTCAGCATATCTCCTCAATCAGCAGCAGCATTGCTTTTTGAGAGGCAATTCTGATCATTCAACACGGAGCACAATGTTTTTTCTGTGGAGTATTTTCAAGATGTGCTATCTATAAGAAGGAAACCCTGTCAGCTTGGTAAAAAGACCGAAAGATATCCCCTCTTTCTAAGGTGATCCTATGGTGTATGAGAAACGAGTGAACTTTGTTAGAGTTCAAGAACAAGTAACTTTGAAAATTAAAAAGCAAAAGAATTTTGTGGAAAAACTGACATTTCAAAGCTATTTTCATTATAAATGGCTTAGAAAAGATTTATTGATATTAGGAAAAGAACAACGATATTTTTTAATTTGCTGAGTTACATTCTGATTTCCAAGGTTGTCCCAATATCTGCTATTTAGATAGCACTGACCACACTGATGTTCAGACTTGCCAAAAATGTCAAAGTATCCACAATAATATGATCTACTCATTCCACACCATTTATGTTTTTTTCCCTTTTTTTTTAATGTGGAAATTCTTTCATGAGAAAAATAAAGCACCCTGGTTTTTACATCCTAGACATACTTGTAAGTTAAATTGTCACCTTAAATCAATGCTGACACAGTACTCCAGTCTTCTGTAATCGTGCTAATAGATCTAAAGACCCACAGAGTAAGTTAATCAATATACTTTGCAGAAGGAGTACTTGGCATTTAAAGAAGCAGAAATAAGCAGAGATTTTATGCAGTCATAATGTTGACTCAGGATGATGTTATAGAGTTTTGGTCACCAGATAATATCTTTTGCAAGTATTTTGCAATAAAATGCAAAATAAGTGTCAGGCTTAGTCATAAGGAGTGGTGGTTGTTTTCGTAAAGAGCTTTTTGTTGACTTTTCTGCTCCCCATGAGCTTTCTTGGATTAGAAGATGATTCTCCTGCTCAAACTGCATGACATTTCTAAGAAACAACATATGGCATGCATTATTTTATCAAAGCCATCTGCTTGTGGCAGTGACAAGGCCTCTGGGCTGAGGCCCCAAGTTTTGCTTGCTTTAAAATACTGCTGCTTTAAGCTCTGCACTGTTAAAAGTATTGGTTTAGTAGGATTTCCATGAAATTTTTTTTCAAATACAATAAGGCCCAGAAAAAGATGCTGCAAAGAGGTTTGCATACCAAAAAAGAATAATCTTAACAGTGCAAAAGGACACAATATTCCCTTTTCTTAGTACTGTTCAATCTTCCATGACAGCCAGCACCCTGCTAGTCAATGAATGAGCAAACCTCACTCCTCCTTTCTCTCCTTTGCTTGTACTTGGCCTTTCAATTGAGTTTTTTCTATATCTGGCCACAGTTCTGGCCAAGGGCAGTGACACATGTTTAGGTCCATGGCACAACACACATTCAACAACTCTGAAGAACTTTGAATAAGATTACAGCCCCCAGTGCACCAGTGTAGTCACTAAATAGCCCTTCTCTATATACAGCTAAGAAATCCTGAACCAAACATGGCATGTGGCAACATAAGCACTCAGTACTTGGAGTTAGTACTCTAAGTTAGTACTTAGTACCAAAGATGCAATATGAGCAGATGCATTCCTAATGGATCCAGGTGCTTTCCCAACCAGTATTTCACAGAATCACAGAATCACAGAATCACAGAAT
>VZSG01000410.1:619145-653595 GCA_013398315.1 Nothoprocta pentlandii
TGAGTGGCCAATTTGCCTAAGTGATCCCTAACCCAATCCTTCTCAACCCGCGGAAGGTCTTCCTCTAGCCCATTTACATCTCTTCCACCTGAGCCCTGCAGTTCACGGGGGGTCGCCTTAGCAGTAAAGACAGAGGCAAAGAAGGCATTTAGTAACTCTGCCTTCTCGGCATCCTCCGTCACCAAGGCCCCTTCCCCATTCAGCAGTGCACTAAAATTTTCCCTCGTTTTCCTCTTGCTATTGATATACTTATAGAAATCCTTCCTGTTGTCTCTGACTTGCCTCGCCAACTCTAATTCAACCCGGGCTTTGGCCTTCCTCATTTCACATCTGCATTCTCTGATGATGTGTCAGAGAATGCGTATTTCCCATCCCTCTCACTTTTTCATCTGGGACTTACCTCAGATGTGAAAACCAGACTTTGCAATGAAACAGGTGATGCATAATATATGAAATGTAAGATAGAGATTTCCCATAGCATAGCCCTTCTCTAGAGTGAAGAAGATAGTGAAAGGGAAATTGTGCCTTTTAGGCAGGAATTGTTGCTCCCAGGCTGCTTCCAGGCTGGGCAATAGATGCTTGGCTAACTGTAGGCAAAAGCAGAATGCCAAAAGCTAATCCCAAAATCAAAGACTTTTAGAAATCAAATTCTGGATTTTTGTTACAGTGTTAGAATAAAATATTTTATGGGATTCAACTAACTTAACTCAGTGGAAAAGTCCTGCCTTGAGCTCTGTTCTCCGTGATCTCCAGCAGACACTTTCAGTTTCAGCCAAGTGTGTTGGCAAACCATGCAAACCTCTGTCATATTATCTTAGTATTTTTAGATTAATGGGACAAAGGCATCTTATAAATAACACATCATCTTGCATGTCAGCAGTGTGTTCCCATCCCAAGCATGCAGAAGCATTTGAGAGAGTATTGGCAGATCGCTGTGATCTGTCCCAGCATGTTCAGAGCAGGATGCCCAGGGGAGATGGAGGAGGCAAACATCTGCAGTACACAGTGGGATACTGCTAGCTTTCCCAGCAGCAGCACCTGCCGATCCAAGAGCACCCTCCCATCCCAGTGCCAAAATACAGGCATGAGTGTGACTGGAAGGGGTTCATACAGGCTGTCAGGAGACTGGAGGTCTCAGCCAAACCTACTCACTGACTACTTCAGAAATATTCAGGGAAAAGAAAACTCCTTGCCTTGTGTCAAGTCTGAGCTGGCATGGGTTGGAGGATTGCTGGGTATTTGAACAGAAAGAAATGATTTTGCTCCTTCCCATTTAAGAAGGTAAAATTCATATTAAAGAAAGTCAATAAACACACATATCTCTGATTATATTTTTAGGGTGAATGAGAAACAGATCAACCCTTTTTTCCCCCCTTTTATCCCTCAGCCCTTTTCCCTTCCTGCCACTGACTGCTACTCTCAACATTCCAAAGGGCACAAATCATATTCCAAGAAGGCAGGCAAAAAAAATGGCAGGTATCAAGTGAACTCCTTCTACTGTAGCAGATAAAGAATACCTAGATACAACAAAAGGCAGACACCTCAGGCATTCCTAGGAATTGTATGGGAGTCAGCTGAATAAGACTGGAACTGTCACTTGCATTTCTGCCTTCAGCATTATTGAACCATAAGTAGTAGCTTTCCAGCTTTTATCGCCCAGGAGACTTAGAACCACAGATGGTTGAATTTCTTGCTAGAGAATATGTCCTTGTAAATAACTGTCCTGCTATAATTAGAAGATTCTTTTAAGAACCACCTCTTTCTTTTGCAGAACAAGGAACTGAGAAAGACCTTTTGCAGACCTCAAGGTATGCGGAACCAACAAGATGGTTAACCATAAAAATGTGTAATCAACACACCTTTATCACAATAGACGCCAAATTAGCAAGCAATAACTGATAATCTTTAAATTATTTATTTTCCAACCTGATGAAAAAAGAAGCCTTCTTCTTTTCTTTTTACCCTACCTCCCCCCATTTGGTGTCTTTAGGAATATTGTTCAGTTAATGTTCAACACACCAGACTAATCAGGTTCCCTATTACAAGCCCATCTTCTTTGCAGAATGAAGATGTAGGTTCTCAGACGTCTTCCGATTGCAACATATCTTTACAGATGACAGCTGGTATTGCTGCAGAACTAGAGACGGCACAGTCAGATAAATCTGTTCCATTTAGAAGCAATTCATGCCCTCAAGCAGCCCAGACCAGGGTAATTCATCCCATGTGTTTGAGGCTGCATCAGGACTGTTAGAGGAAAATTAGGAATGTAGGTTTTTTGTTTGGTTGGTTTTTTTTTTGATAGACCAAAATACAAATAAGGACAAAAAATACTATTTCAGTGTTTCTACATCATTTGACTTAGGCAAGCAGTTAAAGCCAGACAAGCCAAGATAACCTGAGACATGCTCATCTGAGCAAGAATTCCCGTGATGATTAACTCCTGAGTCTTTATTTAGCAGGCATGAAATACATGCTTTGAAAGGCTTTGCGCCCACCCTAAAGATATCCCAGTTTAACAGATGCAAACACAAGGATGTCATATTCTGTAGAGATCAAATCTGAATTAAATCAATGAATCTCAGGCATGAATTCTCATATATATCCTTGTTGTGATATTTTAGGCTAATATGCTTGCTTGCATCACACTACTGGAGCTTCCTAGAAACATTGTCTATATCATACCCCCTGAATTTTTCCCAGTGTTTGCTAGCAGGAATAGGACGTATATCTTCCTTAGAAACAAATGCTACTCCTACTGTTCTCAAATGAATTGTCTGTAGCACTTACTTTTCTATCAGCAAATTAAGGGACCCACATATACAGGCAGGCTAATCCACTATGCATATTTAATCTATAAAGCTCCCTGGCAAGAGATTTCAACCATATTGCTGGATATGTTTCCTTTTCTTCACAGCCCATTGTGATTAGATTATTCTAATGTTGCAACCTTAGATTGTTCTAACCCAGTACAAATAGAGAATGCCCCAATTTTTCCAACATAAATTACTCTTTATTATATGTAAGATAAACAATAACTGCTGATCTTACTAAAACACACGACTAAGATATCTTTTTCTTTTTTTTTTTTTTTTGCCAAAAATATTGCATATGAAACAAGAAAACTGCCAACAACAACAATAACAACAAAAAAGTATGTGACTTAAAAAAGTTATTTCCATATTTGTATTTCTTAGAGATTTCTGCTTCTGGGTAGCATTATCTACTATAGTAGCACTACTAGAAATCTTTCAAGGAAACTGAAGCAACGTAGAAAATCAGGCAAAGCGTAAAAGTTTGTCAGAGAGTTGTCCAAACTTAGCTTGTTTTGATCCCTGAAGCTTTAAAGTTGCAAGTTACCACTGACATCTGTCCTGCTGTTATTTCTTTGCATTTCCTCGGCAACATTCCTTGTAACTTTTTGCAGCATCAGCAACAACACTATTTCTAACAGAATTTTGGAAGTCCCAACAGCCGGGGCCATGCTGTTCAGTGAGGGACTCCTTTGCTGTATTGGAAACTACAGTTGCTTTCTGCCTCCAAGGAAAACATTGACCCTTAGAGTGCAAGCAACCTCATATTGTTACAGTTCAGAGCACTCCACCCTTATGGGATGTGCAAAGTCTGAACTCCTAAATGATGGGAGTGATCTCAGGACGCACAGAGAAACACTTTCGTCAAGGAGAGGCCAAAATCAGACAAGGAATTCTAAACAGGAAAGCCAACAAAATATAAATGTTTTCCTCCTTTTCAGAGGTCAGCCTACGGCAGATTTTTCTCATGTGTACCATATCTCAGCCATTAACCAGTCAAAGCACTGAGGTGGGGGTCTCTTGAGAATTAGAAAAATATCGGTTGTTTTGGAAATAATATATTATGTCTTGATTAAATAAAAAACTGTGCTTTAGCAGTTTGGGCAGTGTGAATGGCAGCTAGAGATGTTAGTGATTAAATTGCAGCCTAGGAATTTGCTCCCAACTACCAGTTATTTAATACTCACAACCCGGGGAAAAAAATATCCGTTAGAACGGATATTTTAGAAACAGTGGAGCTCAAGAGGAACATTTAAGGGAAGGTATTTCTATCAAAAATGGCAACTGCAAATTAAGGGGGTATAAGAGGAAAGATTTCCTTAACATGTAAGAACACATGCAAGGCATGCAAAGCAGTGTGAGACAGATGGCTTTTAGCATCATAAATGGAAAAAAAAACCTCTCTGAAATATTTCCTATGGAGTCTGATGGACTCAGAATGAAACAGTGTTTTTCTTATACATTAGCTCAAAGAAAGAACTGATAGTCTTTTCCTATAAGAAGTCTCCCAGAGAGTAAAGGGAGCATTTTTGTTTGCAGAATATTGAGCAAGATTTCAGAGCAATCTCAGCACCGATTTGATCCTCTGTGGTGATCTCCGGTGTCATATACTGAGGTCATGCTCAGCATTATTAGAACTTCCAAGGAGCAGAAAGTTGCTGATTTTAAGATCTGTAGTTACTGTAGTAACTGTAAGATCTGTACTTATTTACTAACTATATATATATAGTTATATATATATAATATATATGTGTGTGTAGTAACTTTAAGACCTATAGTTATCTGTAGTTACTCTCTATAGTCTTAAGACTCTCAGGTCTTAAGGCCGGAAAGATTTGGGGGTGTAATGATAGGTCCAGGCACATTTTATGTCCGTAGTTATTTAGAAATATTTCACTGTGTTTTCATGCCATTGGATGTATCACTAAATATTTTTTACCTACATAATAGATGAACACTGAAGCATAGCAATACTACTGGAATCTCATCTGAAAAAGTTACTTTTTCTGTCATATACCACAAGTGCATTAATACAAAGCAGAGCCATTTACCCTACTAAATATTCAGAGGAAGTAAACACAGTGTTACTGCTAGGTATCTAATATTAATGCCATCCACAAACAGAAGAAAAAGAAAACAACCTTAAAAGGAAAAAGAAAAAGAAGACAACCTTAAGCTATAATAATCACATAGTCTGGAAAATAAACATGGAATAGTCTCAAATTTGAGTTTTTTTTAAAGCATTTGTTAGAGAGATTTTTAAGCATTCAACAGCAGATTCTGAAGAGTTTCAAAACAAGAAATCCTCAGAGCATAATTTAAGCTAGTTTCTCTCCAAACCAGCTGGAAGATGCTGTTACCGAGCATCCAAATTTGTTGTTACACTTTTAAAACACTGAATCTAATATGCTATATATTGTATTGTAAATACTTAGGTTGTACTGGAAAATAGGTAATATATAATCTGTAATTTTATCTATTTGGAGTAGGGACATGGCTGCTACACTATACTAGGATTGCATGCAGTCCTGCTCTAAATGTGAGGAAAGTGTGCAGTGTATAACAATCTCTTGAAGGACTCCTGTTCTCCCACTGCACATCGCATGTGTGCAAGTAAAAATACTTACGAGTCCATCTGCTTCAATGCTTTCCTGTGGGAACACAATAAATGCAGGGTACATATATTTTAATGAATAGACTCAACCTCTGGAGTATGATCAGATCTTTCCCTATTCACTTCCAGTATTATAATAAATCCCTTCTTGTTCACTACAATATCATATACAACCTTTCATACAGTAAATGGCTTCAGTATATTATAGGACCTAATAGTGGTACAGAGGGATTGGTTGCTTATGGCAGGAGGATTCTCTTTAAGCTGCACAGAGCACCAATTTTGCTATCTTATTAAAGAGTCCCTAGTAGGTTAAATCTTTGCAGTAAATCCTTCCCTTCCCCATTTGAAATACATAACAAATATCTTCTCAGGAAGACTTGTGGGCATTAAACATCAATATATAAATTTTCTGCTGTAGATAGTAACATTGTCACTCACTGCTAAGAACATACAGACACGTCATGGAAAAAACACAGTGGAAAAATAGTTGTTTCATCTAAAGTTTTTTCTGTTGTTGAAACTCGCATTTTTGTGTGTTATGGGAACACAGGAAGGTACAACCCCAAGAGAGAAAATAACTCTGCCCCCATGAATCTAGATTTTGAATAACAAAGACTTCTGAGGAGCAAAGGATGGGCTAGGGCACCAATAAATGAAATGAGCATACAAATGCCACAGAACAGGGTAGAGCAAAGAGAAGAGCCAATATCCCTTTTCTTTCTGCTGAAGGCCTCCATTGATGCAAGCTGCTTATCCCAGATAGTTGCCTCTCTGCCATTTCAAAGACCAGTCAAAACAGTAGAGTAGAAAATGCTTTCTAAAGTGTATATAGGACACAAATATTACTAACAAATGGAGGAATCTCAACCTATTACACTGATCCTCCTCCCTGAGGTATAAAAGTCACGTATCCTTTAAGAAAGAAAATATGGTTTGTTGTCTTTATGCCTTAATATACCGTCTGTCTAAGTATTTAGTACAATATCCTTGACTGATTTTGCATTTTGAGTAACCTCACATGTGGGTGGGTGCCTCAGCTCTCAGAGAGAACACTTTGGATCACACTAGCACTGTTGCTCTGGATTGCAGACATCTATTTTGCAGACATATCTGTGCAGACAAGCCAACAATCTAATGCTTCCTCAATGAAAAGTGATAGTTTCTTATAAAATTTTTTTTTGCAATGAAGAATTGAAATTCATATGAAGCAAGCACTACATTAAAAACACACACAATTCAATTTTACTGTGCATTCCCTCACAAGAAAGTGAAACCGATCCGTTCTCATAAACATGTCATTCTACATTAAAGGCATTTCTGGTTCCCTGAGCTTCATGGCATCTTGAAAGTATGAAAGCTGGTATAAAGGTGTTATTCTGCTCAGCAATTTGCAAACTCTTTTTTAGTAGATATGTTGTGCCCTGCTGAATGTCAAGGTCAGCAAAGAAAGCCTTCTGGTGCTGATGTCTTACTCCTGCAAAGTGTGCACCAGACAATTGTTCTGTCTCATCAGAGTCAGATTTGTTTTTAGTAGACTTAAACCTTTGAATCCTTTGGCAAGAAAGAAAATGGAAAGATAAGTTACCTTTTCTGTACTTTGTTATCAGCCAGATTAAATTTTTTTTTTTCAGTATCAGGAAATACACATTCTTATCCTTTAGAAAGTAACCTTTCTAGTATCCTTTGTATTTGATATAGCTGCACTGCTTTCATTAGAAGGCTATTAAAAACTAATTTTAAATGTCATAATTTATACTTCATTAAAGAGATTTATCAGAATCTTGCTGAAGTCACTTAATGAAAATAAGCTTTATAAAATATTAAAAACTCAGTTGGCTTTTGCTTGTCTTGCTGTCCACATAGAGTTTATGTTGCAGGCACAATGAAATGACAAATTGAATTCTGAGTGTTAAAATATTAAAAACAGTTAACATCTAGGCTTCATTTATCAACAGATATTTATTTTTGATGTTTTTAAGATTATTAATCAAGATTGTTACTAAAGTAAGAGACCACAAAAGATACTCCATTACATATTGAAATCAATGTTTCGTGTTTCACTTCACTTTCCCATTAAATTAAATGTTAAAGGGAGTTTTTTCATGTGGCAGAATCCTTTTTTAAAAAATAGAGTCTCTGAAAAATACAATGATGACAATTCTCTACTAGTCCTTATAAGCCATCTAACAGGAGCTTCAGTCCCCAAGTTCCTGCATTTTAGGTCTGTGGATGAAAAAATCAGCCTTGGTGCTATTCCCTTGCCTGTAGCTTGTCCACGGTAAGCATATCTTCAAAATATATATTAGTTTTCCCTTTTCGATAGGGATTAAACCTAGGGTCCAAATAAATGTACCCAGAGTCTTGCATTGATTCTGCAGTTGGTTAGAAATCCTGAAGATTCCCTTTAAACTAGTAAAGCCATCTATTTAGGCTCAGTAAATCCTCCAAGTCACTTCTTTTAACACATCACAGGAAGTTTTGTCTAAGGGACTTTTTGTGTGTGATCTTGAGTAAATAGAGGACAGTGGGTGCAGGGAGTATTGCTCTCATGGCAGTGGGAATTCTTTGCACTGGTCTGTAATGACAACCAGGCACCATTTTTTTCTGCTTCCTTGGGGAAAGCATCCACAGCTGGATCACATCAGCTGAAACTCCTCTCTGCAGTAACAGCTCTGCCATCCCTTTGTTTCAGAAGGCCTCGGTGGTCTTAGTTGTCTGTTGATTGACTTACAGCCTGTAAGAAAAAATTTATTTTGATTTTTGAAACTAACAGTTTCAGTTGAGCATGAACAAGCTACCAGAACAGCGAAGAAGCAGGCAGCTTCTCACATATTCTGTACAAGCTGAAGCTGTGTCTCTGGTTTGATGACACCCTGCAAATATAGTGAAATATAGCAATACAATAGGGAGCAACAA
Organism: Nothoprocta pentlandii; assembly: GCA_013398315.1. Taxonomy (NCBI): domain Eukaryota; kingdom Metazoa; phylum Chordata; class Aves; order Tinamiformes; family Tinamidae; genus Nothoprocta; species Nothoprocta pentlandii. The sequence goes on from VZSG01000410.1 coordinate 627,489, forward strand.
AGATGTGAGTATAACCCTGTCCTCCTCCAGGAGAAGGAGCTAGCAATTCATCACCAATCTGGCAGCAAAGGGTATTCTGACTATTGATGATACTTACTCATCACTTCCCTTAGTCAGCAAGCTGAGAAGTCAGCTTACTACATGAAAGAGATGGCAAGGATGGCATTTCAGCTTACTCTTATAAAGACTTTCCATTCATCAACCTGCATCACCTCGATTTTGCCCGTGGTGGATTTGGGCCAAATTACCCAGAGAGTTATTTTTTTTTTGTTGAAACACCTAATGACCATCTTGGTAGATAATGAGAAATACAGTCTACTAGCTGGAGAACTTTCTTTGAAAGCTTTGAGTTGTAACAGTTGTTTTGGCCAACATGATAAAACTCAATGATATTTAGTGTGCAGCTGCTTTTTTAAAGAGGCATCATATACTCTAAACATACGTCAACATCCATTGTGACACCATGTGCAAGTCAAAGTACATGATATTATACCAAAGATTTATCGAATTGAGTTGCCAAATGTGAGAAATTCAATCTAGATTATGATGTTATGTTCTTGGACTTCTTTTAAAACTGCCTGAACACAAAACCGCAATTTCTCTCTGGAAAAAAAAATCGATACAAAGTGATCATATGGAGAAGAATATAACTAAATTAGAAAAAAAAAAAAAAAAACTAAAAATTTTATTTATTTTATTTTGAGCACCTTGAGCTGACAATCTAAGCAAAATTCAGAATTATTCTCCAAAAGAAGAAAGGAAGTTAGTTCATTTATGCATTTAGTCAAGCACTGAAGTTTTCCAGGAGATTTTCGTATAAGCAGGTTCCAGAAGAACAAACATATTTGCTTAATTACTCTCCTTGTGTTTTTTATTTTATGGTTTTATTAACTTACATTTCTGTATGACATTTTGAAAACAAGAAGAACTATTTTTAAAAAGAAGTAATAGAATATACAAACAGTGTCATAGCAATTAGCAGACTGGGAAACAATATAAAAAGAATGTTAAAAATTAAAAGAATGAAACTTAAATGCAAAGCTTTTTCTGAAAGTTCCCATAACTGTTCTCATAAACACTCCCATACTGAAGGGTTTATGGAAAAAAAAAAACGTAAAATATATCTTTTCTCTCTTTTTTTCACAAAAGAAGTCATTTTAGAATTTTAGTTCAATTTTCTTAATTGAACTTTCACACATATACACTAGTAAGAATGGAGTGAAATATGTGTTGGAATATAAAGAAAAAAACACTTTTTGCATTTTATTATAGTGAAAGCTTGCAGAAACTATTCATGTGGACTTTTATTGGAATAATAATAGATTAACTGCCTGGATATGCTCAACACCAAAACCCAACAGCAGCAAAAGATGCAAGTATATATACATCCTTTCATAGAGAAAGCTCAGGAGAGAAAATGACAGCTACTCTCCCTGCTCCAGCATTACACAGACTTCTGGACAGACACGAATGCTGTGAGGGTAGGTGATTTCCCTGGAGAGCAATGGGAATTTGCTATTTGGAGCATAGCATCTTTGTACTCAAATGGTGTAGCAGGCAGCAGAAATAAGTAACAGTCTGGAATCAACTGAAGTACCAATGAGGAACAGGTCCAGGAGAAAGCAGAATCTGAGCACCAAATTGGCCTGATACTTTTCTGCAGAAGGCTTGGATTTTTTAACAAAGTCAGTATTTCTTGATATTTTTTTTTTCCCATGCTCCCATGCTTCCCATGCAAAAGCAGGCACTTTTGCACATTTCTTCTTAATAACCTGGATTTCCCCAAGTGAAACCATATCAACATACCCCATCAATATCATCTTCTAAAAAATACAGTTCAGACCATGAATGTTGACTGACTGTGCTGAAGAAGCAACAATAATTCATTTTTATCTAACTTTTCCCACTTCATAAAACAGATAAAGAGAAGGAATATGAAAGTTGGAATTTTCCTACTAAAATAAAAACAAGTTCAAAAATTCTGGAAGTTTTTACATTTTCAGTAATTATGATCATCTTTAGGTGAAGTAAAATATCTTGTCCCTGTGTAGCTAATATATTTAGATTGAAAAAAAAAGACATCTTACTAGGACATATTATATCAGTGAAGATGGCATAGAAATTATTTCATGGTGCTGTTTGTCATTTTTCTGTTGAAAAAAAAGTATGTACTTTCACTATATGTATACAAATAACTTCTGTCATTCTCACAGTCTGTTGTTCTCTTTCAGGTCTATGCTGCATTTGTGCCAATGCTAGGAAAAATTGTCCATGTTGTTAGATTTTGCGATAATATTTGACTAGCTTCAGCCAGAAACCACTCAAACTATAATCTCACTTGTGACTTCCCAGTCACTGGGGTTTCTGTATCACTCACGTTCTTGTGACCATATCTTATTAGTTGTCCAAAAGGTGACAGCAATTATGGATTTAGCCAGGTAGGAATTAATAACAACCAGCAGACTTTCATAATCTGTACTGAGCGCCAATGCACTCTCATGATTTTTCTTTAGCACATCCCTGTAGAAGATTTTTAAGGATAAGCACCACTTGGTGCATTTGCAAAGACAATAATTGATCTAACCGATCACATAGGTCCTGTTTCAAGCAAGGTAACTAACTGCAAAATTAAAGGTAAGCTTCTGCTTTGGTACCTTTCTGCCCTAAGGTCATAATGAAATAACTTATTATGAAGTTACAATAGAGTCTTAACTCTGAATTTCCTGCCTTCTACACTACAAAATATCACCCTTAACCTTTCCTTAGCAGGGATTTTTCATTTAATGCCCCATGGGGTTAAAAGACAGATGAGCTAGTGGTATGAAGAGGTACAGAAATGCTTTGCACATTGACAGCTCCTACCTTGGAATGTGGTTTGCATGAAAAAATGCTGCCATATGTTGAAGAAAGTTTTTATATCTCCCTTTACCTCTTTAATACCTTCCAGACAACAGAACAAGACACATGACTCCTATCACAGTGACAGTTTAAACAGTCATATAGCTGTTGATATGTGGGAAACAAACTCTAATGCCTACTTCTAACAACTTCTGTAACCCAAACTCTAGCAAGCAGGAAATCTGAGCCCTATTACTCTTCCCCATTACTTCTCTTATTAGGGTGCATGAAAACATTGAATCTAGATGAAACTACAATTAGTTTCCAACATGTATACAGCGTAGATATTTTCTCCTGGCAAAGCCATAGGTAGGTTGAAAATGGTGTATTCTAGAGTAGACAGAGTGTTTATACTCCAGAGTAGGCAGAGTGTTTTACTGTTTCATACTAAGTAAACACTAACTTAACAAAATTCCAACCTAGTGTTAAAAAGCAAACACCCTTCTAAAGATTCAGAGAAAAGAGAGAGAATCTAGAAAATTTTGGAAATAATTTTAAAATTAATCAGGACCTAACAATGAAAATATTTATCATAATAATCAATTCGTTTTCTTTTTTTCCTCTAGAGTGATCTTTGTGCAGCTGTAATTTTGATGAAAATTACATATTTTTCAAAAAAAGAGAAAGAAACTGTTTGATTAAAGTGAATGCACTTATCAGTAGTAGATTTGAAAAACATGAAAATTAATGGGACATATTTTCAAAATGATCTTCAAGAGAAGCAAAATTGAAAAAAAAAAAAAGATCATTCTCCTATTTCTAAAAGTGTTGTGCTGAATAAATAAGTGTAAAAGACTTAGTTGAAGCCTAAATCTGAGACGAGAGGACACAGTTCTTTGCAGAGGAATTCATTTAGAAATTGTAACCCAGAATGGGCTACAGTGTAGACAAACTGATATATAAACAGATGTGAAATGGACTGTTATTTTTAATGCTTCTGCAACAATCTTCATGTACATACAGCACAGTGGATAGTCCCTTATTTTCTCTACCAATTTTATAATGCAGCCATGCATAAGCCAGGTCCAGGACAGCAGCCTGTAAGTCTAATCTAAATGCCAATTCATCATCCTGCTCTCACCTCTAAAAATAAATCACAAAATACTGACTACATTGGGCAAAGATCCCCATTTTTTTTTGTGGGTGGACCAACATACAGCTAAGATAGAAGAGATTTGGGACTAGCAGGAGGACAATATCTAGCTGGTGGTTAGGTTAGAGACCTTGCAAGAGGAAACAAGAAAGTTGAAAGTTTTGACTGTAAAGCAAATTTAAAATGACCACCTCCTGTAAAATTCACAGATATTCTCTGCTGTAGGACTAGAACTCATGTTTTACAGCACTAAGGTATTAACACCTCAAGCAGTGTTTGGAAATGAAAGGTCAGTCCTTGCTGTGCCTAATGCACTATCTAGCATACAGAGCACAGTGCTGGATAAATCCTACCATGTGCTGAAGGCATCTTTCACCATGAGTGAGTGCCTCAGTGCCTGACATGAGTGCTTGAGTGAATTTTAATGTAGAAAATATGGGGAGCCAGCAAAATTTAGGCTTCTTCAGGTTCAGGAAATGTATTCAGAACACTATTCCAGTTCCTAAATTCTGCTTAAATCCCAAACATGAATGTTGGTGACTACATGTACAATTTCTGGCCAAGAGTTGCTCGTCCACATTGACAAGAACAGCATCAGTACATGGCACAGCACCTCATATTCCTCAGTTCTGCTGTCACTCCATCACTTCAGACAAACTTTAATGCAATGTAAATGGAGAGAAACTCGGCTCAAATGCCAAATTTTCACTGATCCTCCTTTTTCAAGTGGTGTGCTGAGATGGTTTCTCTCATCAAACTGACTTTTCATCTTTCATTTGGGAAAGTTATAAAACAAATAAATGAAGGGGTCATAATTACAGCTTCCATTTCCTGAGCTCAACCAGCTGCATCTTTAACACAGCAAGAAATTAAAATTGTTCTTCACAAACACAGTTCTTTGATGTGTTCAGTATTTAATAACATACAGATAAGCTCAAGAAATCTTTCAGCTCTAGTTTAATTCTACAGTATTAAATTATTGTGATGTTTCAGTGCAAAATGTCATAATGCATTTATCAGTCTTTATTATCTCTATTAGGGATATTTTGCATTTTGTTCAGAATTGCAAGCAGTTTTATCTGCATAAATTTCATACCATTTTTAATAAGATTTGTATGAGTGATTACTACCCTGTTAACAGAGGCAACACCAGGGCTAAGTGGTATTCGTAACCCCTGGAAAGAGGCCTGTTGAATGCCAACCAAGCAATGCCAACAGCACAGACCGTTGGAATGTTTTTTGCTGAATTCTGTGGGGCAACCGGATCATTTTCTGCCAGTTCTGTCAACAGCTTTCATGATGACATAATGAAAACCAACATCTCTCAGTCCAAAAGCAGATTTCACACTTTTCAAAATAAATCATTTTGGCAGCTTGAATCAAACAATGATGAAAAAAAGCTGAAGGCATTCAGCCCCACCTGCATTTATTTGAAGACTTCTGTGATTAAATGTCCCACATGATCAGTTCAAAGATGGCTGTTCTGTTTTTAAAGACAATGGGCTAGTCTGATATCTGGAGTCAGATTATACTTCTAAAGACTGAAGACTGGGTCTCCTTTAACTCTCTGAAATTGTAAGACTTCTTTAAAACCATCTACTGATGACGACTGAATTCTTTGATCCTCCCTTCATTAACGTATTCACATCATCATAGCACTTAGGGGCTTTGTTATAGGCAAAAGTTTATTTTTATTACACCTTGTAGGAGGATGGCCAAACCTAGTGTGAATCTTTTTCAAAGCAGAGTGGTGTATTGAACCACATAAGACACAATTTTAGAGGGGAAAGTCTGAAGATGTTTAGAGCTGAATGAGGAAGGAATGGGACTTTGTTGCCTGTTTTGGAAAGGGGTCATCTCTGGTGGTAGATTAACTGCTGGTTTATATTGTTTTGTGATTTATAGTGCGGGGGCCTACAGATCTGGATGGGAGCCATTTTTATTATTTCAGGAATTTACAGAAATAATCTCAGGACTACAGATCCCTTTAGACAGGCATTTCAGACATGATTAAATGCCCTTGCTGGAAACCAAAATCTCTACTTACTGCAATGGGTTTCACATGGGCCCTGGAGCCATTCTTTTCCTCCCATTCTAATGGCAGAGAAATATCCCATCACCTTGAAACAGTTTCTGTATTCTACTGCTCTCCAGCAAAAAAAACATAAGATCTATTTTTCTCTCATGGGTCTTTAACTCTTTGGATCCCAAATGAAATATACAGGCAGAGAAATTGAGGGAACAGATAGATTTTTATTCTACATTATTAATGTTTTATCCTGATATTAGTTGTGCTACAGTATAGCTGTGCTGCTGTGTAATCATGGGCTCTACTGCAATGAACTGGGGTAAAAAATAGTGAGTGATGTCTACACTGCTGTCAAAAATCCCTATGAGCTGGACATTTTTAGGATGATATCTGCGAAACTACAGCACAACTCCTCAAGGATCCATAAAGTGTCCAAAGAAATATATAGCATGCAAACTTCACATCTGAGCTTTCATCTTGTGCTCATCTCACAACAACTCCAATCAAAAGAAGTTCATAACGAAATCATTTTCAGATTTCATTTCAAATTTCAGATTTTAAATGTTTAGGATCTGAATGTATTAGACTCTATGTAGTATAAATAAATCTGATCCGATTATTATATTAAAAAAAAAAAAAGGAAAGGGAAGAGGATAATTTGCGGGTCATATTGAGGTTTCCTGCCAGCTTAGACTGTATTGAGCCACTTACACAAAGTGCTCTGACCAGACAGAGGTAGTAAGTGCTGACCTACAGTGGCAAAGTGCTACATGGTGAATGTGTGGATATATGTCAGAATATTTCCATGCACACTTCCCCAAGGAAAAGTTATTTTTTTCCAAAAGAAAGCTAACCATTACCACTACATCTGGCTTCTTCAAGAAGCCAGTCATGTTTCATGAGCTTAACTGGTAGCAATATAAATCTCTGTCTGTATAGCAGTTTTTATACTGTAGCCACACAAGTGGAAGAATTATTAAAAGAAAGCCACCACCAATAAGGTAGTAAATATTAAACTGTCATGAAATTTTGATGGAACCGGGAGTCTGCTCTGGTGCTTGTGACATGCAGCAATATGACTTTCATTCAGCTTGTTGCTGAGCATGAGGTTGTGAGCACTGAGGTTTCATGTCTGTAGTCATACAGAAAGCCAACAGCAGGAGAAGGAACTCTACTGAGTCCATGCCTGAGAGCGGGATGTTTATACCTCCCTGGGAACATGAGAAACATGGTACCAAGATGATGCCAGCTTGGCCTCCTTGCAAGACCATTGTTCTTCAGTCTGTAGGAAGCCAATGGCAGTGGGAAATCACAAGTCTAAAGAAATGTGATGTCCTATGGTGCCACCTTTTCCAGTCAAGATGTGAACTCCAAGATTCTTCAGTGAGAGATATTTTTAAATGAGTGAGCTTGGGGCCCTGAGATATAGTAAATATTAATTTACTATTTAGTGCATTAATAGTAAATAGTAAATAAATAGTCTCTATTTATTGCAATGTTAACACCTAGGTCATCCGCCTTCAAGATATCACTTTACCCTTGCAAATGGGTTTAAGTTTCTAAGTTTACCCTTGCAATTTTAAGTTTACCCTTCTAACTTTACCCTTGCAAATGTTAAACTGTAACTGCAGCAAGCTTCCTTCCACCCCTCTGAAGCCTGCTATCAAACAAACCACAAGGAAAAAGGACCGAAGTATTGCCAGCCAGAAAGCAACCATTCCATCAAAGTGGTGGTTTTCCAAACAAAACAAAGGCATGCTGCCTCCTCTGTCCCACTTGATGCTGTGCATTCAGGTTGAAAGGGAATGGATTTGAGGAAGGATTTTCAGTGAAATGAATAAGTAGAAAGAATGTTGGAGACCAGCCTGCAACATCTGGATAGAGGGGTTGGGATTTGGCTTTGGGTTATTTAACCTTTCTGCTTACATAGAAGATTACTATGTAGTCTTTTGTTTTAAGTCAAAATGTAAGCAGAACTGAAATAATTTCAAGAAAATTTGCTGAAAATCATCTTTTAGGAAAGCACAACATATATTTTCATAGAACATAGTTCCACTTTTATAAAATTCACCATATTTTGGGGAGTTGTTGTCACTATAAACATCTTTTCAGTAAACTATAAACATCTATGTAATTTCAGTAAAAACTTCTTCACAGAATCACAGAATCACAGAATCTTAAAGGTTGGAAGGGACCTCTAGAGATCATCTAGTCCAGCCTTCCCGCTCAAGCAGAGACACCCAGAGCATGTGGCACAGGGTGGCGTCCAGGCGGGTTTTGAAGACCTTTTGAAGAGAAGGAGACTCTTGCTGAAAAAATTGTCACCCAATTCTATTCATGGTAGCATGCCTGGGAAAAGGTCTGGAAATACAAGAACTTCTCTGTTAGCGTAAAATGGCTGGGATAGAAATCAGTTTGTTTGTATTTATTAGAAGTTTAAGCCACTGGTGCTTGCAGGGCTACAATTTTGTGAAAATTTTGAAGGGTAAAAGTACCATGATAAAATACTGAAAAAGAGGAATTATTCAGTTTGTTGTTGGAGAAGAAAGGAAATCAGAAGTATGGGAATGGGAGCAAAAGCTGGACCATAAGTTGCTGCATGAAATAGTGCTCCAACATGGCCATTTTCAGAGAAACAGAGGAAAACTCTGTAGAATTGTATAGTATAACTCACACAGTCTAGTCGATTAATTACAGAGTTTAACCTTTCCAATTCTAGGTGGATTTAAGCCACATTCTTTAACCTAATAGTGTGTGATATAACCCTCAGGTCAGCAGGGACAATAACAGATGTCCAGCCCTGACATGAGCTTACATGATGAAATAAAAATCATGGCAGTTTCCCAAAACTTAATATATGACAAATGTGATCTTTTCTGACAGAAAGTAGTATAAAATTACACTTCAGTGATTCACAGAAACCCAATTAATGTTTCTGGTAGAGCAAATTTCTTAGTGACACATGACAAGACACAGACTTGGGGTCAAATTCTGAAATTTGGTGATGGTGTGTTTATCTTAAAATAAGGGCCTTGACACCCTCTCTCCATTTCTCTGGCAGTTGTGCTATGGGGCTGTTTCTCTCCCGTGATACTTCTTTCACCAAACACACCAACATGGCACTTTTGCTTACAACAGCCTAAAAGTTATAAGTCCAAAAACTCTGTTCCTCAGAGAGTATGAGAGCACAAAGCTCCTTCTCATGATAGACATCCTATTCTGTTGATGTTTTCTGCTTAATAACTCCACACGAGCACTTGGTCCTGGCAGAGGAGAGGAGAAGTTAATCATGGGTTATCAGTGCAATCAGCTGGGTGATAGGGACAGTTCCTTGCAGTTCCTTTTTTGACTTCTTCAGACAGCATTGCATCACAGAAGATGGAAACCTATCATCCAAGCCATAATAAAGCCATAATAGTACACACAAAATCCCCATATAGCAAAAAAAAAAAAAAAAAAAAAAAAAAAAATTATTTTTTTTTTTTTTTTTTTTTTTTTGCATTGAAAATACAGATAAGGAACACCTATATGAGCTCACTGGTTCTTGCTTAATAGCTGTCCATAAAGGTGAAAATGAACATTAAAATATCAGTTAGTTTGATGTTCAGTGAAAAGCAAAGTCATGTTTACACACTCCAGCGAATATCAGCAAATCTTTGGGTATCATCAATACTCAACACTCCTACCTTAGATCACTAAAGTTTTGTTTCTTCATGGAGATGATCTTGTTCATTTCCAGACTTTTATGAGTCACCTTCTGTCCTACAATCTCAACCTGAATTGCCTCTCAGGCCAAGTTCTTCATGTCTTTCTATCAGCAATCTCCTGAAGGGTATTTTTACATTAAAAATCTATTTGTGCTATTAAGACAGCCGTTTTTTATACTCCATCAAAGCATTTGTTTTACAATGAAAGAAATATTTTTCACTGAGGTCACTATGTACAAAAATAAGAAAAATACATATATCTCAAGTCAGATACTCAGTCTTTATTTCTTAACCAAGTATGTGGACACATAAGACTTGTCTCACCTGATTATCCAGAACACTATTAAGTATAAAAATACCTCAAATCTGACCTTTACAAGTAGAAACTTGCTCCTTTCCCTCCTCCCCACCTCTGCCCCCCAGGGCTACACAAAATATTGCTTTATTTCTCAAAGATTTTTGCTAGTATTACAGAAATTTCTTGGCATGGGGGTGAATCTTCAGCACACCGAGCAGAGATAGGAGACTCTTATTAGGTAGGAGTGGTTTAAGTTCTTTAATTTTACTGCAAGCTGTGCTTAAAATGAACCCTACTGTACCATGCTGCATCAATTAAGATGCAGTATGTGACCTGAAGAAAAACATCTAATGCAAAAAAAATCAGTGACAGACTGTTTTATTTTGTGAAAAAAACAAGGCCCTGAAAAGTGATTGTGGTGGATTTTTTTAAAGACAATTTCACCTTGAAAGTCAGTTTCTTCTTAAACTTCCTTATATGCTCTCTAATTAAGAAAATGATCAGTTATGCAATGAAAGATATTAAGAGCAGTATCATTTTATTTATTTGCATTTCTTCTGTTTCATGTATAGTCCATTTTATCATATTATTACTTGTATGTTTTAAGTTCTTTCAATTAATTTCTGTTTGAATAGCATTCCATGTTCTCATTGTTTTCAAATAACCCCTGTAAGAACTATCCTCTGGAAGAAACAATATCTGTTCTTCTGACACAACAGAAGTTTTAATTTCTAAGCACCTCATTATTTTCCAGTTTTCCTAGTCTACTTCTAAGCCACTATTTCAGATATTTTTATAATTAGGTGATAGGCAGACTTTCTTCACAGTTTTCATATTCCACTTTCCCCTCTCCCACTTGCCAGAAAGCCAAAAGGTGAAATTATGTGATTTTTTTTCTCTCCATAATAAAGAATATTCTTTGCATTGCTTTGCCAAGCTCCACATAAAAGGTTCAGGAAAGTCATTTCTGTGGATGCATATCGAAGCAATGTTTCAAGCTACCTGTCTGACAGCAATCAAATGAGAAGGCTGCAAGGTTTTATCCAACCTCCTGACATTTTGTTCTCTCAAAAATGAACAGATGATAAAGATGTATGTTCTTCACTTTCAGAAGGAATTGTTTTTTTCCCTTTCCTAAAGGAAACCAAATAACAAGAAACATTAATATTCTACCCTACTCTGGCCTGTGGGACTCCTAACAGTTTTAGTATTCTGATCATTTTTACTGATGTGCATGATGCACAAGAATAGTTCATCTATTAGCTCTCCATATGTGACTACACTCAAGCTCAGACCAAAATAAAATTCTGCATAAGGAGACCCACAATTTTCAGGCAATCTCAGTATGCAGGATCACCTCCTTCTTCAGTTCATACCAACAACTTTTACTAGATTGACTGGTAGATTGAACAATGGAACAGTTCCATATTTAAGAATTTAAATGAGGGAGATTAACACTGCCAGGAAATCCTATTTGCCAGGAACACAGTAGAATGCAAATAGCAGAATATATTTACTATTCCATAATCCATAGATAAGGAGAAATGAATTAAAAAATAATAAAAGCAGATGAGAGACCTCTAGTCATAAATATCAAATCATATTTTGCATGACAACTGAATGAGATGAAGAGCACAGAAAAAAATATCAAATAAAGATCACTCAGAGAAATAAAACTGTGGCAAGCCAGATGGAGACATAACTAAACACTCTGCAGAAAATGGACACAAATTAAATTAAGCAAAGTTTGAAAATCAAAGTAAATTACATGTGATTATGAGATCGGGGCAAAAAGGCAGATTCTAAAAACATTACTGGCTTCTTTCTCTCTCTCTCTTTGAATATCTCCTGGTAGCGATTATCATGAAGCATCTCACAATCACTGAATTAAATTTATCTGATTATAGGAACTTAAGGATTTGGGAGGATTTCCATGCATTTCCAGGAGTGTTGCACTTTATTTTTAATGGTCAGTGGATTGCCTCTATCAGCTTGTGACTGACAAATGACTTTTTATATCATAGACTTATTGGAGGCATTTTATGCCTTTTTCCATATGACAGCTAGCAGCAAGAGCGTAAGAGAAAAATGGAGCCTGGACCTTTGTAGAGTCTAAGATAACTCCATGAAAGCAGATAACACAACAACAAAATCAAACAACAGAGACTAATTATAAACACTTAATATTTTTCATATCATGGTTTTAAGTCATTTTTGAATGATATAAATTTGTCCTCATGCCAAAATAGTACATTCAGAGTGAACAGCTGAAGCCCTGCACCTGAAAGCTTACCCAGGTGAGCAGTTCAGAGGCTGCAATAAAGAAATTTATTTTTCTGAAATTAAGCACATGCTTACAGAACAGAGACTGGGAGTCTGTCTAATCTTTTTCCCACCCAGTTATGTTACCACTAATTTCTGAGGGCCAAATCTTGATCCAGCAAACAACAATGACAAACCTCTGTAACTTTCCATAGATGATCAGGCCTGATGCTTCTGAAAACATCCACTAAATACACTGAAAAAAAAAATGAAGCAATAAGATGGCATTACAAGAGAGTGGGAACTCAAGAGGGAGAAAAGGAGGACTGAAAAATAGCTAAGCTTTTGGTGATATGGATTCCATTTATTTGGATTTACTATAGAACTTTCAGCTATTTCTGCTCCTTGTTTCCCCAGTTTTGAGGATAACTCAACAGGTTAATTGTCAGGGAAAGGCATTTTCTACTTGCACGTATGGTACATTGACAGCACAGTTATCTCTTCCATGAAGTCTGGGCTGTGGTACTAGGATCGCAGAGGCAATAGGTAAGAAAGCACCATCTGCTTGACCATTTGCTACTCGATTTACTTCTGTAGTAACCCCATATCTGGATACTACCAACATGTGCTCCTATCTTCAAGTGATCTGAAAGCTGACAGATTCCTGCCAGATGCAGTGGGTATTTACTTTTGGCTGTTACACAGGCAAGTACAATAATCCTTGTAATAAAATACTTATGGCCATGCACATCCATATTGTTCTCATCTTTCTCTGTGGTCTTCAATTCGACAACTAGTTATGGTGTGTGGATCAATGCTTTTTCAGTGAAACAGTTTACTACTGTAAGAATATGGAGCAGCATCAAAACTTGAAGTTTCCCTGTAAATAGAACAATGCAGGGAAAGTATTAAGTTAAGAAACATTTTGCCTTGAGTTAGGCTGTTGTTAACTTCTGTTATGCCTGACCTATTATATCTAATAGCAATTTGTTTAAACCACAGGCAAATATAAACTGAACTCCAACCTGAGGTAACACAAGAGGTGCTGTTTATTGTTTCTGCTGCTAAATTCCCGTGGACAGAACCTGAAACTTATGTCATGCCCCATTGACTGCTAGTTGTTCTTCTTCAAGTCAGTAGAGCTTCATGGAAGAGCTAGGACCCATTTGTGCAACTACAAGGGTGGAAAAGGAGCCAGAGGGCTAAATTCTATAATCATGTTTAATATAATAAAAGCCTTTTAGTGGATGTAAATTTAAAACCAATGAAAAAAGATGCTGAATTACATATTTATGATCAAGGCATATAAAGAATAATCTATCACTGTAATAATCCCACATGGCTAAGGTTCTTCAAGTCTTCTATGCGTATTTTTCTACAGTCTTTCAAAATTCTGCCTGGTTTCCCATGAAAAAGCTATTGAGAAATTATAAAATGCTAGATCATCATAAAATGGATTTTCATTGTCAGAATCAGGACCTCAGATGACAGAATACATGACTTGGCAATTATACAGAAGTGTATATGAAAATACAGAGAAAATATAGTAGTGATTTATTTTCTTCATTAGTTTTATCAGATCACTTAATGTATGTATAAATATATAAATAAATAAAAAAAAAAAAGAAAAAAGTGTCCCTTTATTTCACAGTTTAACCAACGTAATCTGAGTAAGGCTTTTCAAAAGCTTGGGAGAGGTTGTGTATGGCTCTCCCAAATCAAAAATGGGAGTAAATAATTTTGGCAACAATTCTGACAAGATAATATGGCAGTAAAGAATAAAACATCGTGGGCTTGTAGTTTACTTCAGGTTGAAAGGTTCTTTTTACTGCCAGATTAACAATCTGCCTTAATCTGTTCTTTTAAGATTAATAAGACCTTTTAAAATGACCATTCACCCATTATCTAAATGGATTTATTCATTTAAAATTGTAAAGCAATCTTTGAAAAGGTAACCATCAGAGGTTGGGCCACTTCTGTAGGGCCAAGTTATGATTAACAAAGAACTAGCATTTAACGACACTGTGGAAAGTTTTATCCTTTATACATCCAATACAACCAATACAGCCAATTAACTATTTACATGAAATGCTCCTGTTGGTACATGAGTAGTTCTGAGTACTGATTTTTTTTTTCTGCTCTCAAAGACTGAAGAAATATTGTTCTAGGTTGAAAGTGCTGTGTACAGAAGTCTTCGACAGAAAAGAGAAAAGGGAAACAACCATGAGTGATGGCACCCATATGTCTTAGTATCCTTCTGAGGAGATTCTTTGCAGCTGGGCAAAAAGTAACTCATTCCCATTATCATTAAATGACTTCTTATGTGGAATTTGTCAACCACAGTATAACTGGCTGGACCTACAGCAATATTTTGATGGAGAGCTGCATCCTCAATGACAGGATGCTGAGGGATATCAGAAATTTTCCATGATTGCTAACCAACTCCTAATTAAATGCATTTGAAGACAAAAATCTCCAACCCACCTTGCCCAGTTTAGGTCACTTTACCTCTGAAGATGCCAATTGATAAAAATGATGATTATTTTAGTACAAGTCTACTTTAAAAATGCAGATGGAAAACAGCAAGTCTAAAACAAATGGCCAATTCATTATAGACAGTATAATTCCACTTAGTTGGTATCATAGAATCATAGAATCATAGGTTGGAAGGGACCTCAGAGGTCATCGAGTCCAACCCCCCTGCTTACGCAGGCTCACCCAGAACACGTGGCACAGGGCTGCGTCCAAGCGGGTTTTAAAGATCTCCAAAGAAGGAGACTCCACAACCTCTCTGGGCAGTCTGTTCTGTTCTGTGTGGTACCCTCACACAGAATGACTGAGTGCTGTATATTGATCTTTTTGGTAATAAAAGACAGGGAAAGAACGTTGGAAGGACAGGTTTTATATGTAACCATAAAGGACTTAGGTATTCTCTGTCACCTTTCTCAGAACAAACGCACTATACCAATATTTATAGTAAAATGTGACTTATCCATATTCTTGCACCTTAGAGGAGCATATAATTTAGGTTCACTACAATGTCAGTTAAAACATTTGCAAGACTGAATTCAATCTTAATCTTAATTCTTATGCTCAATATTTTAATCCTTGAAAGGTTAACTGAAAAAAAAATGTGAATTTAAACAACACATGAAAAGAAGTGAGAAGGGTTTCTTCATCCCCTGCAGCAAGGCAAAATAGACACTTTTGTCAACATCACCTCGCATTTCTACTAATTAAAATGACATCAACAGCAGAAACCTATCTATATTTTATGTTTTGTAGCACTGTGTTTTGGCCTTTACACTACCTGGTCTATAAATAAAATGTGAAGATATTTATATTGATTTGTTTCCATAGCAATGTGAAAGCACCTCTTGGGTTTCCAAGGCAATGCATAGCAGAGCAACAAATCAGGAAAATGTGGGAAATATTCAGCAAGCAATGGGTTTAGAATGTGCCTCAGGCTTCCAAACAAAAATCTACTTTTTCATTATAAGCATTCTGAAAAAAAAATGCTTCAAATTAAAACAGAAAATCTCATCTACCGAGTTCATATACCCTTTTGCCATTAAACACATTCTGTACAAAAATATGCTTTCATTCATTACACTTTTCAGTCAAGTTCATCCCAGTGACAGAAACATACGATGTTGAGTTCTATTTTTTTTAAGTAAGTAGAAGGTTTTTAGAAGATCAGACAAAAAAAAAAAAAAAAAGCTACTGAAAGAAGTGTGACTCCAAGAACCTCTGTTCAGCTCTTAAAAGCACCAAACAATGAAATCCACAGATTTAATTCTTCTTTTTCTTATAGAGATACCAGAAAATATTTAGGTAAAAGGAGACGTAGTATAAACCTTTATTCTGATCTAACCAAACTTTCTTGTAATATCTTAGGACTTTTGTTCTATCTGCTGAAGAGGTCTGGCATGAGGGAATACACGTGCACAAAAGCTGAAAGGAAGAAATTCAACTTATCATACCATTGATTGTTATCATAGCTATGATTGTGCCTAAATCTGTCTTCAAAAGACTTTCTTTTCCGTTCTAAATCAATGTTGTGAATTTGAGAATATTTTCAATTTGGCCTCAGTGCTATCCTAAGTATAACTAAGCTAGTTTAACCTGTAATATCTATAGTGGATGCTTGGACTTAAATCTTGAGCTTGTTTAAATCCACCATCCACAATATGGAGTCCAATTTATTACTTCTTCCTTGGTCTTCAGATAAAGAACTCACATAATTGTCTAATATTTCTAGTTTCAAGTAAAAAAAATAAGAAGATAAGATAAGATAAGATAAGATAAGATAAGATAAGATAAGATAAGATATTACAGTGAAATAATGTCTCATATTCCCTAGTATCCCTGGAGTTGAACATGTATAAGTGACACTAAGTGAAAAGGTTTTTAATGTTTGGAGTTACACAAAATTGTTACTGCGAAAGAAATACTCGATTTACTTGACATTTTAGGTGAAAAACTTCACCTGCCTTGCAAACACCCTGTTCACTGTTCACTGATCACAGCACCAGCCCATCTTTCATGTGTTAGAAATCATATAGGATACAATATAAAAGAAAAAGAAACACTTGGTTTTGGGCAGTATCTCTACATCCTGTTCCACTAAACTACACCCATATTCACTTGTCCACTAGTATTTATTTATTTTAAGAGAGTGATGCCTTATTTCCTTGCTTTGGATGCAAGAAGTGACCAATCATATTCAATTTTAAGTATGTCATTTTTTCATTTATTTTTCATATTAACAAGAAAAGACAGGATCAGCTGAAAATCCTTTTGCTAAGCAAAAAGTGTAATTGCTTAAATTTTCTCTTCAGCATAGAATCCAGCCTGAAGTGAACTAGTTGTACAGCAAAATCTATGAAGTTCAAAGAAAAAAATCCTTCTGTATTATCCAAAAATTGCTCTAAATTACACACCTACAGTGAAAATCATGTATGTGTCTTTACATTTGACATTTCTGTAATTAAATGTGATCTGACTCTTTTTTGTTTTTGTGCTCAAAAATGGTATTCAAGGAAGAAAACTTGCAAAAATACTACAGTAAGTCTTTCTTTATAATGACTGATATATCTTCTTGGTGGTGGTCATGGTGGGGTATTTCGGTTTTGTTTTTTTTCTGTTTTTTGGCATAAGGGCTTCAAAATATAGCAAAAGCTAGTTTTGTCTACAAAGCTAGAAACTTTCAAGTTAAAAAAGTTAAATTCTCTGCAAATTTTAATCTAAACTCACCTGTCTAACAGGGGAGGACAGATTCCAGCTCTGGCAGGCTTTGCTCTGCTGCTAATGCGGTCTCACTGCTAAGATGTTTGAAGGAGATCCTCATAGCAAAGTTATGAAACACAAAGGAAAAATTAGAACCTGAGGCTTAAGATAAGGTGAGAACTTCAAAAGAGACCTGGAACTTCCTTGGCACTCCAAAACTAATGTTCATAGGGGTAGTTAAGTCAAATCTTTAGAACAGGATGATTAGTCACTACCTAGATGAGATATCCACTGCAAGGGCGACTTGAATTTTATCATTATATTTTACTTCTAACTAAATTTTCATAGGTTTTGCCACAGATAGTCATTCCTTCAAGGATTCATATGCCTGAGGCAGGGAGAATTAAGCCAGAAAGAGGGAAATTAGAGAAATATGTGTAAAGGACTATGAGGAGCATTGCATACTAAATGCCACAGAGGGAAGGCCAAATGATTAGAAGATTGGGATAGAGTATTTGCAGCCACTTAACTTCCCAAGCATATGCTGGATACTGTAAAATGTTATAGTTAAATCTGTATCAGCAAAATAACATTGCAATTCACTGAAGGCAATGAAGACTAGATATTTAGATACTTTTCATGATTGAAAATCATATATCTTTCTTTTGTAATTCAACTAAAAAGCTTTCTGATACAATCTGATGATAGGCAATTCTGATATGACCTGATCTGATCTGAACTACTCTGATCTGATGCTGAAATTTATAAAATAATGGCGTCATCAGGGATTGAGTTGCAACAGAGAGTTGATGATTGATTCTTTGGATGTGAAATTTTCTATAAAAGCAGAAATAAAATAAACTTAACGGATTATTAGCAACATTATTTCTGCAAGAAAACAAAAGTCTATCTTTTGAGCAAATCATACATGCAATTGTTAGAAAGATGAGAAATGCTTATATGCACACATATACACATACTACATATAGTGATATAAATTGTTTCTGTAAAATCATTGCAGAGTGATTCTATAAAATGTCTCTGTATGTTATATCAATCTCATTAAAACATGAGATTATTTTAATAGTCACATTCCTTTTGTGTGATATTTTTAAATGCATAGTGGTTGAATCTATTTCTACTTAATGAAATGCAGAAATAAAACTATTAATTTTCTCTGTGTAAAATGACTTAGAGGAAAATCAATATAAAGAGATTTCCGTGTTAAAGCTAAGCTTCAAATTAATGTTAATTTCAATTGTAAATGGAAAGAATTCAATTAATTATCTTTAAAGCAAATAGATGTGGAAATGTATGAAAAGTATCAGCTAAAACAGAAAAGGAGGCTTACAAAGATTCAACTATATGTCACAGGACAAAAAAAAAATGTAGGCTTTAACGGAAAACACATGACATAGTGTTTTCAACAAACGGACCCTTTAAATAAATCTTATATTTTTAATGTAACTTTCCCTTATTTAATGCTTTAATACTACTTTAATAATACTATAATGCTTTAACTGTTAATACTTTATAAAGCTTTATAATAATTTACTAATATTTTTAGTAATTTACTAAAAGATACAGATATCTTTTGCTATCTTTCCATTTCCTCCTGTCCTACTTTGCAAGGTCTCACCTCCATACTCTGTCTCACCACCCTGTGGCCATGTCACCTTACATAACATCCTCACTACCTGGTCTCCCATTCCTTTTATTCACCACTTCCCAGCCCACCACTTATTTCTTGGCTGACACTATTCATAGTAATCATCAGGAGACAAGAGCTGTTTACTAATACTCATATACCAGAGTCCAGTCCAGCTGAATTCATAGGCTATATTCTTTTTATCTGTCTGCCTATCTATCTGTTTAACATTCAAGAACCACATTTCCACCATAAAAGAGTCACACATGGTTTGGGTAGCCTGACATACACTCAAAGATAGCAACTATTTCTTTGCCCTTTTCTAATGCCAGAATTTGTGTGTTACAAAATACTATTAAAGACTTACAAAATACTATTGTAGACTAATCAGCTCCTTCATACAATTGCAAAATTTAGTACATTATCTGTCGTCATTGAATTGTAATCTGCACTTCCGTTCAATATTTGCAAGTTTTCGTGTTTTGAAATATGTAGGCTATACTTCAGCGTGGGACCTGGGAGGTTTCAATTGTTTCTATGTTCTCCAAAAATTATCATTCAAAAGTTGTGCAGTGTTGAATGACTTGATCAAATTCTGATCAGGAGATTTTGCAATTGTCAAGCAAAAACATTTAAAGCACTGACTATGTGTTTTATCAAGTGTGTTTGAAGAAACGACAAGCCTCTTTTAGAAGACTCACACTTCAGCAATCTAGGACATTCATCTCATCATTATTTTTAAAACACTCATTCTATCCTGATACCCAAAAATATCTGCTTTAATTTGACAAATAAACAAGGAAAAGTCTTCTCATCTTGGGGAGATGTATATCTATTTATGTTAATAAATGAAAACAAAGTTTTGGCTGGTACTTTCCACTTGAAACTGACGGAGAATCTGCTCAGAGTTGCAGGGGAGTTGAAAGAGTTTTGCTAATGAATATGCATATGTTTTCAAACAGCTGGAGATCACAAGTTAGTGCAGTAGATGCTTGAAACTGATAATTATCATAGGCCGAAATGTTGATTTATCTGTGTTCACAAGCAAAAGCTTCTGAATAAAATCCCAGCAGAAAACCATTCAATAATCTAGCCCCCACAGGCATATAGGCAATATAAGGCCTTGGGGAGAAATTTACATTCCCATTCATGTCCATATATATTATTTACCTGTCCAATAAGTTTGTTTAAGGGGAAAAAAATTCTCTGGATGCTCTCTAGTTAGCTTCAAATACAAGTGTGTTTCAAAATCAATATTTCTTACCACATACATAAGGTTCCTTTGTAGAGTCTCCTGGGCAGGAGGTCTGCTGTAGACAGAGATTCCCTTTCAGCTGGCCCACACTTTCTGCAAGCTAATTTCAGATGTTGTTCACACTTTTCCTAATATTCATGCCTTTATCTACTACTCTTAAACAGAAGACAAGATTAGTTCCAACTGAAATGTAAAAATCCCCTACAGAGTTTTATCGTGAGATAAGAAAATAAAATGATTTTTTCTTAACAAAGTCATGTGGCATGCTACATGACACACACTTATGTTGTATATCCTTCTACAGCCCCATTCACTCTACCTCTAAAATCAGCACATGGAACATGTCAAAATATGAATCTATCACTTATTAATAGATAAAATCTGTTCTTGGTGGGATATATCAATGCTCTGCACCAAGGTAACACATATGTCAGGATCAGGTCAAAATTTGTTTGTACATATGTCCACTAGGTAGCACCTACATGGATAAGTTCTACAGCCACAGATATACAGGATTTACAGTTCTCTACCTCTGGTCCGTGAAGTTTATCAAACAGGGTTAGAACCTATTATGTATATCATGTGTTTGTAAGTCTTCATGAAATATAATACATATGTTGTAAGTACACACTCATAGATTTCTGTGAAGAAATCTCAAGCAGAAATACAGGAGCCCTCACTCATCTCTTGTGATAAGTTCTAACCTTTACTTTGAAAAAAACAGCAAATAATATAGAGCTGAAATCTCCTTAGAACAACTACACAATGTACAAAACATAGGTCTCCACTGCCAACATGAGAGTATCTGCTCCTGAAGAGATAGGGCCCACATTTGTCTCTCATAGTAAATGAAGTCTTTCCTGGACTTAATGATAGTTTTTCCACCTTACAAAGAATGTTTTTGTTTGATGTATGAAGCTACATTTTCTTTCTTTTCAATGATCCTTCATTTTAAATCTATTTTTATTCCAGTTAATTAGAACAATTCAGAAAAGGCTGGAAAAGAACAAGTCATGTAAAGAACTAAGAAAAAAAATCAAGTAATTACACTCTCCTGCCTTTTCAGGTTAAGATATAATGGATAAATACCCTTTTAAAATGCCGTCAGTATTTTACATAAGAAAAGAATGGTAAGCTGCAGGGCTGCTTACAAAAATCACATTCTTACAATAATAATAAACAAAAAAGATAGAATGAAAGATAGAAATAGATAGCTACTTGTTCACTGGCTGGAGCAGTTGACAGATAACCACTAGACCCGATGTAGTTACAATGCTGGTCACTTTCTCCACATGCAATCTACAACCCTTTTAACCTTCAAAAAAAGTTTCATAACCCTTACAGGTAATGCAGTTTTCCTAACACTAATTAAGTCTTCCTTGCAGACGGTACTTTCTGTTCTTCTGTCAAGGGAGAAGAATTACCCAATTCATAACTTTTTACGTAATAGAAAACTATTACTAATGTCTCATCCATAATATTTAGTCTACTACCTAGACTTAAAAAAAAAAAAAAATCAGTTCTTTTAATTATTCCTTCTAAATCGTATTTCCCCAAGCTCTTTTCATTCTCATCTCTATTCTATACATCCTCTCCAGTCTGGAGTATCTGAAGGAAACAACACCCAAGTAAGGTATTCCAAGCATGGCATGGACAGAATAATAAACTCTCTTGTCTTGTTTACTAGATTTCCAGTAATACATAGCAGAATAAGATTTTCATTTTTTTGCATTTTCTTCATCATCATTATACTGCTAGACCCTCTTTTTACTGTTCTCTCATCAAGCCAGTTATTCCTCACTTTGTCCTGTGTAATTGATTTCTCTGTCCCAGTGCAGTACTTTGCACTTATCTTTAGTGAATTTAATTTTGCTGATTTCTGATTATTCTTCCCATTTGTCAGAACATTCTTAATCACGATCCTGTCTTGTCAAATGCTTGCCAAATCTGGATTATTTGGCTGCTGGGTTGGCTGGCCATTTATTTCTTTGTTCCTTCATTATCTTCTAAGTATCTTTTAAGTAGATATAATGTGATCAGCATTGTTTGTTCTAGTTTCTTGCTGGCTATTAAAATTCCTGATCTATCCTGTAACTAATATAGAGTCCTTTGGATTCCTATTCTAATCCTTTCCTATTTAAAAACATTAAATTTCTTCTCAATAAGAATGTGAAAGTATTATACTATACTGTTCAATAATTACTTCCTTTTGAAGGCAACAAAAATGGAAAAAGTACTGTATTTATTTTCTTTTCTTGAACTGAGAGGAAAAATTTAATAACCTTAATTAATTGATTGATTAATTCCTTTCTGTGGTGTAAACTGTGTTGTAAAATGTAACGGGACATTTTGGACATTCATGTTTAAGAGTCTATGTAGAACTTCTTTTGAAAGCAAGAAAGCTATTTAATAATAACAAGGGCAAGATGCCAGTATGGTTTGTAAAATCAGTACTATTACTTTCACACTGTCCCCAGAATTTATTCACAAATAATTAAAATAATTGGATTTTACCAAAATTCAATTAGCACTCTTCTTAATGATAAGAGCATGTTAATTTTAATCAATTGGTAATTACAGGCTTGTCTTATTTTTCTGAAACATCAGGCCATCCATTGTTTGCTACCCTATACACAATAATGACTTTCAAGATTCAAAAATACTCACAGATCGATACATATCATTTACATGTGCTACTGTACAGATTAAAAATCATAAAAGTTTAACAAAAAAGTGAACATTACTGATGTTCAGAACGTGTATGAACATAAAATATGAGAAAGGCCAGTGTATTAGTTTCCTATAAAATTTTGGTCACTATATGATATCTAAAATATCCAATTCTAATAAAACTAAATTAACAAAATAATAAAATGTACAATATTGATCCTTTGACAAAAACTAACACAAAGTATTTTATTTATCCAGCTATCTGCAGATAAATGTAAGAGGAAGTCACAGCAAAAAATAGAATTCATGTTAGAAATTATCAAACCAGAGATGCAATCTTGGACAAAGTCTTCACTTGCTGCATGTAAACTAGAATATATTGCATAATGCTAATTTCAAGGATTTTATTGAATAAAATTAATTCCACCTACACTGGATCTGTTAAGTGTTCAGCCCCCAAGGAAGCTGGAGAAGTGAAATCTTCCATAAACTATAGCCAGGATACAGCATATTTCTGCCCAAATTGGGATTGTATTACATACAGGACGTCTTGGGACTCTTTGGTCTGTGTAAAGACAGTCTAAGGCATTTGTGTGATCCTACATTCATGCTCATCTGAGGAAATGGCTGCACAGAAAAGAAATGGCAAATGGTAAATAATATTGTATCTTTTACTACTCTTATTTAATGCATCACATTTTCTCTCCAACATGTTACGATCCCTTGTCCCTTCTCCTTATATCTGAGCAATTATATTCATATCCATGGTCCAAAGTACGGGCAGTCTTTCTCTATAGCTACAGGTTAAAATATGGTCCTTTGAGGAGCTAAATTTCTCCCTTAACAATGATGTTTTTCTAACCTAAAATAAGATCTCTGAGGTGGGTAAGTAGTCTGGCACAACCATAGACAAAACAAGCCAGGAGGACTGGTGAGGAGCAACTAGTTACCTCCTTTTAATCACAGTGTGACAGTTGCTAAAGTAACAAACAAGAATTGTAAATGGAATGGTCACACAACACAGCTGTCAAATCAATCCTCTGACAAAGAACACAGATATTCATTTTTAAAACTTGTTTGTAGTTTTGTACATTTTTAATTTACAGGTGAGATCATATGTACAGATAAAAATGCACTTGTGGAATTTTCCTTCTTGAGCCTATTTTGTTACTGCATACTGGAAAATTCTTACCAGAATTTAGCCTCAGTAGACTGCTTTACTTTCTATTTTAATGTCTTTCTGCTTAGCCTCTTGAATTAAACAGAAGTAGAGGTTAGGTGTACCCTCTTCTAGGTAATCATAATATATTTAAATTAAAAATGTTTTCTAAATGACTTAGCAAAAGAAAGTGTTATAAACTACTTGACTGTGCACACATACATAGTAGGAGCATTTTGAATTCATAAGAAGTATAGGTAAAATTTCATCCTTTTTTAATACTGACCCAAACTCTTGATGTAAAAAGAAGACTAAATTACCTAAATTACATTTCTGTTTATCCTTTTAGTGAATATAAATAAAAACTTCTAACTGAAAGATATGTGCACAGACTTACAATCAATGGATTTGAGGGAGGGGATCCTGCCACTCTACCCAGCTCTGGTGAGTCCACATCCAGTGTGTTGGGTGAAGTTCTGGGCTCCTCAGTATAAGAGGGTCCAATGGAGAGCAGCAAAGATAATTAAGGGACTGGAGCATCTATTATATGAGGAAAGACTGAGTAAGTTTGGCCTGTTTAGCCTGCAGAAGATTGACAGAGGATGTAGTCAATATGTATGAATAAATACCTAAAGGGAGATTGTAGAGAGGACAGGGCCAAACTCTTCTCAGAGTAGCCAGTGGCAGGACCAGAGATAATGGGTATAAACTAAAACATGGGATGTTCCATCTGCATGTGAGGAAGAATTTCTTTCCTGTGAGAGTGTCACCAGAGCCCTGGAACAGGTTGCCCAGAGAGGTTGGAGAGTTTCCTTCTCTGGAGGTCTTCAAAATCTGCCTTGATGCATCTCTATGCCACATGCTCTGGGTGTCCCTGCTTGAGCAGGGAGGTTGCACTAAATGATTTCTAGAGGTCCCTTCCAACCTTAACCATTCTGTGATTCTCTGTGACTCTCAGGGTCTGAAGACTTCTTTGTGTTCAGCCCCAAGAAGGGCATAGATTCAAATTTCCAGCTCATGATTTTCCATCTCTCTTCAAATCATTACTTCTTAGCTTTTTAATTATAGAATTTTTTCAGTCTCATTAGTTTGAAAAAGGCCAAAGAAAGAAACATCAAAGTGATGTTTCAAACTTATACAGTAAAGGATATAATGTGAGAAAGCAGATGTATGCTGCAATTCTTGTGCAACATCACAGATGTTGCATACAGACTCCCCAAACAGACATATTTTAACTAATTAGATGCATAAGACAAGTTTTCAAATACATTTTCAGACACACTGCTATGTTACAGGAAGGCAGGGAAGACATTCTTCCTGTCTCAGGTGGGATGTTTTTATAGTATATAGATACATGCTTCAGTTTCCATTCAAAGTTGCATACGGAGAGAACTTTTTTTTTGCCAAAGATATGAAAAAGGGGAACAAAAGAGGTAATCTGGAAACCACGTAGTCTGCAGACCTCAGGCAACTCCAGGTCACACGAAACAGGCAGCATTTCTTCATGTCTGAGTGGTAACCTACATCTCCCTCTCACACTCCCATTTCTTCAAAAAATGACTATGTACATGCATTCAGCCTGGGATAAGAAAAATAGCAATGCTGTTACCACATGCCCTGGGCTTCCTTCCACCTGAGGAAAGATGCTATCCTAGGCTAGCATCACTTTCTTTCCCTCCCTGATTTTCTCACAAGTCAGTCACCTTGTCTCACAAGTGATCCTTTCTAGCTCACTAGGTTCTCGGTATTATACGGACAAAGAGACTTCCTTCCTTCCTTCCTTCCTTCCTTCCTTCCTTCCTTCCTTCCTTCCTTCCTTCCTTCCTTCCTTCCTTCCTTCCTTCCTTCCTTCCTTCCTT
>VZSG01000410.1:653676-685448 GCA_013398315.1 Nothoprocta pentlandii
TAACACATCTTGAGTATATCAGAGTTCAACGTATAGTTCTAAAAAATCCAAAATTTTTAAAAATTTCATGGAGTCTGCAATGAGTTCATTCAGTTCACATGTGTTTGAAATAGAGTTTGTCTAGAGTGGAGGGAAGTAAGAATATAATGAATTTTTCATAACAGATGATGACATGGAACGTAGTCATGCAGAAATCACCCAGCTTTTTCTGAAGAGCTTGATTTCAAAGCATCATTAAGTAAAGATGATTGTTTTGCCCAAACACTAAATTCATTACCTAAATGTAATCTGCAAGAGAAATTGATGCCTTTTTTAACTCACTAAATGTCTTGTAGAAGCATCAGATAAAACAAAGTATCTTTAAATACTAGAAAAGCTTGCTCCCATAATTAAAGACAAGCCAATTCCTGATTTATTAATTTATTTGATAAGTTTCATGATCCTAAGTCATATGTTGTCTCTGTTATGAAGATTATGGATTCAACATAAAGTTCAAATTAATGCTTCAATTCTAATTTCTCTATATATTAAAAATAATATCAACAACTGGTTAGATGTAATGAAAAATTAAAGTGAACTGTCATTATGAGTATTCTAGGACCTGAATCTAGATCAAAGAAACTTGCAGAAATATCGCGTAGAATCTATGAGAATCTATACTTTCAAATTGAGACTAACAGGCAAATCCTAGTTAGGTGTATATCACAGAATCACAGGATGGTTGAGGTTGGAAGAGACCTCTAGAGACCATCCAGTCCAGTCCCCTGCTCCACCAGGGACACCCAGAGCACGGGGCACAGGGTGGCATCCAGGCAGGTTTTGAAGACCTCCAGAGAAGGAGACTTCTCAATCTCCCTGGGCAGCCTGTTCCAGAGATATATGGATCCTTCTATCTGCAAACTAGTGGATAAATCTCAGTCAATTAGATATCATTAACATTTCTCTTTTTCTACTTATTTACTTATTGTACCATAAAGTTTCATCAAGTAATATTCTTTTCCCACCAAGAGAGTTTCTTTTTTCTTCTTTTCATTGACTTCCATTAATTTCCTACCACTGAGACCATTAGAAATAAAGTATCCATTTTTTATGCATCTTAAGCTAATTTTACAGTCCTCTATGATGTCATATCAGACTATATCCCATATAAATTATGTAAAGAGTATGTCTAATAAAGACTGCCTTCTCATGTGTGCATTTGTGCAATCTCATGGGTGCACATGAACATATTTTTCTATTACAGGATACTTAGAAAATCAGCACAGTCCAGAGCAAACTTAGCATAACAAAATGGGAAAAGAACCATTAATACTTGCTTCCAGTAGCTTGAGAAGAAACAAGATAGCCAAATCTTCTGCTGACCTGTTTACTTCCATGAGAAGTATTTTGCTTCAGAGGTCTAGATTACCTTCAATATAATGTGATGTTGCAGATGCAGATGATAGTAATGTTTTCCTGCAGATTACTTCACATCTCAGTTCACTGACTATGTATGGATTGGCAATCTCTCATCCTCAGGATAAGTTCAACTAAACTTTCATAGGTCAGCATGATATGAAATGGATGCTAACATAGAATAACAGCTTTCCCTAGCAGGTGGCCAGTTGATGGTGGATATCTCCAGGTCATTACAGCAACACTTTACAATCTTGAATAGTATTCTTAGTCATTTCTATTATTTCTGAGATCTACCCTACTAACCATATAATTTTACATGGATATAAGCAAAACGGGTTTGGTAAGAACAAGTTTAATCAAGTGCACAAACACAGATTGGGGGAATATCCCTATGCAGTGATTTATAGAAAGAGGTCTCGAAACCAACATGAAACAGAAATGTAAAATTTGATCAGTCTATGTAGAAATAGTAGAGCCTCAGCTGAAATATAGCATCCAGTTTGGGCTACCGTAATTCAAGAAAGATGTGAATGAGTTGAAGAAAAACAGAAAGAATCCAAATCTAGGAAGTAAATTATGAAGAAAGAAAGAAAGGAGTAGGGTCATTCTCAGGACTGCTAAAGGCTTACTATCATAAAAGATTAGAAAGAGGATGAGAAGGAAGGGAATAAACCATTCCCTATACCTACTAGGGAAAGGATAAGCTGTTGCAACTATAAATTTAAAGTTGCATTAAAAAAAAATTGTGTTTTCTAAGATTAGATGAACGCTGGAATAGATTGGAGGTTTTAAAAACTAGCAAGAGACATCAGAGAGATCTCACAGGAAATATTTTATCTAGCTGATCCTACCTTGGCACAGCAGGAGTAGACGATATCTTAAGGTCCCATCCAGTCTAATTTTTCTATGACCCAATGTGTCTATTATCTTAATTTAGTATCTTATAAATTTAGGACTAGTCATTGCAATGAAATAGAGAAATCGCAGGACTAGAAGCATTCCAACCCTACCTGCGCATAAAAAAGATAAGAAAGAGATGAGAAAATAACACTTAGTAGTGCGACCAAGTACATTTGCAAGCTATGCCCTCAAAGAAAGCCAGCTCCTCACCAGGCTAATCACTGGAGTGCCCAATCACTCTTCATTGGAAGAGCTTCCCTAAGAAAAGTGAGAACGTCTTCTCTGGTATAGCTTGACTCACAGAGCAGAGAGTGTGGTGCACTGTTAAGCAGATTTAGTAGAAAAGTGGGCTGGATGTAAAAGAAATTTCACATCTGATTCAGATACAATGTGTTCAGACACAATTGCTAAGGTATTTCAGTTTCCCACAGCAGTGATTGAGTCACATTCAAGACATCGGAGTCTTAATTCAACAAAGTCAGTAACAAAATTACTTATGGCTGACTTCAAAGTAATTTGCAACTTTTGCAGTGCCCACTGGGTATATGCTGCACATTATATTTCAAGAATAGCACATAGAAATAGAGATATTTAATGCCAGATAGAATGAGCCAGACACTGATATATGTTGTTCTATTTTTAATATAGCATGTTACCACATAGTTTTCCTAAGTGTATATGTCATTTATTTGTCTATTAACTTATTTTTAATTGGGAAAGACACTAAAAATTGAAATGAGCTGAAAATTAGATGGTAATGTATATTTTAAATTGTATTTACAGTTTTCTGCATTAACAAATTGCAGCTGAACATAATGTTACCTCAAGCTGAAATAAAATAAATGAACACTAAATGCTGCATGCAAACATTACTTGGGAAAATGGAACACGGATATTTGACACATAGAAAACAATTTAATGATTAAAGATAAAAACTGGATGTTCCACCAATGGCAAATGGACAGATGGATGGAAGGCTTGAATGAGATGTTTGATGGCCTCCCACCATTCGTTCTGGTATGCCAACTGGTAATTATACTGCAGAAAACTATGCAAGTCCAGACTGTGTTCTGTCACATAAAATCTATACAATGACACGGATCATAAACAATTCTGTAGGCATATCTACACTGGATTTGTGGAAAAAAATGATGTAATGTCTTGTCACCGTAACTCTGAAAGTAATAGGAGTATAATTGTATATAATAATGTGGTCACATCTGGCCAAATTGCCACATGTACAGCTGAAAAAAAAAATGCTGAATACTATATTACTTTGCCCAAATGGTCTTGCACTTATAATTCTAGCTCTGGCTCTTTTGTATCATGCTGCTAAAATCGTGGTCCTGATGTTCAATTACGCTTTCAATCAGCCAGTAATTTTTAGCTACTTTTTCCTCTGACAGAAAAAAAAATGTCAGTTGTGTTTAGTTCTAGGTCAGCTACAGTTCAGAGCTCCAGTTCTGTCTATACAATCTACTGAAACATTACCATGATTTCCTTTGTTAATATTGCCTACAGCTCATCTGAAATCATATGCAGGTTATAGAGAGTGCTGATTGCCAGCTCAGATACAAACAAATGATTCAAGTTTCCACTGATGCCAATGAGATACCCACAGGGATAAGAAGTGTCCATTCTGCAGTAATAGCTGAAGTTTTAGGGAGAATTACGAAGAGCAATCCCTTTCTGAAAATATTTGTCTTATTACGAATTAGAATGTCACATTATTACATACAAAATATTCTGAAAATATTTGTCTTATTACATTAGAATGTCATTTTATCACCATAAAATTTTTGTTAAATCCTCATGTAACTTTTGTATTTCTGCCAGTTCTCCCTAAAATATTACAGATAAATAAGATCAATCATAAGTCTGATCCTTGACAAACTCCACTGTCAGCTCATTTGCACTTTGATACCTTTTTTATTTTAATACAAAAATAAGTGTCTAAGGTAACATATTTGAATGACATTCATAAGGAACCTATTCTCTCAACATAGATAAGGATTACATGACTAGTTTACACTACCCATTTAAAGGTAAAAGAGAAAAAAATTTCCACCCAGAGAGAAATATTGTCTTCTCATGAACTCATGATTTGAGTCCTTTTTATGTGTGTACACCAAACCTCCACTAGCTTTCTCAGTTACCATATTGTATTTCAGATCCTTATCTGTTCAAGTTGCCTACTGACCACCAACATCTATTCTGGAATTCCTGTTGATGTCCAGTTTTTTACTGCTCATGACGAAATCACATTTCATTATCATGGTCTGCATGGACATCTGTCATACTACATTTCATCTTGCATGGAGAACTTCATGCAGGGATATGAAGTGAAAAACATATTCTCTGAGATTTGCTGAAAAGTTCAGACAAAAATGGATAATATATATAGATAAACAATCTATAATTGTTTATAAAAACTAGTCAATTACTCTTATTCTGACTTTGCATATAACAGCAATCTTCATTGAAAACATACATGGATGATTTCAATCCCAAAAATATATTATTTTCACAAAACAGTAAGAACTGCAGCATGAGTGATTCATAGTCATTCACTTGTTGATTTTCACCTCCTCTTCAATTTAGGAATTCTCTGCTATCCAGTCAGTTTAAAAAATACTATCTTTTCTATTTTTTTCTGCAATATATATTTCTTATTGGCTTTGGGCTTCAGCTATTCTGTCATCAACCCATTATAAAACTGTAGTCATTAAATGTAACCTGGTTTGGTTGGATAAATAGGTCAGATGTTAGTTGCAGGTTTGTTTCTTACTTAGACTTACATCATATCTAACATAAATAAATGAATTTTTAATTTAAATGTAATTTAATTTTTTTAAATATATATCAATAGATGCACTTTAATCATTATTGTTGACTGCTAGAACCTACTAATGGAAAGGCTATTTCCTAGTATTTTTTTTGTTCAAAATGAAAAAGATTATAAAATGAATCAAAGAATATTCACTTCAAATCTGAATATTATTGGACCATATTTTCTCAGTTCTTGTTTTCTCAAAAAGGAGAACTATCGTGAGAATTTCTCTGTAATCTTAGCTACAGTCCTATAAAATTCAGTCTCTGAATCAGGGGCTGTTAAATCAGGGGGTTCCAGACATTATACTAAGTCACATACATTAACCTTAAATAGATTTATTATGGGAAGTTAACTAATGAAGAGATTGTCTTCAGGCATGAGATGGAAAGATGACGAGCTTTATACTGGCTCAGACATATTTTACAGGAGCATTCAGCACCAACAGATATCAAAGTTATAAAGCGCTACATGATATTGTCTGACATAAATTTTGAAAATAAATTCACTTCTGTAGTATCTATCAGATTTCAAATGTATTTTAACAAGTAAAGCACACAAAAAAGTATTTCATTTCTGTCAAGACTGAAAAAAAATATAATTTAACAGCAAGAATTAAAAATATATATAAATAATATTTTTTCAAGAGGAAATGTTGTAGTCCTGCAGCACAAAGAAAGTGATACCCAAAGATGGTTGAGAATTACAAGCATATGAGTGCAAACATATGTGCACCAAAGAAAGAGCACTGTGGAGGAACATGTGAGAACTGAAAATGACCAAGAGCATTGCTTTACATTTTTGATTAAAAAGAGGACAATTGAATTGAAGCAGGGGGATGTCAAAATACAGGGCTATTTAAAGTTCTGAAAACTTTTCTTTAAACTTGTTTGGGAAGATTGAAATAGATGAGTCCTAAAATATAAATTGAGCCATTGACACACATTTGACATTTCAAACTGCAATGGAACAAAACAGGTATTATTGATATATAGTGAGAATAGATTCTTTGTTGCTTGCCCAAAATTGAGATTTACATTAACATTCCTTGGATTTATTACTAATTTGATGTAGTTGTATTTTTTCAGAAGCTGTATTTTTTTCAGACACAAACAGAAGGCACAATTAATCTTTCTAGGAATCCCAAAAACTAGACATTCCTGGTAGCCTTTTCTATGCAGCAGAACATCAAAAATAACAAGATTTAAATTCATTCATTATTGAATTTCCTTATACTTCTTGAAAAGCCTGTGAATATTTCCTTAAACTTACTACAATGTGCAATACTGTATTCAACCACTTTTCTCAGCATACTTCCCATGTCTTTAGACATTCATGATTAATCAAAGGAATGCTTGAAATGCCTCAAAAGGAGCATAATGGTGACAGGGTCAGAAGTTCAGATGTTCATTCAGGGCTTTGTCCTCCTTCCCCTCACTGAGGCACTAAGCATACTGCAAAGTGCACTGGGCTTTCTTGATGGCCTTGAAAGGGCACTGCATCAGGCCCAGCAAAAATGTCCTTGAACACCAGGCAGACCCTTCCTTCTTGCCAGTGCATCTTTGTTCCTGCACCCCTGCTGCTGGCCCTAGGCTTTGCCGACCATGGCACACAGATGCGTTCCCTCATGCCGTTTTTCTTTCTGAACTGTTGCTTGTGACAAGGTCGCTATAGGATCTCAACAGGTTTAGAAGCCCTGCCTGGACCAGCGTTGTAATGTATCTTATCCTACAGAGTGTTTTCCCTGGGCTGAAATCACCCTTTCGATACTTCTCTCTGTCTACACAGGAAGCCCCAGTAAGGCTGCTCCAGAACTAGAAACAGTTAACCAAAAGATTTTTATGGAGGTAAATGGGAGCTGGGACAGGTTTAATGTGTAAATTGCCTGAAGTCAGCAGGCTGAGCTGAAAATCAATTGAAACTTGTAAGAGAACATGCAGGACAGAAAGATAGGATACTTTTTAAAGAAAAGATAGGACAGCCTACTTTTTAATGACTGCTGCCAACTATGCTTGTGTCTGAGTTGTATTTCTGCTGCTCACCATAATTAAAGAGAGAGTATCTAAAGAAGAACTCTCAGAAAATGATCATTGTAGATGAAATAGTGCTCTGCTTGCACTTGTGAAATTTCTTTCAACAACTACTAATTAAATTTAATGGCAAACACTTCATTCTTAGTCCTGTGCAAGAAATGTGTATGGCTGAAATTAAAGTCTGACTCAACAGTATCACTGTTGAGTGTAACGAAGAGTTACAGTAACAGTAAAAAAAACAGAAAGGAGAATGCTTCAGATTGAGTATACATATATAGCTATATTTTGATGTATTCTGGAATCTTCATCAGAGTTTTGTGGATCTTTCTTCTCCATGTAATGGAGTGAACTAAACTTCACTAAGTAGAGATCACCTCTCTCCATGGTCTGGCCATTTCCCTGATCATACAGCCAAGGGCACTGGTGGCTGTTCCTGCTGCCCAGGGACTGAAGGCTCCTGTGCAACTTGCTGAACATTGGCTCCCCAGGACTTCCTCCCAGAGCTGCTCCCCAGCTAGTCTATGCTCACCCCATACCATTACAGAGGGGCCTTCCATCATGGGAGTTTGCATTGTATATAGTCTTTAGTCACACTCTATGCGTAAAGCTAGGCTGCTGATAAGTCATAAGGACTGTATGGTAGGTTGCTATCTTCTCACAGATTTCTAAGGAAAGGAATGATTGAGCATGATCCGAGATGTGTGATGCAACAAGATTAATTTGATTTTAAATATATGCATTTTAAAGGGGAATAGACAATCATTTAAAGCTCAGAACAAGATCTAGAAAAAAATTTTTTTTTTTTCCAGAAGAAAGGATTACACAAATAACAAATTAGGTTTCTGCAACTTGTTTATTAGAGTGCATCCTCTAGAGTTAATTAGTGTGTCCTCATGATAGCAATGATTCCCTAAACGGTAACTTCTTAAGCAGAACAGCTGAAGTGAAGGAACATCAGGCAGTGTTTGCAGTCCAGACTACTATTTAACATACATTTTTTTCTCCCACCCGCTGTGTTTTCTATAAACACTAAGCCCTTTGAGCAGGACTGAATTTTCGTTTCATGACTATGGACACTGCTGTATTGCAGTGTTTCACAGGTGATTCTGTGTTCAAATATACCTGGGGAAAAAAAAAAAAAAAAAAAAAAAAAAAAAAAAAAAAAAAAAAAAAAAAAAAAAAAAAAAAAGCTGGTTCTATGGACTTACCTCTTGGAAGAAGAATTCTAAATTATCGTTCAGTCAACTCAGACCCTGATGTACTTCTAGGTCCATAAATTTCAATATTGTCCCACTTCTCCAGAGGTTTTTCAAGGACATATTTAAGCCCCAAAAGTAATATGGACAATGCCACTGCTTGTTGCAGTTACTGAAAGGAGTAAGAACTATAGGATCAGGTCCTGAATATAATGACAGCCATGCAGTAGAGTTTCCATTGCTGAAAAAAAGGAGAGTTCTGAGAAGAAAAAATGGATAGTGAAATGGAGAGCAATGTGTGCTGTGATTCTCTCTAGATTTGTCCTTATATTAACCTTATCTAATATGAATATGATTAAAGGAGCAGAGACTTGCTAGAACAACTCAGGAGAAAGAAAAAATCCTCAGTGACGTTTGCTTTTCAGTTCCTAGAGATTTTGAGTTCAGATAAAGATCCTTGTGGTAAATTTAGTATTCTGTCTGACACAATGGAAAAATCAGTGCTGGAAGGGAAGACTGTAAAATAAAGAAAGCTAATTTTCTGGCATTATTAAAAAAATAAGTAATTATACAGTGATTCTTCAAAATGGTCTGTAAATCAGATTTTAGTAAACTGATATTGCAGTCAAGTATATAGAATAACCACAGTTACCATGGCAATCCACTAAGCAGCTCTCATTTGCCCTGCAAGTCGCTGTCATTCATATGATATGTACCTTAACATCAGCTTTCAGAGATACTTCATTTTGAACTAAAAATTATGTTTTACTACTAATTAAAAAGACTTTTTTTATTAGCATATTAAAGATTTATTTTATATTGTAGTAAGACCATATCAAAATGCATAATGCTACATCACTGCTATGGTGGAAGTTTGCCTTTTTTCTCACAGGTATATATATCTATAGTTCACTCTGCCAAAATGTAAAGTATTTATTAATCTGAACCGAGGAACCAACTTATCAGTTCCTAGGTCAGGTATCACTAAGGTGAAATTCAATAAAAAAAAACAGATCCCATCACGATTTAAATACTAAATTGACGGTTGTGCTGTTTCCTACTGGTTATCCGTACAGTTTAATTTAAAAATTAAATATTAGAATTCCCCACTCAACATCACACCACTCTGTTGCGCTACTTGAGGAAATTTTGTTTCTATGGTAACTGCTGGAGACTTATCTGCAGCCATTGATGTCACCCACATACTAAATTTAATTACAATACATACAAACCTTTGAACCATTGATTTCTTTCATGATATCATTTGGAGTAAAGTAATAGCTACTAGTTATGATCACGGTGAGTATTTTTTTAATCTAAACAAACATATACAGAGAAAAAACTATAGATGTACTTCTTAAAATGCATATAAATAAAAAAGCTTTGGAGAGGAATATTTTTTGCCATCTTCACTGGCAGATGGCCAATTTCACTTTAGTCACTCCTCCCTAACCAATATCAATTCATTAGGCATTTGCCAAAATTTGCTGGTGTCTCAGAAAGCACTTGGGGAAGGCCCAGTCACAACCACCTACTACAAAAATTGAAAAAAATCTCATCTTTTTTTATCTAAGAAGTGCCTTAATATGGTGATTTCCATTATGTTTAACCTTTAGGAAATGTGCACAAGAATCCACACAGGTAAGCACTCATCATATGCCTGTAAGACCAATTGCTGAGCAATTCTGCTGCTATCTCTTAGCCATACAAGAGATGATGTCAGGGAATGTCAGGGACTGACAGACCGGTGCTTTTCTTAAGCAGTTCCCTCTGTAGTGCTCACCTTATCTTAGACAGGAAGTGGGCACCATGAGATATACAAACTTAAAATCAGTAAAATTAGACCATAGTACTGAGGGATTTTTCAAAGAATTTGACTATTTTATTTTGTTTGTAGTAGGCAAGATTCTCCACTTGTGGTCATTACTTCTCTTGAAAAGGAGAGCCTAGAAGCTCACAATCCTGCAGTAAGCCACAGTGTCACAGATGTTAAGAAAAGAGAAACTGTAAAGGCTTCACCTTTGGATATATCATCTCACATCTGGCCCTGGCACATCAAAGATTCCCTCTCCTGTAAGAGGCAGTGATCTTAGCATATTCAAACTCTATTGACTGAGTTTAGGACATAGGTTTGAGGAGTGCAGGCTCCCTCTACTGAGGTGATACCTTTTAAAACTAGATCACTTTCATAATACCATGACATCAAAGGTCATGGCAAACAAGGAATGTTCCTTTCATTAGCTGTTATTTCAAAACTGTCTCTTCTGTGGGGAAATGGTCAGTACAAAGTTTTCCATGTGAAAACTTAGGAATTGGTAACAAGTAGCACAAGCATCTATTTAATTTCTAGTCTTTTATCCGGAAAAGATAGCAATAGAAGCAGTAGACATTTCTCATATCAGTATTCAGAGTTTCCAGTGGCTGTTAATCCTACAAGAAATCATGACATGAGTAGATGCCTAAATTAGGAGAGAATTGAATTTTCTGTATTGAGAGAAACTCTACATAGAGAACTCTCCAAGTAAGATATTAGGTAAAGGTACAAGCACAACACATATTTAGACATTCATGAATCAAATAACTATGGTTTCTTTAATTCTTTCTTTGATCCTACGGAAATTTGCATGAAATTGTTAGAATATCTAGATTATGTGAAAACGCTTCCCATTCCTGAAAAATACAGTAATTCCAAAATAAAACCTTCAATCAACTTGTCGTAATGATCAACTTTGCAAATATGAATAGCACTTACCTTAACCTGAAACCTTCTCCTCTCTCTTTCCTCGCTTTTTCATATTGCCATTCCTTCATGGAAATTTTTAAGCTGTCTTGAATTCTTGCTGTATCTCACAACATCTATAGCACTCATGAGAATAAGACAGATTTCAGAAGGGAATTGTTTTTGAGAAGGACTCTTGAAGCCAGTCTGCGTGCAGTGCTAAAACATTTGCTGAAGCACTTTTTAGTAAAGAGTCTAATATTTATGTAAACATGATATTCTCTACTGTTGCCCAGAATGAAGCACTGGCAATATCCTAAATATAAGCAGTTAGACTAGGATGACTCACAACAAACTGTTCAAAAGGTGTAAACAGAGCGGAATCAGAGCAGACAATTTATTGAGACTGATTCCAGTGAAACCTGTATGTGTATAAATGTGCACATGCATTTCACAGGAGTGATAGAAAGATTTATTCTGCTTAAGAGGAGACTATGAGAGATAATAAAGACAAAACCATTCTGTTGTTACATTAGCATGCAAACATTTTGTTTGCTTGGGCAGATTGCTTGTTTTTTTGATTTTTGCTATCTCATAGAGGGTAAAAAATGGCAAGGGAGTAAATTGTGTTGTCAGGACAGCTAATATATAACAAGGACACTCCTGTGAAGGGAATAACTAATAATACACATTTTCACAATACAGCACTAGTAGTGAAGTTGTTGCTGATAAGCTAAACTTTTGTGCATTTTTTAAAAAGAAGATATATAAAAAACAAACAAAAAATAGATACTTATATAGCATACCCTAGAAACTCCAGGCCAGCTGTGTTGTTAGAGGAAAGGGTTACAACTATAAAGTTGCAAGGTTTACAACTACAGCAGCCACAAAGAGCAGATGCACAGGCTAGTTCACAGAGCAGGACAGACACAGAAAAATAACTAATGCCCAGTCTTTGGTGCAAGGAGGCTCCAGCCCTTTCTGTTTCTGTATTGCTATCGTTGGGATTAAAGTAAAACCAAGAAAATAACAAAAACAATAGTCAACGAACTCAGCAACCAAGAGTTTTATGTCAGAGGGCAGAATGCCTGCAAAATTCCTCTACAATGCCACCTTTTTTCACCACGCACACATCAAATGAGGTTGCCTCCTATTCAGTTGCCATCATTTTAGTTTTAAGTTAATCACTGATTCACTTGATTTCAGCTGGATTGTGGAACCAGTTACAATGCAATGCAAGCACTGTAACAGGTCACAGTGTTAGACCAAAGAAATGAACCTAGGTGGTTAAGGTGCACATAAAACTGTTCGAAGGCAGTTTATAAAAAACTCATCCAACCAGATGTATTTGTGTGGGAGTTGTTATAATTTTGATACAACAGCAACGGACATGATTGAAAGAAAAAGGTAGGTAATTCTCTGTATCTGAAGGAAACACCACCATATACCAATGCAAACATTTTTAGCAGGGCAACAAGTTAGCCTTTTTGATATGGAATTCATCTTAAATTACTGTCCAGCACGCACAGGTTTCACAGTATGTATATTCCAGACAGTTTTGTGTTCAGCAAAATAAAACTTAGCCAAGCACCTGAGTAAGGTGAATCAAATCTGCATTCAAAGCTGCCTCAAAATGAATCTAAAATAATTTGGCAAGAATCACTGTAATTATTCCAGGTTTGTGCTGCTGTCACATAATTCATAATGCATGAGTTTTAGATCACTTTTCCCCATCGTCAAGGACAAGCCCAAGTTGTTATATTATAGAGAATTCTTTCTCTCTCCTCTATTATGTATGTAAAACAAAGATTAATTATGTATGTAGATTCATCCTAATCAAAACTGGTTAAATTATAATTTATTTTACTATTCACAGAAAGATTGGGTCAAACCTGCATTTTTTGTGGAGTCAGCTGGTCATAACTGAGAAAAGAATTTGGCTCAGTGGGTAACTTAGACCAATGACAATTTTGGCCTGCTCATGCTACAAC
Organism: Nothoprocta pentlandii; assembly: GCA_013398315.1. NCBI lineage: Eukaryota > Metazoa > Chordata > Aves > Tinamiformes > Tinamidae > Nothoprocta > Nothoprocta pentlandii. The sequence continues at coordinate 666,744 of VZSG01000410.1, forward strand.
TACATTGCAGCTACTTGAAAGCTACATCTTTCAAGTAATTAAAGCACGAAATGGTCTCTTACTCAGCTAATTTATATTGGATTTTTTACTTGGACTTTTTACTTGGACTTGAATAGTTGCAGTTTTAAAGAGTAAAATCTTGTCCTCATTGTGCAAAACAGTTCAGCTTAGAGCTCTGGCTTACTGCCAAGAGAGAGAAGACTTGTTAGCAGGACTGCAGGCTCGACCTAAAAGTGCTGCCTGAGCTGCCTCCGCCCAGCATGACTGTGTTCCAGGGTCATGCTCCAGGGTCTCCAAGAGAAGTCTGGAGCTTGTCACATTCCAAGTATCCAGCTCCAAAGTTTCTGTCAGCAATGGTTTTGAACTGATTTATGCCTTGTATAAATCTGTATTTGTGCAATGGCATCTGTGTATTTTCTGTCTTCGATTAAGCATAATTAGCAGATTAATTCATGTATGACAATATGATTGTTTGGCTTTGAAGCCTGTGATTGTGGCAGTCCTCATATGCATTTAATCTTCAGCATTCTGTAAAGGATATTAGTAATAGCTAGGAATGGATCATTTTTCTTACAGAGGCCTGTCTTCAAGTGTTTTTTAATCTTCTTGTGGAACAGGAAGAAATCCAGGATGTTTCTGGTTAAAGACAATACTAATTTGTTTAAATTTACTGTCAATCTTTCTTCTATTATTCTTTCTTTCGTGTGTTTTACAAGAAAACCAAAATTTTGGTGGAGACAAAGGAATATTCTTCATTGTCTGAAAGCCAGGTTCTCCTCTTTGAGCACAAATGATGTAACTGTGGTGCATTAGTCCAAGAATAGCACCACTGTTGCCCACTAGATTTTAATGAAAACAATGAACTAGTCACACATGTTTAAATGTACATCCTTTATACTTAGGGAAAACCTTCAAGCTTGAACCGCCTTAAACAGAGGGATATTTCTTTTCAGATATGCTGGCCTCTAGAAGGTCTTTCAGCAGTTTGATGAGTGCCACTTGCCTAAAAGGGACAGCTCTGTTTCATCTCACCAGAGGCACCAAATTCAGGATTGGGAGCTCCAGATCTGGGATCAGATATCAACCTTCCTTTATAGATGTGGGCTCTTTGTCTTCCTAGTGGACATTTTCTTTTGAGAGTCAACTGAAATACCCACCTGAGTCTGTCAATCCAGAAAATGCTGAAGTGTAATGGGATCAGTTCTCACCCTGTGCACAAACCTGCAGCTCCCCCCAACAGTTCATTCTCTTGACTTTTGATTTATAGTACCTCGAGACCATGAGCCGTGACAATAGCACACGTTGTCTAACTAAATAATAATTCTAGTGGTTTCTTAAAATCAATATGAATGCTGAAAATTATGATTGGATTTGAAAAAGCACTTATATTCACTGCAGATTTGCCTCAGGTTTCCTCATTATGTTATCTAGAGAAAGTCACTAGCACAAACAAAAAGCAAGACTATGTTTTTACTGCTTTAGAATGTATCACAGGCAAAGATTGCAAGTCCATGGTGGTAATCACAAAAATGAAAGGAGGAGTGACAAAGTCTTGCACATAATGTTTGAGACATTATGTCAAATTCTGTTTGAATGGCAAAAAAATACCTACCAAAGAATGTATTGTTTTTTTCCTTTAATCATATTATTTCCTGTCACTTAACTAGCTGCTTTTAACTACACGTTCTATTTTTACTGAGATACTTTATAACTGAAACTCACATTTTTCCATGTAAGTTTTAGAGATGATGACTGCTATTTTGGTGATTGAGATATAATGGTATATGCTGAAGTTTTACAGTATGGTAATACTAGAATTCATTAATGAAAGACTTACTTTATTGGAAATAACTCCTGCAGTTACAATGAAAATGCAGGTAATGGGATTCTGTGAAATTTGAATCATCAGTTATGCAGCAGCTACTGCCACTCAAAAGCAGAGCAAATAGAAGGTACAGAGATTGTTAGAGATAGTTACATATGCAAGGCAGCTTAGTGAAGAATTTCTTATTATGATATTAAGCATCCCATGCAGGTCATATCAGCATGCACAGTACAGAGCAGGATAAGCTTTCATCGTTTTCTTTGCAAGAGCTATTTTTGCTCTGTCTTGTGAACAGTGAATTCCCACATACGTGAGGTTAGCCTTGTAGCTGAATGGGAGCTCCATCCATTTCAGCTACAGCAAAGCCCATGGCTAGTGTTAACATAACATTTGTTTTGTGGTAATTCAGAAAGTGTGGACTAAAGCTGTACCTGTCATCTAGATCATAGAATCATAGAATTATAGAATGCTTAAGGTTGGCAGGGACCTCTAGAGATAATCGAGTCCAACTCCCTTCTCCAGTAGGGACACCTGCAGGGACACAGGGCACAGGGCAGCATCCAGGTGGATTTGGAAGATCTCCGGAGAAGGAGACTCCACAGCCTCCCTGGGCAGCCTGTTCCAGGGCTCTGGCACCCTCACTGTCAAGATTTTTTTCCTTAAGTTCCTGTGGAACTTTTGGTGCTTCAGTTCGTGGCCATTTCCTCTAGTCCTATCGCCGGCCACCACTGAAAAGGGGTGTATAAATACCTCCCTTGAGGTATTTATAGACGCTGATCAGGTCCCCCCTCAGCCTTCTCTTCTCCAGGCTGAACAGGCCCAGCTCCCTCAGCCTTTGCTCACAGGGCAGATGTTCCAGGCCCCTGATCATCCTCGTAGCCCTGCGTTGGACTCTCTCCAGCAGCTCCACATCCCTCTTGTACTGGGGAGCCCAGAACTGGACACAGTCTCCAGATGTGGCCGCACCAGGGCTGTGTAGAGGGGAGTGATCACCCCCCCCCCCCAACCTTTTAATGCAACCCAGGAAGACATTTTCTTGCATAGATGAGCATAAAAACGAATAAAACTAGAATAGCATTTTCTTGAGGAAAGGTTAGTTTCCTTTGCCACTTCATCCTGGGAGGAATTCAGGACCTTCAGATAGCACCACTTCTGGGTTATTCTAAGAGATGCAGCATTTCCCATATGATTCACGTAGTCATCCCTGGAGTGGAGGTGGGGAGACTCCATGGCAAGGCAAACTGACAGGTTGGCCTGAGGCATCCTCCAGGTGGACATTTCTACTATCAAGTCAGAGTTGCATCCTTCTGAGGCCTGTGCAGCAAGACAAGATGCTGGGCTGTTAAGTCAGGGCTCTTCATAAAGCTGCACTTGCTCTTTTTGCAAGTGAATGACAATCATTTGTCCCTATCTTCTAGTCTTTCTTTTTCAGCAGTCCCATCTTTTTTCTGTATGAAAGCTGCAAATGCAATGTGTTAATTTACTGGGCATCTTGTTTACAGATTCAGCACGGAAATGTCATTCTAGTGCAAATTGGTTTTGAGTTTTTTCTTTTAAACTATCACCCATGTGCAGTGATGCTACAAGCTGTCTATTAGTGGGGGGAAAACACTGACATATGTAATTAGCTGTAATCTGTGTGGCTATTTGTTCAATATAGAAAAAAAAAAAGAGCTTCAAGTGATAATATTTAGTAATCCTCTGTGTTTATTAACTGTTTCTTGCTAGGTGTGACTCTGTTCCCCTTAAATGTTTGCAGACAAAAAATTATTGCAATAATAGACAAGATTGGTTTTCCAATTTGTTATCTTCTTTTTAAACCACTATTGTCAGCTTGATTGCCTTCAATTTTACAGTTAATGTGGGTTGCAGTATTTGTCTTTTGCTTTCAACGCTGTTGTCTTTATTTACACAATTCATCAAGCTTTCAAACTATTGAGCTATATTGGAAGCTTGAATTCTGCCATTCTTCCTTTTCCTTGGCTACTTAACCTTTGAAGCAGACACAAGAGAGGCCTCAGGTTGAGCCTGGCAGTAATAGCTAGCATATCCAGGACACCCTTTGACACATCCCCATTCCTCCTGCCGTATGCCCAAGTACAGGACTGCTGAAGTAGCTTTTGCAGGTGGGCTCCCACTCTGAATGCAGACATCAGCTAATTTAGATACCAACAACATAGATGGCTGCTATGAAGAAAGTGCCTAAACTTCCTATATAGCCTATAGAGACTTAGAACTCAGTTCAGCTGCCTGAGCATCAGAATTTACTTTTGAGATACAACATTTGCATGGGACTAGCTGTTAAGGCACAGGACCTATAGGAGACCTTTTGAAGTGGTGTTCAGAAGCCAGATGGGAGAGCATGGATCTCAAACAGCAATAGACGTTTAAGATCTCCATTGACTCCTAATGGAGGCTTTCACATCCTCCTTTGAATCTGAAAGACATCCAAACTTACTAACAATACTTACTAACAATACTTACTAGCAAACTTACTAACTAATAAACAGGTAAAATTAAACACTCCAGAGTGAAATATGATTTTAGTGTTGACAATTGTCTTTTTATTATTTAACTACAATACTCAATATTTTTTGAACGCTAAGAAAGAAGAGAAAAAAAAAGATAAAGAATTATGTGTCCACCAATAGCAAAGTGAATTGGAACAGTGTGATGAGATCACCAAGATTTGTAGGTCTCCATGGCACAGCACAGAGCTAGCTAGCATCTCAACACTGCTATAAACATATCATTCTAGCACCACCACGACACAGATCTGCTAGTGGTCATTAAGTGGGGTATCTCCATATCACTGTACATCGCATCACATACACTTTCCCTAAATAACTTCCTGCATTAAGATTTATGATCTTATGATTTAAGAGGAAAGTGGAAGCTACTCCTTTTTTTTTTTTATTGCTTAGTCTTAGCAAAATTTTGAACATTTGCCTGAGTCTTTGTATCCATTCTGCCCTTAAGCTCAATCAATTTGAATTGCAACTGTGGAAAGCCAGACGGACTTTGATTTAATAAAAAATGAGCAAGAATTCAGCACATGCTTCCATTTACTAGTGCTTTCCATTAGCATTCTGAGTGCATGTTTAAAAATACTCCAGACTTTTGAATGATTTCTACATAAACTGGGTCATAAGAGGAATAATTGTAAAGAATTTGACGAATCTCAAAGGCTTTACCCACATAAATATGAAGCAAAGGCAAGTCACAGGCACAGCACAGATTCTACCTCCATCAGTTCTAGATATGCATGTTCTGAATATTAGCACCTAGGTCCAGGGCATGACCTAAACACAGGCACTTAATCTTATTTGAGAAACCCTAGAATATCCAGGACAGCAACAGGGAGGCTGGCTAAAATCACCCTGGATATAGAGACCTTCTTCTTTCTGGAGAGGCAAGTGAAAGCCAAAGGAGACAAGCTAGAAAAAAAAAAATCTGAGGAGTCAAACTCAGCCCTGAGACTGCCACCTTGTCCAAATATAAAAATTCAGCACAGTTCACATGTAAAAGTTTTAATCTTCTGAGAATATCTAGTTTTGAGTTCACAGTGATAGTTAACAGACCTTGAACTACAAATAATATTTGTTCCTCCGTTCCATTTTTCTTTTCTTAGAATATAGGGAGAAATCCAGGCTGAGCAGTCATTAAGGACTTGGTCCTTATTCCTGTAAATTGCTGCAAATTCTGGCCACAGTCCAGAGAAGCACTTAAGCACATGCTAAAGTTTTGCATTTCCTTTGTGAATATGGCAATATGCCCAGAATGATTTTATGTATGATACCTGTACAATTCTCTGTAAAGAATAAACCACTTTAAACCCACATCCCTGAGCTGCAGCTAGGGAGCAATCATCACCACTCCAAGTAGGGGAGGATTTATCTATCTTAAACTTCTTTGCATTCCCCCAATTCCAAAAGTATTTGGGTACCACTGTGATCCTCTCTCCCTCTCTCTCTCTCTCTCTCTCTCTAATATATATAATATAATATATATTAATATATATTTATATATTTTATATATATAAATAAAATATATGTATATGTATATAAAAATATAGGGTTTGCACAAATGTGAACCAGCATGAAATCCCACTTTCCATCATTGGCTGCTATCTAGCAACTGATAATTGCTAGAAAATATGAGTGCCTGAGGATAGCAGTAATTTTCTGTTCAACTCAGCTTCATCTGTGTTGCAAATGCTTTTTTTAAGGCTTTAAGTCTGCTTTACAGATACTTGATACCTCTGAAGCATCTTACTCTATCTTGCAATACAAATGACTCAATTCTGGAAGCAAGCCGATAGGTTATTTTGTGTGCTATCATCACTCATGCCACCCAAAAGTTATGCAGCTAAAGCTAGAATTGTAACCTAAAGCTTTAGGGTTCTGGCTCCACATCAAACATCTATCTGATTGTTAGAGGAAATAATGCACTTAAAAAAGCTTACAGAGAGTGTGCGCTTTGTAGCTGCAGCCTGCGGACTAGTAAGAGCATTCATAATTTCTTTATATCAGGGCTACATTCTATTAAGAATGACCATGCTGGATCCCACTAAACGCATATTTAATCCAGTGTACTGTCGTAAACAATGGCCAAAAGCCAGAGCCTAGGGAAGAGCATATGAACAGAGAGGTAGCACTTATTATGTTATTATGTATTATGTACTCCAGTTGTTTGAGGCTCAGAGACTTCTGAGCCACATCTTTCTATCAAATTGGTGACTCTCTATAGTTTTATCTTCCGTGGATTCACCTGCTCTCCTCTGAGACCCAGATAATTTTCAGCAATCACCATATCCCTTGACAAGGAGTTCCACTACAGCCTGCAATCAGCTTTCCTTCCCTTTGATCTTCCTGTCTTTAGACATAGTTCTTCACCCCTTGGCATCTCAATCCCAAAAGTACAGAAGGCTCTCTATTGATTTCTGGGAAAGAAGGAATGATGCTGCAAGGCTGGCTGCATATTAAACTAAGCCATGCACATTCATCACAGGAAAAATATTCATGTCTTGGTTCAGTCCGCAGTTCAGCTGAATGAAAAAATATAGAGCATTTTCACTGGTTCCCAATGAACCTCATAAACAATTCCATAGATTCTCTGTCTCAGTCAAATACCAGCAGAAATAAAAAGGACTCTATGCACAAAAGAAAAGGATCATTCTCTGTCTAGTTTGTGGGGAGGGAATGTGTGGTTGCAATTAATAATAGTTTTCAGTAACACAGATATGCCTGCCGGTCATAGACTGGAAAACAACATTTTCATGACTGTTCAGATGATTTTTGATGTTTTCCTGAAAAGAAGAAGGTACTCAGAAAAGACAAATAAATGTTATATTTCTAGATAGTTTCCTTTTATTATTTGAAATACTTTTAAAGGATGATTGTGATACAGAAGTAGCTTGCTATTCAGCAGCTCAGATACTGAAGTAGAGAAACGTTTGTAACAGCGCAACCACAAAGGCTAATCACTTCAAGAACAGTGGGAATTTTATCACCCCTTTAGAACTAATGTTAGCAGTACTGGCAAACTGCAAAATGCTCTTTTAAATTTCCCAGATGGACTGCATTTCAACAGATACAGGATATAAAGCATGTCCTTTGATGAAATAACCTGGAAAACAGTTTAAATTTGTAGAAGACTCTACAGTAAATTCACCACCCTTCTGCTACTCTGAGTAAGAGACTAGCAAAACTCAGACAGGCTTGTTCATAACCAAATCCTCATTTTCATTCAGTCCTAACTCAGGTGTTCATATGGAACAACTTTTTCAAAGAAAAATCATGGTCTGCATTACTTTTTGTAAAGTTCCAAATCTTATAATTCTAACGTCACTATAGCAGGAAACCTAGTGTTCTTCATTGCTATCAATCCAGCGATCTCATCAAGCACTGAGAAGAGCTAACCAAGATGTTCTCACAAATATGTGACTTAAGAGCTTACTGTGGTTTGGTCACAAGTTTCTCTGTAAAATACGTTACTAATACAACTAACTCCAAAACGCTCTTGACACATCATAAAGAGCCTGAAAAAAAGAGAATTTCGTTTGCTGGGGAAAATGCACAGATCTCTTGACTGACTGAACTGTTTTACAAGATGCTATCTACAATGGAAAGAGTAGCAGTAGATAAACTATATCAGCTATTGACACAAACTCTGACTTGAAAATTATACCAAAAATGAGAGGGTGGAGACTCAAGGTAGATGAATCAAGCAGAGCACGACTGTTATTATAGCTTAGCACAGTGACAAAGCTGATACACCCATATTACCTGACAAGGAAGACTTTAAGAGATATCTGCAGGCAAAACTGCTAATGAGAGAATCAGGCCAGATAAAATTATTCCTCAAACTCTTTCAGTCTATTTTTGATACGTTTCAGTTCTCTGTATGAGAATGCTATAAAATGAAACAAATGCTTTGAATACTCATCATTAATGGGCGCTCACAAGAAACACTTTCCAAATCCTCTCTTCCATTAAGCATTCTTCTGTGACAACATTTCCTTCCAGCAATAGCAATGATTGATGTCTTTATTAGTACTTTAATTTATTAAGACATTTTAGTAATGAAAATATATCTGTATTCCTGACATTGTAAAATGACAACTCAGAAGTTGTCAGTTTTTGAATGCAAAGTAAGATAGTTAAGTATGGCTGACCATCAAATAATACTAGCAAAACAATATGTTCTAATAAAGGCAACTGTTGAAGAAAAGAGTAACTAAAACATACATATGCATCCAGGTGGAAAAAAGTTGTGCAAATTATTTGTTAATATAGATAGTGTTTGATGCCTGGCAGGAAATTAATTTCCACACAGGCACTTGTTGTGACAGCAAAGTAGTATGACAGTCCCTGGAGAATATCCAGCTAATTATTGTATCTTCTTTCCCTCTGTACTTCTTCCTTTGTAGCAAATCATGGACAGAAAGGTCCAAGAAAAATTTTCCTTGAGACACTTGTGCCTTCAACTTACTCTCATGTGATGTTTCATCAAGATATGAAAAATATTTCCTAGAAAAAAAAATCCAGTGAATTATTACACATATTTCATTATTTTTGGATACTCTGAACTGAAAACACGTGAAAAAGATTTATTGAAGCTCATGGTCACACTACGGAACCTGACCCAGTAGAAGGGTACTGTAAATTAGGCTCGTATGCCAAAAGGCACCAGCATTCTATGCACAATCCCCACCCCAAGCCTATAGACCTACAGAGCATTTTTCAAATATTGTCATTTCAAAATGGTTAATAAGCTGTTCATTGCATGGAAGTTCAAGTGGGCTGTGACACAACTGCTATTAGAGAGACATCTCAACAAAACTGGCCTCTGCGTCTCCCTCTTGCATATGCAAAGGCAATATAGACAAGGTGTACACACATAGCAGGTAGGTCACCTTAGAAAAGTAATCATTTTAGACACAGGAAGTGGCAGGTTCCTGAGGAAAATCCATTTGGCTTGTAAATTACAGAAACTGTTGCATTTTTGAAGGATAATGGGCCATCACAGTTGCACTCTTAAAAAACAACAACAAACAAACAAACAAAAAGTGACTTATATGGCTCACCAGCAGATCCAGTAGACAAGTCTATTGTGTTTAATTCTGGGAAAAACATTTCTCTTTCTCTCTGTGCTTTTTCCTTTGCAGCAAACCATGAACAGAAAGGTGGAATTCCGAACTCCAACTGCCGTGAGAAATATCCCTGCAAAACACACATAAAACATCATACAAGGATGAAGGATCTTTAACCCCAAGAAATGCAGAATTTGAAGACACTTACAGAAAGATCCTCACTGGTAGCATGACAATTTGAAATGAGTTTTTCAGGGTCGAAAGTCTCTTTCCTTTGCACTTCTTCAATACAAATCACTTTACCTACATTAACTTGTACTGCTTTAATGCCAGCGGGCCCCTTTAGGCTAGGTGCTGTTCAAATGCAGTGTAACAGACAGCCTCTGCTCCGTCGAGTTCATGTATATAGAACTATAATTCAGAGTGTGTGAGAAAAAAAAAAATGCAAGAGAAGTGAAGTGGAGACAGCACAAGCTACATGAGTGAGATCTGTTTTAGGGCTTGTCTTACCCTAGGGAGAAAAGCCACATTAGAGGCTGAGCTTGCAAAAGCTTGAAGGTTTCTACTTGTGTGAAATTCAGCTGTGAGCCAGGTGGAAAGAACTAGAGTGGAGAACTTAAAAGCTTGCTCTAGCCCATAAAGGAACGCCCTTGACCAGGAGCTACAATGAACTATATTTGTTTTCCTTTCATTCTGTTCTCATTGTTAATTACTGTATTTTTAGTGCTGCAAATAGCTCTAAAGGAAAATTTCCCAGCAAAACATGGGATTTGGAGGGGGGGAGCAATTATTAATTATGTCAGGCCATGAAATTTACTGATGGACTAATTTTAAGAAGTGTAAAAAATACAAAATAAGCAAGAAAGAATAAAAAAACAGGAAAAATACAAAGGAAGAATAATAAAGGAAATATAGCAGATCTTACTCTCTTTGCAGAAAGGGATCAACAATCTATTAAAGTTTATCAGATGAATTTATGTAGGCTCATATGTAGTCCATCTGAGTAACAGATATGCACAATAAATGAAAGTAAATGCAGTATCTTTATGCTTCTATTTGGAAAGATCAAGCCTCAGTGATAGCAAGTATGACAGGTGTCACATCCCTTAGCAGATATTTCAGATTTATTTCTCTCTTTGGGCTGATGCTACAACCATGGCCATAATGGCCATGTATGAAAAAAGCAAAGTCAAACAATTTACACAGCTTCAGATCTGCGTACTTGGTCCTGCTAGATACATTCTCTGCAGTTATTCCATTTTTATCCCTTTTTTTCCACTATAAATCACCTTAGCAGCTTCCTTTCAGTTCACACTGAGATACTTCATTTCCTGCAAAGGGGCAATCTTTGCCAGGAAATCAGTAGGCAATAGTCTCTGCTCCTGAGCAGAAAGCAGAAAATACTCCAACGGATAATTGAGAGCTATTCATAGAAATGGAAGAAGTCCACACAAATTCCCCAAGTTTTCTGCTTGTTTTAATGTAGCAGGAAAACACAGCCTGATCCACCTCGCTTGCCTCTTGTGTAATTGAAGAAGCAGCAACTCAGGCCCTGCCATCGATTGCAGCCTGAGCACTGCCAAGCTCAGAACTCGCAGGAAAGTCACCCCATTGCAGCTCCCCGGAGGTTTCTCAACATTGACCTCCCCTAACACAGTTTGTGCATCCTGACAAGGAGAAATGAGAGTCTCCTCAAGCCTCCTCAGGCTTAAAAAGAGGAGTCCTTTTCAGATTTCTCAATCCAGCGCTAAATTTAGCTTGATAGGAAGGCACAAAAGTTAAGAAGGAGAGAGAAATCAAATATTTGCTGTTGGATTGTTTAATTTCCTGTTACAACTGGGTCAGCTGCTATCACTTGTTTGTTGCTAACAGAATATTCTGTTTTCTATTGTGTGATGAAGGCAAACCAAGGCATATAACATTAGGTTATAGTTATGAACCACTATTTTTCAATAAAAATAGAACATACAAATAAAATCTAGGACTGTTGTTAAATAAAGTGAGAATTTAATCTAATCTTGATGCAATAAATGTATTTAGTCTATGAGGTACCTAAGTTGAATTGAATGATCCTGAAAAGAAAAATCCAGATGCAAAGAAAAGTGCCCCAGACTCTGATAATTCCATCTAAAATTATTCTCAAATTCCTCCCTGAGGGTTTTTTACAGCCTTTAGACTCCTTGCCTCCTCATCTGAAACATCTCTGCTTCCTGTTAAATTAGAAATGGCCCAGGCTGAGCAGCAGTTAGACCCTTAGCTCCTGCTAAGCCCCTTCAGGAATCAGAAGCTAAAGTGATATCTAAGCTTGCTGGAGGAAAACAGTCGGATAAGCATGCTTAGGTTGTAAGTAACAAATAAAAGTATCAGACTCTTTGCAAATGCCATGAGAATTCCTTTCATGCTTAAGCTAAATGATTTTTTTTTTTGTACTCTGAGGAGAATTGCTGGCTGAAGATAATGGCCACTCTTCCCCTTGCCTTATCACAAGCCCAATAGCAAGGGCACTTGCACAGCAAATGGGAGTTTAGGTTTCTGGGTCCAATCAGCCTAGTGAGTGAAACCCACATCTCAACTTCTCTGTCTTTCCCCTAAGTGGGAAAGTGCCAGTTCAAACTCCTCAAAATGAGAGAAAGGCAAAGCCAAGATCACTGATTTCTAGCTCCCTAAATGCAGCATGTGGTAAGTCACCAGGGGCTATCTCTTTACATAGGCCAGCAAATATTGGGATACAATACCTAGCTATCCTATATGCCCCTAAGCCTCGAAATCTCAGTTCACCCCCAAATGTAGGTACCCCCAAAAATGTAGGACATCACCAAAGAGGCCATGTGTTCTTCTTGATACAAGGAGACTTCTAAGTACCGAACTACTTTGTTACTTGATGTAACTTCCTCTCAGTGACTGTTTCCAATTATCATATCCCATCTGAATTTACATGCTCATATTATTTAGACTACTAGTCTAAAACAGCATGGAAATTTTTTTCCACTTTGTCTTAATTTTTGATAATCAAATAACCTGCACCTATTAGCACCATCCAGGCAACTTGTAAAGAAAGCTAAGAGCAAAGCAAATACACATTTTCTCTGCATTCATTTGGAAAATTTTATTTTAATAACTGAAAACTGCTTCAATGTAAATACTATCAGAGACATCCATTATACAGTTCTTCAATAGATTAAAGTTTATGCAGGCCTGAAATATGTTAGCTATAAAGAAACTTGGTTAGATGGGTAAAATGATAGTGGGTCTTTATTTAACAGCCTGAAAATCTAAGTTATGAAGACAGATTTGAAGATTTTCTTAACTGAAAGCTAAGCAAAGATAAATTTACATACACAAATCTATTTTTGCAGAGTACTCAGTGGCCCAATTCCTCATAATTCTCTTAAATCTATATAATAAATATATCTTGTTATACCAATATTATGATTGACTGTTTTTATAAAGCTACGTGCCTCTTCGCAAGCTCATTTCGATTATTCAGAATGAAGTACGATCAGTTCTGAGCAGTGTTTTTCAAATCTGCTCTGTGTTTTCAATACAGCGTACAGGTGGCTGACACATCTACTTAATACTTCACTTACAAGCTTCCTATTCCACTGCATTATAAGTAGTATTTGATTATTACACGTGTCATTAAAATGATAAACAACATAATGTTGTTAGAACAAATCGTCCTTCATCAAAGGTATCACCTAATAGAAAGTGATGTTGCAGATGTATTTTTCATTAGGAATATTTTGATGTTATCCCTTCTTTTTTTTTTTTTCTGAATACAAGATTTTTAGTCAGTCAGTTCATGGCCTGTCAGTTAATTCTGTAAGTCACATAGCCTGTTTGCCCTCAAAAGACTCCTATCATTATTGCATGTCTATGTTTCCATAATACACAAGGCTTCTGTTGAGACCAGAGTCTACTTGCCCTGGGCTACATACTAACACGCAACAAGAACCTCAAAGAACTTGACCTGAAGGGAGCCTGCGTCTATACCTGTGTCACTGTGTAGGAAATAATCCAATATATTTAGATTCTGAGAGCGCAGCAGGAGCATTGCAGTTTAGGGATCAGAGACATGTTTTTTTGTGAGATTGGTTTTGCATTTCCTCCAGCCAAGCAGAATGCTCCCTGTGGTTCCTTTCCAGGAGGTTGCACAGGTACCCTAGCACCTCACTGGTCCTCAGCACATTGCCCAGGCTCAGGAATCAATCCAAGGATGGGGCATCTGCAAGGTGACTCCTGCTGTACCTCACTTTCAGGCATCCAAGGCTGCTCCTGGATCCAACCCAAAATCTTTACCTTGTAGACCTCTCAATATAAAGCCATAAATTATAAATAATAATAATAATAATAATAATAATAATAAAAAGGTAGAGTGGCTCACACAAGGCTACTGAGCAGGCTAGTTGTTGAAGCAGTGCTGCAACTGTTGTGACCTGACTCTTTGCCCTATTTATTATGCTTGGCATACATTTACCAGGGGTTTAAGAGGCCTGTAGACCACCCATAGCACCATGCTGTAAATTCAATATGTGTAATTCCATTTAATGTGATACAGTTTCTGGTTCAAAATCTCCCCCAGCCTCCACCCCCAGGCTGGAAATCAGCCACCCAGCTATGTCCCAGGGTTTCCTAAGTAATCCAGACAACACTGGTTGTCTGATGAACAAGCTAATACCTGCTTCTTGCAACAAATTCTTGAAATCTACTCTTCACAGGTGTTTCCAGTAAAGCAGCTTAGAACTTGAGTCTAAGCAGTAAGCAAAAACATCCTGACAAACAAAACTAAATTAAATTGGGTTTAGCTTAAATTGAATTACCTTTGAATAGGTATTCGTGAATAATTACTACTGCTATCTGCCTGTTGTCAATACTCCACATATTACTGTTTCTTTAGGAAGCCAACAGAGTGCAAAAAGGGACATAAACAGATCGTCGGACTCAGTACATGCAGGCCAAAGGAGCACAGAAACTCTTTTTTTGTCATATTTATACAAACCTTTCCACTACTCTAAATGTCACTGAAGCTGTAATGAGAAATGATTCCATACAGTGGAACATCCTATTTCATGCTATTTGATTTCTCCTATGTGGTATTTTTACTATAGATTAGTATGTTAGAAATGTGGCTGGAGTTGAGTGTCCTTATTCAACATCATGTGCTTTGAAAGATTAGCTACTAGGACTGTTATTTACCAGAAAATAAATCCAATCACCTGCTTTATTTACATAACTTTGGCAGTCAAGTATATGAAGTCTGGGATCAACACCGTGTTCAAACAGAGTTCTCTGCCCCACAGTACAGGAGATCTTGGAAGGGGAAATGATCTAATTGCACAACTATATACATGAGCAGTAGGGAAAGTGATACTCCCCAGCGCATTAAAATATCTCTTGAATCTGTTATTTGACAGATCTCCAGACTCTCGGAGATCTGAGCTCCCGGGAGCTCATTTTTCTCTCACGGGACACTCTCGGGTATAATTTTTCTGGGCATGAATTAAGTTTTTTAAGGCACCTATTGCAGATGTGGCTGAAAGAAGCCAAGCCCTATATTGTATTTTGGTTTATATTGTCTTTTGGCCTATACTGTCTTAGTTATGCTGTGATACAACACAGCTATTACAAGATTCAGCTTCATTTTAATGCACAAACTTGTCTCATTTAGACATTCATCTGTCAGACAATGATGATGGTGGATCACTTGGACACATGCCTGTTTTCTACCACGGAGAAGTCAACCAAACCTATTAAGCAAACGACCCTTCCTAGATCTGCATGGTTTGTTTCTGTCTGTCTTTTATCATCAATCCCTATGAAACTGTTAGATCATTCCTGGGCACCTTCTGCTTCAGCCAGCTCCTTGCTTTTGAGAGAGTCTGGCTACAGGTTTCCCTGATAGAAACTCCTCCAGACAGCGAGTGTGGATATGTACTTTCCCTGCCTGGGACCTTATCCATTGCAGCCCTCAAAAATTTTCCCTGAGACACTTGTACCTTCAATCTACCCCCAGGCAATGCTGCATCAAGACATAAAAAAAAAATTTCCTTGAAAAAAAAACAGTGAATTATGACACATTTAATTATTTTTGGGTGCTCTGAACTGAAAACAAATGAAAAAGATTTATTAAATTTCATGGTCAAACTATGGGACCTGATCCAGTGGAAGGGTAATGTAAATTAGGCTGGTATGCCAAAAGGGATCAGCATTCTATGCCTATAGACTGACAGAGGATTTTTCAAATATTGCCATTTCAAAGTGGTTAATAAACTGTTCATTGCATGGAAGTTCAAGGGGGTTGTGACACAACTGCTATTAGAGAGACATCTCAACAAAACTGGCCTCTATCTCTCCCTCTTGTAGCATATGCTCATATGCAAAAGCAATATAGACAAGGTGTACACACATAGCAAGTAGGTCACCTTAGAAAAGTAATCATTTTAGACACAGGAAGTGGCAGGTTCCTGAGGAAAATCCAGTTGGCATTTAAATTACAGAAACTGTTGCATTTTTGAAGGATAGTCGGCCATCACATTTGCAGTCTTACAAAACAACAAAAACAAAAAAAAAGTGTCATTCTTGAATGGCTCACTAGCAGATCTAGTAGACAAAACTATTTATTTTACTTTGTAAACAACATTTGCCTTATTATCCACACTCACATTCATCTGCAAAGGATATAGATCCACTATAAACCAAAATTCAGTATCTTCTCATGGTAAATTCAAGTTTTCCTCATAATCCACTACTTTGGAATCAAACAAAACAGTGCTACAAAGTGGTGGTTATATATGGGCCTCTCAAAAATCGTAGAAACTAACAGCTTAATTTTTGGAAAGTTCAAGGAGCCCATGACATAACCGCTGTTGCACAGCTGCCTCCTTATGCTCCAAAATAGACCCAATATCATTCCCTGCCCCTAATACAAAGAGACACAGTTGTAAGGATGTTCTCAGTCCTCCCACACCCACATCTGATACATTTTCTCTGCAGGAGGGCTTGTGATGCTCATTAAAGTACAATAAATACTTGTGGACTGCTTGTCGTGTTGTAGTGAGCATCTGGCCAGACCCTGGGAGAGGAGTGATGCATTCTTTTTGCGAGTGGACACTGGTGGGGGGAAGGCTACACTTCCAAGCTGTTGGCACTGCGTACTATTGATAGCAATTTCAATGGAAACTCTATTACTAACAAATATTTCCTCCACTCATCATTATTCCTTATGACTCAGTAGAGCTGGCAGGAAAATGGGGGGATTCCGTTGCTCACATATTTTAAATGGTAATAGATGCTGTTTTCAAATGACCTTTTTGTAACACTTTTGGAGAAGTCTGCCTTATGTTTCAGTGCACAGTTTGCCTTTTCTAAAGACTGTATTCAGGCTTTTTAAGGAAATTTCTTCCTAGGGCAGTTGCTTTAAAAATCCTTGACCTGACTAGTTTATTAGCAATTCTATGCATCATCATTATGAGATATTTTTCTCTAGTGCTAAATACAAATGGCATTCTCTTTATGGTCTTAATAAATAATAAATAAAAGATTAGCAAGAGGAGAACTGTGAAATGAGACTAGAGCACAAAATGAACAATTTCAGTCTCTGCACAGTAGATAATGCCATTCTAAATGAGGGACATCTGTATGCCAGGTTACCTTACCATCCATCTCCAAGGCAGAAAAATAATTTTTGTGTAAGACCTCAAATAGGTCATTCCAGATGAAGAAAAGTTCTAATGAGCCTAGCCTAATATTAACGAAGAAACTTGTCTCAAGCAAAAAGTACAGTTCATTTTTCATAAACAGTAGATATCTACCCTCTTAAAAATGTATGCAACATTTTTTTTAAAAGCCTGTGATTGTCACCTTTAAGAGTCCCTTGTCAACTAAGCTGACAAAACAAATAAAAGTTAGGATAGAGTCTAGCTATGTGTAGTGTCATTTTTTAATATATTAGTCTCTGGCATTTGTCACT
Source organism: Nothoprocta pentlandii (assembly GCA_013398315.1). NCBI lineage: Eukaryota > Metazoa > Chordata > Aves > Tinamiformes > Tinamidae > Nothoprocta > Nothoprocta pentlandii. Next base: position 684,132 of record VZSG01000410.1, read on the forward strand.
ATTTTAATGGATTGCACAGTTTATAGATAGCTCCAAGCTGGAATATCAGAGAAGATACATTATTGTTGTTATACATAGACTTCACTTAAGCCAACAAAACAGAGGTCCTGTATCCAAAATGACGTTCCACAATTCTTCTTGCGAAGGCTGTACCAAAATTGTCATGTCTCACCCATAGTCATTAATAATGCTTCCTTGCAGCAGTTAAATCAGCACTCTAAATGCTTCACTGGTTAACCATTCTTGGTGTGCTCATTTAGGTAATGACACAGTTCCCTGCAGATATTTGCAGTCTAATGCCACAACAGAATGAGATATAATTTTGCAGCTGGTAAAGGTGTAGTGCCTTCTTATACATAGGTGTTTGAGAAGCAAAACAGCAACATTTTTGAAATTCTGTCATCACCCTTGCCCACTGAAGACAGTATATGAAAACGTGGTGTAGTACTGTATTTGAAAAACTATTTGGAACTGCATGCACTCTGTTACATTGCAATGGTTTTACAGCACATACTTTGCTAAAGTATCTGTGTCCATAGAGCTGAAGTTAAATGGAACTCATGACCAGTGTAACTCATTGTGGTAGTCGAATTTCATCAGAAATAGAGATATTTTGTGAGATTTTTCACAGAGAAGTCGAATGGAGCACAATCTGTGTTTTCTTTCATCTAACTTGCACTGAGATTTTGCTATTTGGCATAGTAGAGTGCAATCACGGAAAAAAAAAGTGGGGAGGGAAGAAGAAACATATCCCATCACATACTGCAACACAGAGTTTCTGAAATACTCTCACCAAGATACTAGAAACTACACTAGAAAGGATAGTTCTAAAGATCTTATTTTCTTGGCTCCTCTTCCCATCATAAATATAGTCATTGCAATTTAGTCTACTCACAACTGATCCTGATCATGCAATCTCATGTAACAAATAACAGCGTAAGAGAAAGAGAATTTCTGGCATTTTGCTCAGACCCAGTAGCATAGTTTTGCAAGAATCTGTAAGGAAAAATTGTTTTACCACACTTTGAGCTGCTTATGAAAGCATTCTTTCCCTCCATTTGCTATTCTCACTTTTAAATAGCTCTTTATGTATATATACATACATGCACACACATATATATGCATATATATTTATGCATATATATTATATATATAATTCACATAAATACAAATGTCAGAATTAGAAGCATTCTAAAACATGTAATATTGCCAAGTATTTTAGTGTTGTTAAAATCCCAGCCATTCAGACAGAAGTTTTTCAACAAGGCATCCCTCTCATGCCCCTTTATTTGCAAAAAAAAAAAAAAAAAAAAAAAA
>VZSG01000410.1:685808-709632 GCA_013398315.1 Nothoprocta pentlandii
AAAGAAAGAAAGAAAGAAAGAAAGAAAGAAAGAAAGAAAGAAAGAAAGAAAGAAAGAAAGAAAGAAAGAAAGAAAGAAAGAAAGAAAGAAAGAAAAGAAAGCCTTCACAGATAATCAAAGTGCAGAGCTATTTGACATAAGACAGGGAAGTTTTATGTGAATGGAATCACAATATAGAAAAGTATAACTATTGTTTTTTGTGAGGCAAGAGAGCAGAAATGTCTGAGCAGTGTGGGAAAAAAGCAACTTCCCTTCCAGACAATGCACACAATGGGGGCCAGAGCCAGAAAACAAAACTGATGCTACTGTGGCTGCTGCAGACTCCATTACACACTCCCTAATATCTAACTTTGCAAGCAGCTCCCACAGCAAACCGGGGATTTCCAGATATTTGACCAAAGGCAAGATGGGAACAAGAGCTACAGGAGTCTTTTTGTGCTCTGCAGCTCGATGTTCTCTGCAGCTGTGTTGTTTACTTTTGCTTAGACCAACTGTACAGTAGGAAAGAGACAGAGATTGATATCCTGAGTAATTTGTTGGCTCTGATCTGATCATCAAGACTGCAGTCTGCAAGCAAATGGACTTTCCCTGAGATCTGGAACTAAGAAGAAGACAGAGTCATCGAAAGCGCTAAGTAGTAGTAGAAAGAAAAGCAAGTATAATGTCATGATAAACTTTTAAGATTTTCATGTCTGCAGCTTTGTTTATTTGTTTATGAACAGGACCTACTTTCTACTGAAAGCATAGAAAAGAAATATAGGACACAAGTAGTCAAGCAACTTCTTGAAACTTGTTAGAGACTTGTTTTATTCAAAAATAGGGAAAGCCATTATAGACCAGCCTTTTCTATATTTGATTCTTGACAAGAGCACAATAAGCTGCAAATGTAGCTGACGGAAGGCAACCCATGCCAAAAAACATCTCAGCCCTCCTAGGAGGAGGAAGAACACAGTAAGCACTATGGACTTCAAGCAAGGGGACTTCCTGACAATAATGTGTGTTACTGCTTGCTCAGAGGAAAGAGAAAATAAGAAAAAAAAAAAAAAACTCATGATTTTGCTGCCAGCTGAAAAGTAGACAAGCAACCTGATTGATGAAATCATCATCTCTGGTCTCTGCCTTCTGGGCATGGTCTGCTGGGGTGGTGCTGTGAAGGTGGAAGCTTTCAGGTGGAAACAGAGGTGACTCATGCCACATGACCCAGAAGACAGTAAAAAACTGCCTCATATTTAAAGGCTCATTTGTAACTGTAAATCAGAGCAGATCTAGTTAGTAAGTTTAGAAAGTAAATGTGCTTTCCTTGACTTGAAGAGGAGGTATTATTCAAGAAAAATTTACAATCTTGTTTGGTGCTGAACTGGTCTTTTATTTGCAGTAAGGGTAATGGAGTAAAAGAAAATAAGGCATCAATTTATTCTTATGCCTCCTGCTAGTTTTTTCTTTCTTTCTTTCTTTGATTAGTCAGTTTTCTAAGTGTTCATGACATAGATGCTCCACTAATTCAGCCAAGATTTTTCTAAACATTGATATCGATGTCGATATCTAAATATCGACAAGCTGGAGGGCAACATGTTGTTCTGATAGTGGGTAACACTAAGAGAAATCTCAGAGCTAAGTTCCTGATGTATATCTGTGTCAAGTTTTCATTTTAAGAGTAACAAAATCACCTCCACGATATTTCAAGCACATGATAAACAGAATCATTTTGCTTCACCATGAGTGATGAAGTGGTGGAAATTAGACTTCAAGAGCCAAAGTTAACTACTATATTTGGCAGAAATAAAAAACGAAAAGCTCTCGTTTAATATTAAGGGACTAGAGGTACCGGTTCTTGTGCATCCAATGTGGGAAGAGGATATACTTTTTAAGTATGAGATTAAACCAATTCTGCTTACAAATAAGATTCCAGATGTTTGCCTTCACTTATAACTTCCATGTATTATCGCTTCTTTCCCTAATGGAATTCACCAACAGTTGTGGTAAGATAAACAAATAAAGTAAATCAAGAACTTAGTCATTTAAAATATTTTCCTCTTCTTCCTTTCTCTCCTGCAAAAGAACCACTCATTTAAACTGCTTAATTAAATATGCTAATTATTTTATTTTTCTCTAACAATGAGCAGAATTCAGATAGGGACATGAGTCCAATTGTCTGTTCAATTAGAAATGACGAAGATTTTGGTACCTTATTTTGAGTGGACCATTAGTGGGAAGTTTACTGTACATCCATTTGTAAAGTTACAAGGCTACTATCATTTGAATAAATTCACTGGATTATAAAATTCAGAAGACAAAGTGGAGACTAGTACCTATGGTTCATTTAGCAACCTGTCAAATTCCCCCTTCCCATCCAAACTTTGATCATGAACCTGAAATGTGATCATAGGCTGAATAAATTTGTCACAGAATTTCCCTTGTGAGATACACTCTGAGGATGTCTTCCAAATGGTTATTGTTTCTTAACATACAGTGACGAGAAGAAACAATCATTTTCCTTAGGGATTGATACAAGAAAAGTAAGTAATTGGTGTACCTTGGTGCACACAGTCCTAGCAGCAGATACAAAATAAGATATGTAGGAAATCTGAAGAAGTTGGTGGGACATACTGCTCATATTTGGTAAAAGTAAGGACTGAGGGACCTCTCAGTTCAATGATAAAGCTGCACATACAGGGAGAGGCACAGTTATCTCCTCCTTATGTAACAAAGCTGAACCACATATAATATATGGATGATCACAGTTCACTTCCCAAGTTCCATACCTCCATGTACAACAACATTCATAGAGAAAAATCAATGTCTGGGGGAAGAAAAAGCATTTTCCTCTCACCTTCTTTTTTTATCATACTTTGTAGCTGTTCAAAGCTGCTCAGAGCTTTGAGTCATCAGTTCCAGCAGAACCAATTTCTGAAGCCACACACTCAGACGCACAAGATAAAGAGGACCAAGGAGGTAAATCCTGCCACTTAAAAAAATATTTCCAAAGATACAGCAGGCAGGAGGAGACAGATGTATCTTTTACACTGTGTAAGAAAGATAGTAATGAGTTTATTCTACTATTTGTATCTTGCCAAAGACATTCTTTTTCTCCCTCAGAAAAAGATACTCATACAATTTGTCCATCAACAACTGTATTGTACTACTTTTCTATTGTTATACCAACAGAAGATCTGGGCAAATAATAAATTGTTTGAATATCAGTTCAAACAGCTATTTTCATAGCTTTTTATCAGGCAGCTATTTGTAAAATATGACAGTTGATCCATAGTGCTCACCCACTGAACCCTACATTTTGTAATTGTAAAATGTGCTAAAAGCTAACTCACACATGAAAAATAGTTATGGTATCTGTTAATATTTGAAGGAATACGAAATAAAAATTGAAAATGTCTTGAAAAGAAACGACTTGCACAAAAGAAGTAAAGACAGAAGACATGACTTTACTGTCTTAAAAGAAAGCTAATGAGTCTAAGGCTGTTATTGGCAGTTTCTTGCCATACTCTGTGCCCAGCAACTATGATCAAAAAAGAAAAAAAAAACCTTAGGCTATTTTTTTAGTTTGGATTTTTTTTTTTTTTTTTTTTTTTTTTTTTTTTTTTTTTTTTTTTTTTTTTTTTTTTTTTTTTTTTTTTTTTTTTTTTTTTTTTTTTTTTNTTTTTTTTTTTTTTTTTTTTTTTTTTTTTTTTTTTTTTTTGCATGCTTACATTTCTGACACTCTAGTATGCCTATGAGTGCCCAGGACTGTATTGCTAACCCGGAGATACCCTCCAGCAGAGAGGAGCTATAGGACCTCTGCCCCCTCAGGCAGCTCTGGGCAGTGGATCTATCTCAATTTGTTTAAAGATGTCTGGGCTGGACTGGATTTGGGCTAAAAATGGGCTGGCCTGCTAAAGATTTGTTTTCATCCATAGTCTTCCAAATAGCTTCCAGTCATTTCCAGGTGACCGGTCTGCCATAGCACTGGTATCAAACCAGTCTGTCTCTTTTTTAGGATTTTCTGAACCCATCTATTTTCTGAGAGTGACTGGCTAGAGCTCGTGTGCTATCAACACCCAGTCTACTTAGCTCTCTTTAATGGGACATATATTCTTGCAGAGATGGGTACAGGGTCATCTCCTTCAAGGGCTGTAGTCATCAGAGTCCAGCAAATGCTTTAATCAAGGCAGGACTGGTTACGTGACTGCACTCCAGCAAGCTGCTGGGCATGGAGAGAGCTCTCTCCCACTGACGAATCCCACTGAAGCCAGACAAAGTGAGAGTGTGAAAAGCTTCTGACAGGAGGGAGGCAGCTTTCAAACGTCTTTTGTGAAGCCATCTGCTGTTTGCTGATATCTATCAGAACATTTATATATCCAAAGTGAAATATATCCCTCCAAATAAAGCAACAGGGTTCAGTGATGTAATTAAGCAAGGAATCTAAATATATATTTTTATATATAATATAAAGACAGAAAAACAAAATTATAAAACCCTATGGCCCCCCTTTAAAAAAAAAAAAAAAGTGCAGCAGTTCTTCCTTAATGAGTTAATCCTCTGCAGCCAAGCATGATGAAAGGGACGCAGAATGTCAGCCTCAAGCTTTCAAGAGAAAAGCTTCAGTTTATCTCAAAAATCCTGAGATATTAATTCTTAATATATTTATTTTTATTTATTTTCTAGATTCAAGTCTTATAGTTTTATATTTTCACGGTGAAAGACATTAAAGCTCCTTTTTAAAAAATAAAAACAAATATATTTACACAACCTCATGATTCCAATAGACTGGGCTTCAATAAAATTATTAAACATCAGAAGATTCAGATGAGATCATCTTGCCAAACATGTAAGAAAGAAAATCTTCAAATCCTTTCCAGGGGAATCACTGTGATCTGGTTGATGAGCGCAGCACGTGCAGGAAAATTCAGAACTGAAGATCGAGTACCAAAAATAACCTGGCAAAGGTGCTTATATAGAGGTCACCTCTATTGCTACATGAAGGCTTCGCTCAAAAGAGAACTAAACACACCAAACTCCATGGTCCATGTAATTTACTTTCTTCCTGACTTCAGCCTGGCTCTATTTTAAGCTCAGAGGATCCCTTGTGGCATTAGGCATAGCTGAAATGCATTTTGGGCTGTCAGATCCCTGGCTTTGGCTATTCCTGTTCGTCCAGACTCTACAAGAAACTTGGACTTAACGAGATAAATCCTATAATCAAGATTTTTTTTGTAAAATTATTTTCCTCTGTATCGCATCAGAAATTAAAGTTTTTGTGAATTCTATATGCAAAAAAAGATTACTTTTGTAGGAGCTTTGATGTATGTGTTCGTTATTATTTACCTCTCTATCAATAACACCTTAAAGCCCAAGGCATTGCTTGTACAGAGCAATGTACAGAGGGTAGTAATAACCAAGAGCCAATCCTGAAAGTCTTGCCATCTAAGTATATGCATGTATCCTTAGCATGCTTTATTTTCTAAGATGCTATGAAGAACCTTGCTGGTATTTACATTTAGTTTGTTTGGAAATGGGTCACACAATCTGGCAGATGTTTCCTCCACAGAATGTATTTGTGTCACAGACGAAGAAAACTTTTCAACCAACTCCCTTGTCCTAGCAATTATAATAATCCATTTCCTTTCTTTTCAGAGTAGAAAGTGCAATTAGCTGAACATCTCCCTAGTTCCCCTGCATTTTTCCCCCACCCCAAATTTTTACGGCTAAGCTGACACTGGGCATTCTAGCCTCATTCTCATAAAAACAAGAAACTCCACATGAATTTGCAGCTTCAAGCCACCAGAAATTATTCAGGAAGCACCACTTAGGTGGTTTATGCACTAGAATGCAAATGAGGCGTGCTTTTTTTTCCCCCCTCCTCCAGCCACTGAAGCTCAAGCATTCACCGCTTTCATTTCACTCAGCTCCTTTTTGCTGTTGCCATAGAAACCAGGGTGCCAGTCAGGCTGCAGAGGAGGCTGCCATTGCAGGTGGCTTGCAGATACCGTATTAATAAATAAAGAAATAAATAAATAACTAGGACCCACATCCTCCTCAAAGAGATGGCGGTAAAAGGCACATCATTTTGCATTTACGTTGTTGGCTCGTGTAATTTGGCTACCGAGGCTTTACAGAAAACATTTACTGCCTTAGAAAATGAGCATGCGTGTATTCCTATACCTGGCAAGCTTGCTGTGTATATTTACAGCCTTCTCTACAGCAATCAACTAAAATATTGAAACAACATAAACCAATTCAGTTTATGTGAACAAATCCTAAAAAGGGAAAATAAGAGAGAGTGTGTGTGCACACATGCAGCTACTGATTTATTCATGTATGTGTGCATGTTATGTGCCTGTGTTTAATACCTACTTTGGGTCCTATTTGTACAGTGATCCTGATGTTCAGAAGAGATTTAAATTAATCCAACTTTGTTCTAAGAAATTAAAATCAACTACAAAAGAAGAAAACACACACACACACACAAATACGTATTTTAGCCTGGTTTTAAGCATGAAGAAAATAGCCTTAGGCAATCACCTTATCAGTTCTTCTGGGAATCCCCCATAAACTTAGAATATATTTGTCTAATTTCACATATGAAAAAAAGGGTGGAAATCCCACAGGCAATTAGCCATGCACAATATTTCATGAAAACTAGCACCTGGAGGAGAGAAAAATCTCAAATCATGCCTCCAAAAAGGAAAGGCTGGAAGAGCTGTTATCTATTCTGTTTGGCATGTTTAAATATTAACATTCATTGAAATAAAAAAAATCAAGCACACAAAGAGTTTTTACTTCAATTCTTTTCATTAAAAATAGCATTTTACTAGAGACAGGAAGCGAAGGGACTGCACAGCACACAGTTGTACGTATGGTACATCCTAAGCCTTTTTGCTACAGGGAAATGTCTACAGTTATTATGGATTTAGCTGTTTATAAGATCTTAATAAAATGAATTCACACTTGTTTACACTTAAGTATCTTTAAAAAATTAATGTTATCATTACTGTGCTAAAGAAAGACTCATCTGTCCGAGCTCTCGTAGTAGATCATTTATCTGATTAGAAAGCAGTTTCCATTCCAACAGATTTAAGAAGATTTTTTAAAAAAGAATAAAACAAAACAAAAAAAAATGCACCTTAAAAGGAGTATAAATTAAATTTTTATCACTGAAGTCCAAGGGAATGACCTGCAAAACCCCTTGTAGCTTTTACATAACTAAGTCTGAGGCTTTACAGACTTTACACTTATCTTCCAGTGGAAAATATGTACTCAGACTTCTCCAGTTCAGCTCCGGTGCAGTCAACCTGGTCATTGTCCAGACCACAATAGGAAGAACTACTTTTTATTGTGGTTCTTTATTGCATTTTTAATGGCAGTAGTGAGAGGCCTTAGCCTCATTGTTTTAAGGACTGTAACAAGCATAAAATTGTCACCCCTTTCCTGAAACATTTACAATTTCAGGCTTAGAACCAAACCATCCATTGCCATTGAAATCAGCAGCCTACCAAATCAGGCCTATTAAGCAATAACTTTAGCTGGAAAAAATGTCTCTTAAGCTCTCTTTACTAGAATAAAATACTTCTTTTTCCTCTATTGTCACCCAGCGTATCACCACATTTATGAAATTCCATCATGAATTTTTTATAACTATAAAATGAAAAAAAAAAGTAATTATATGCCTCAGCCACATCCTGAAAGCACTTTATTTCCACTGTCATTGCAGAAATGCTCTTGGATTCTATTGTATTCTTCTGAGATGGAGGAAAAGAAATCTCCACCATGTTACATACCCAACTGTTTGAAATATAGAAAATACCCAAATGATAGTAACTCGTGAACACAATCATCTTTTTCGTCCAAGAAGTTTCTGAAAACCACCAGGGAACAACCACCAGTAGGGAGGCTAAACCAGCAAGAGATTTGCTGCACACATGCCCTTATTCTCAGAGTTGGATAACTGCTCATTTTATTCTTCCATATTTTAGCCCATCACTGAAAACTGTTCAGAAAAGATAAAATACTACTGAGCTCAATGGACTTCACTTCTGACATCGCCTGCTAATCCCATGATAGAAACATATATATGAAGAAGTATTTAGAAAGAGTAGCACTCATATTTTTTAAGGAAATCCTTAAAAGGAAGTCAACTTCAACAATAATACAACCAACTTAGCAAAAATAGAGCATAGAATTAAATCTGTGGAAACTATAGATATCTCTTCCAATATAATTAGCTGCACCTTATAAACAGTGTCCATCCATGTTCTTCCATCTTCCCAATAATTATTTTGGAATTAACTCAGAACTCATTGAAGAGTATTCCAGTGTATTTGAGGTAGGCCATACAAGAGCATTACACGCCTACAGCATTAGTTAACAAACCAAAGAAAAATCTACACAGAGAGTCTACTGTAAATCTATTCATCAAAGAATAGATTTGACATGACCAACTATAAAATGCACTCCAGAAAAGGCAATATATATGAGATAGCTAAATAGATCATTAATGTCACTAAATTTCCAGAACTAATATTTATATTCTAGTGAGGAAAAAGAAAGAAATTTTGTAAAATGGATCAATTACAGGTAATAAAATCTTGTCATTGTATTTTACATGTGACTTTTTTGTTAAGCTCTGATTTGGAGCTATTTATGGAAAATACAGAGAATTAAGATGTTGCCTCTCTGCTCATTTTTTTCTTTGCTATTTGGGTGCTGAGACCTGTGCACAAAATGAATCATGCAGAAATTACCTCATTTCTGTGAAATAAATGTGTTGTTATATTTGCAGTAGAGAAAGCAAGTGTCTACAAAAGCTGCACATGGAAATGGAAAAACACTTATGTTTGTTGAGAAATCCTAACCACTTCCTTTTCTACCTTAGCTATTTGCCCACTAATAGGGAAAAGTTGACAGAGAAGTATTTTAACTCTGAATATGTCTAAAGTCCTTTTTCTTCTCTAGACACAGCATATTTAAGCAGAATTTATGAACTTCGGGGTTTTTTGTTTTCTTTTTTTTTTTCCCCCATAAAATAAAAAAAGAAATCTCTATTGTGGACGCTTATTTAGGCACAAGTTGGCTTATAAAAACATCACCATTATATGAACAACAAGCCTCAAGAACGTCTGGTAGAAATCAAGACTATGGTGAGCATCTCTGAAATACATTCATCTCATGATCTTTTCTTTTTATAACTAGGGGAAGCGTGAGTACTTGGAGCTAGGTAACCCAAATTATGATTTAATTTAGATTTGGATTCTGTTCAAGTCCATCTGTACTTAATGTAAATGTTTAAGAGTCCAGAAATAAATATGAAATAGGACAGGCAGTTCTCATCTAGGCAAAGCTCCCCTGAAATCAGTGTAAATTGTGTCTCGATTAAGTTTTCAGCCTGGAACTCACTTGAAATTAGAGATCATAAAACATCTGCTACATGTTCTGCAATATTTGCCAGTAAAATTTTCTCAAGAGAGAATGCTAAATACATAGTTTACATTTTAATTTGAAGAGTGACAAACTTGATTTTGATTTGTTTTTATGATCATAAGGATGATGATGTCATACTCTAAAATGAAAAAGTATACTATTATCTTATATAGCATTATAACACAAATTTAACCTCTTCCTAAGATGGTGCAGAAGATACAAGGGGCCTGCAGTGGTAGTTACCACACTACTATATTTTCATGGCTAATTTTCTAAATCTGGTTGAACTCTTGAAACCAGATGGAAAGGGGCAATTTAGTCCTATACGTTTCCAGGAAAGTCTGATTAAGTAATTTATACTAGTCCTTTTAACAAAAGGACAATTGCTATTGAAGTCCAAAGTAACCCCAAAGAAGCTTCAGAGCAGGCATAGGGAGAACAAGTACTTAAAGGAAGATGACAGCTACTCCGAGAGGGTGAAGATATGGAGAAATTAGAAAATGGAGTAGCAACCCCTGGGGAAATAAAAGCTGCCTGCATTCACTTACATAGCCTTAAAAATTAGCTTCGGGAAAGAATGATCTAATTTTGAAAACTCTTGATTTTAACCAGCAGAAAATGCATACAATTCCCTGGAATTTTCATGAGGAGGATCTCTGCCTGCTGTGTAAAAGATAGGTATAGGAAATGCAGTAGGATCATTGGTCTTCTCAGCTAGTTTTGCATGCAGTGTCATAGCTCAGCAGAAATGTAATGTGGTTTGATTTTGTGATGCATCCTCTATTAGTGGGCACTCCCAAAGGCAAGTTTGGGAACAGTAGGATGGACACCACACTCCCTTCCTACAGTTGCCGGAAGGAACAAAGATTCTCCAGAGGAAGAGCCAGATCCTGCCATAACCACTCTAAGTGTGTAACCTCAGTATGCTACCGCGGCCTTTCTGAGGATTTCCCACTTATGTTTCCACATTCCTCTTCTGGTTTTGTAAGGTAAACAGAAACAGATGTATACATTAATCTCTGGTCTGAGCAGAGTGAAGGCTGCAGAGTTTTCTTCCAGAGCGAAGCCCAATCCCATCAATTTTGCTTAGTCTAACTCTTCATTAACTTTTATTTATTTTTATTACCATGCCATTTCATCTGACGTATTCTTATAAAACTCCATCCTTTTCTTTCCTAAAAGAAAAGGGATGTATGTCTTTTTTTCTAAAACATTTAAGTGACTTAGCACTGAAAATGAGGGGATGGCTTCTTAAATTCAAAGCAGTGACCCCTTGCTCAGTGGTTAATCGTAAGTTAAATACCATCAGTCTCTGCATTCCATAAGCAGAATGAGGTCATTCACCACATCCCTGAACCTATGCCTAGGCAAGCAATGCATTCAGAAGCTGTTTGGGTCTGAAATTTTAATTAGAGGTCATATTCAGTTTTTAAAGCCTAATGTTAGTTCCAATGAACAGGCAATGGAAAGTGGCAACGCAGCAAAACTGAACACAGCAATCCTATTTGCTGTACCTGCCACCTACTTTTACAGCCAACCATGTAATATATTTTTGGCAACATAGCTACACCATTTCAGTTATATTTGATGCTTTTTCATGCTTATCAAGTGCTAAGTGGCTTCAGCATTTCCTGGATATTGAGCAGCTTTCCTCACTGAGCTGGGAGCAGCGATGTTCATGAGATACAGTAGATGACAGAGGACCTGCTCCAAGGATCATTAATGTCAGTGGAAGCATTTACATTGCCTTTCACATGCTTTGTATCAAATCCATAGCAAGAGTATACATTTGGGAGGAAAAAAAAAAGAAACAAGCTATCTATACCTGCGTGGGATTTACATAAAACACAGTATAAATGGATTCTAGGTGTACATATGGGGGTGCAGGGAGCATAAAACCTCTCTGCTTTCTCATGGGTTGGGAAATATCTTTCTATTCTTCCGAGGTGAATCCACTTAAGAAAATAAACAAACAGACAAACAAACAAAAAAAAAAAACCACGAGATTTGAAACTTGACTATTTCTCTGGAGCAAAAAAAAAAGAATGGCTAACTGAAATACTACAGCAGCATTTTGATGTTTTAGGGGGAAGTTATCTAAGTTATTGTGTTTTTCCTTCATAAGCTGCAGATTTCTTTAAGTATTTCAGCTTTGTTCCTTAATGAACTTTGCTTTTATTTATATGACCCTTATATTCGCTTGATCAAGAATTTACTTTCATTTAGTATTCCTTTATTCCTAACTGAAATAATAATTTTGTCTTCCCATTAAAGCAATTATTCTGCTGTTATGGTTACAAGTAGAGAGAAAAAAAAGAGAAACGTGAACCCCAGTGTTACAGAAAAAATATGTTGTGAACCACTTTCGCCATGGCAAAACTATATGAAAAAAAAAACTTGTCATAAATCAATTTAATCAAATAGAGGGCACTGAAGAGTAGTGGTGGTTGGTCATTTGAAAAACGGTCCATCAGCCACAGCTCCAGCAAAAATCCCTTAGCTGTATCAATTACATTCAGTCAAAGTTAGCAAGCTTACTTAGCCCTTGGATGCTTTGACATGCGAAGTGGGACAGGTCTTCCACATACAATACTGTTTTCTGCAATCTCTGGGACCAGAGAAGACCAGTTCATTGAACCAGACTGCCTAGGGCTTGTCTTCTGTTTGAGTCAAAGATATAATACTTCAACAGTCACAAGCAATTAATTAATAAATGAGTCAAAAGGCTTCAGCAGCCCAATCACCCATATCCACTAAAAAGTTGTAGCCGACTTAGGGTCAAATAATCCGAGAGCCACAAAGGACAAATGAATTCTGCATATGCAGCCGTACCAGAACCTACATGCTCAAGTGCAAGTTGATTTTCTGTAACAGTTCTGCAACATCTCTAAGCAGTAATTGCTTGCAGGTTATGAAAGTTAGTGTATAGTCTCCCATTTCAGGACAGAACCTAGCAATAAGAAGTGAAAACAGCAAATAACTTTTCCTACAGCTGTTTTATGTATCATCAATTGATTGTCAGGCTGAGAAAAGCATGGAAGACAGGGAAAATCTGCAACTGTAATTGCCATTTATTGCATATTATTTGACTAAATAAACTGTGAATGACTGAAGGATTTGGTTCACTTGCCATTTTTGTCAGAAGGTTACAGTTGTTATTTTAACATCTTAAAATTAGGAAATCACTGTGAAATATAGTTTCCTTTTGACAATTTTAATATAGGATGTTCCTGTATGCAACTAATTCATGAATGGCTCTAAAATGCTGTTTCTTGTGGGATGCTAAAGGTTTCTGAAAATATGAAAAATAAATCCATCTTTCAGAAGGAAGTGAATGTTATCTTTAGCCAACTATACTATATGGGTAAGATAGATTTTTATACAATAAAGTAGTTCTTTAACATGATATTATTACTATTACTAAGCTCTTGTGTGAATTTGTTAATCATAGAAATGCAGATGACCAATATATAATTTTGTACAATTAAATGTGAACTCCTGAATACAAAGTGTATATAGGTCATAAAAGATTTATAAATAGATCCTAATAACAGTCACACAGCAGTTAATAATAAAAGTTGTCATTAATTTAAGTGACACTTCAAAAGATTTTACCTGCCTTATGGATAAATTGCCTAATTTTTGGTGTTATACAGATAAAAACAAGCACTATCAATATTTTCATTTGCAAACCTAAGTTAAACGCTTCTGTATCTCAGTGCTTTTAGAGTATATTAATAGCTCTTCCCTGAAAGACTCCTGATTTTTTACCTTGCTTGCCACAGGGGAGCAAAACTTGCATGAGCATTGAGATCAACTGCTGGTGTCTATCTCTCTGCCCATGCTTCTAAAAACTCTTGGACATTTTAGTTATTATCAACCATATCTGATAGCAAAGAAGTCTTCGGGCTCCTCAACGTGTTGTGAAAGCTACAGGAAAGAGGAGAAGATCCAAATTAGTCCCAACACAATGCGAACATTAAGCCAGCATGTCCTGGTTTGCTCAGGATGGTCAAGCAATGTGAATATAGATGGCTAGCTGCACTCATACTGCCTCATGCTGAGTACAATACCATAAGAAACATCAGAAAGAGCTGGGTTTATTTTGCGAGGAAGAGGCTTAGATGCCTTAGAGCACAAACCTGTAGGAAAGCAAGTTTCTTCCATTCCAGTGCTCAAAGGGAAAAAAAAAAAAAAAAAAGATTTCTACACATTGCTTAGTCTATCCCCTGCAATAACTTATTAATGAAAAAAAAAAGTCTTCAAAACCCTTATAGGAGTACAGTCTTGCAGTACAAAATCTATCATCATCATTTATCTGTGATCCCAACCCTGCCAAAAGCAATGTCAGTATATATTTATGAATATAAATTTTGTCAGGGCAAAATTTATTTCTTTCAATGGAAGGCAAGTTTGTTTAACACAAACTTCTTTATTCTTCAACAAAGAAAAAGTTTTATTGATTTGTCTTTGTGTCAACTGCTCACAATGAAAACATTTTTTCCAGAATGGTCAGAAATGTGACAGGGTCAGGAACCATCAGGTACCAGTGCAATGGATAGCTTTTGAACTCCAGAGAAAGTGAAAAGTGAAAGCTTTGAATCCTGGGAAATTGTGCTGCCGTTCTTATTTTCGATTTGTGCAAGATTTAATGCAGAGACAACTCTGACTCATAAACTGAAGGAAACTTTATTCCCCTTAGAGTCAAATCTTGATGGAGCCTCGCTCCCTTGGAACTAGACAATTATAATGTGCTAAGATTGTTCATACAATCTCTGACCATCATATTTCAGGGCTTGTGTAAACTGAGCAAGTTATATGACCACAGCTTCAATATCATTCATTTCTTCTCTAGTGGAAACCAGCCAGAAAGATATTTGCAACAGCTCAGCAGAAAAGCAAGGATGGTTTCAGAGTAAACATTTGCCTCAGAAGAAAATAATATCAGAAGCTATAATCTGGTCCTTTGTACCTTTCCAAATCACTGACGCTAGGATATGGAATACGATTTGTATTCTATTTCAGTTATTATTCATCCTTAGTGCTGCAATAGAAGAGTACTTTCAATACACACTGACAATAGCACGATGAGGAGTTGTCATATGCATTTTTTACCTGCTATGATCCTCTCCCAAATTCTTGGCATTCAGCTTGTGTTGGCAGGCCAAGGCTACCTCTATATTTATTATGTCAAAGAGCACCAGGAATTGTGCTCTGCTTTCTAGCTCAGTGATTAGGGCAGAGAGTGAATCTGTAAGAGGCTCAGGTTGGTGTCTCTGATCCAATGAATATTTATTTATTCAGAGAGACACTGAGACAGCCATATCTTGCAATTATTGTTCAATGGTTCAACAGCCATTTGGTGGGTGAGGTAGTTATATGTGCAGGAAAAAAAAAAAAAAAAGAAGAAGAAGAAGAAATTTGAATCTGGGTCTTCCTAACTCAGGGGAGTCTCCTATTGCCATGTTATTAGATATTTTGCGCTGACTTCTTGTTTTCTGAGAAAAAGTGAAAAATTTTGGACTTGCTACAGTGGAAAGTGGATTTTTTTAAAATCCCATATTGTCATGAGACATGAAATCACCTCAAAATCAGTACCAAGGGCTATTAATTGAACAAACAGACTCACTTCTCTTTTTTAATCTCTTAATCACTCAGGCCAGCTTCTTGTGGAGATAACTTGGTGTTATGATGCATAGATGGACTTTTCAGATGCTTCACTTGGAATGTATCAGGCAATAAAATTAAACTAACAGTGATATTACTTTCTGTGAAGGAAAGTTCACTGCTACAATTCCAGTGGCAATAAAAAAAAAAGCAAAAAAAAATAAAGCCCAGAGGTCAGAAAGATGCAAGAATTCAACAAAAACACATCTATGTTACAATGAGATTAAAAGAACCTTTTTGGGGGGGAAGTGTGTGTATTTATTTATTTTATTAATTTGTTCATTCTGTCTTGGGAGTAGCTTTCAAATACAGGCATCTGATAATGTCCATGGGGTCACTGAGGGTGACAGGCCAGTGGTGATGGCAAGTCCTCTTTGCTAACAGCAGCTCTGCACAGATTTAGTGGAGACAGTCAGTCTCCATAATATAGTCTGGGGAAACACAGACCTAGAACTGTCTACCACTTCATTATTAATACATTGGAATAGTCTGGACCTGTGACCTCTTTACTGAATCTTCCACCCTCCCCCGCCACTTCTCTCTGTGTTTGTGCAGGAGCCCTCCTGGATGCTGCGCGTGTAAAATCACAGCTCCGATATTTTGCTCCTTTTGTCATCTGCGTCCTGGCACCCCTTGCCCGCAGGGACAGCACCCTTCGACACAGCAGAGCATGCAGGCGAAAGCAGCTGGTGTGTGCCCAGCCTGCAGATGCTCCCCCCTAACAGAGGGGATGCGATTTCATCTGGTAGCGAGCACTGTATGCAGCTTAATAACAAATGGGAAATGCAGGAAGGCTGCATCAATCATGCAGATGCAGCAGAGGTAAAAAAAAAGAGAGAGAGAGAGCAGAGAGAGAATGGAGTACATTGTTTTTTTCCCTCTTTTATTCTCGCGCCTGCCCCGGTTCTTCTCTGTTACTTATAGGCTCTGAGCAAGACAGCAGCAGATTTAAGTGCTATATAAAAATGAGTAGCAAGGCAAGTCCCGGGAACAATGTATCTGAAGGAAAAGAACTTCCAGAAACAGACTCAGGTTTTGTGTGTGAGGCCTGGAAGCAGCTAATCTCTGCCATGTAAAGATAGCCATTCAGATTTGATCAGTCGACGGCGCTGCCAGAGGAGGAAAAAACAGGGAATCGCCTCATTGTCCTCACTGGGTAGCCAGCAGATGCTTAGGATTCCATATATTTGGGGGGATAAATCTCTCAAAAGCTCCATTGACACTGGGGTATGTCAATAATTCAATGTATTAGTTGGATGCAAACGCTACACAATAAGGTAGGGAACGGGGACTGTAATTGGGAATGTGGGTGCGAATGGGGCTCTATCTTCTGAGTGAGCCCATTGTGGAAGCCCCGGCTGAACCTCCGACCCTTCACTTTGCAGGAACACAATAGGCTTTGATATGAGATGGTGGGAAACGGGCTTGGAGGCTCATTTCGCATTCAGCTGCAATTCATCAGCTTGGCTGGGACTTCTAGCAGCTTTAATGACCACTGCAATTGATGGTTAAATCAATTCGCGACGGTGACAGCACGGCTGCCCTCTAGACTGTAACAATCCCGGATTACAACAGGCAGAACGGGCCCCGTTATTCAGCTGTGCGTGGTTTCTGCTCAGCGCTGAGTGGGAACAACGGGGGGACAAAGTCTCACAAAATGAGGCCTGGAGAACGTATACATTCCCTCCAGTTGACTACACACCGGCGCCGCTTCTTTGTGCTGAGATGGGGCCAGTTAGGGGCAGGGGGAGGAAAAAAAATAAAAAAGCATTGTTACAAATAAAAATATACAGTAGAACACAAAAGACTTCGATATTTAACTCTATCCATAGGGAAAGTGGCAACCCCCGAAAGAACGTCACCTTTGTTCCCACGAGGCGAGGTGTGTGGTCTGGTCGTTCCCCCCTCGACCCCGGCCCGTCCTGCCGCTTGCCCCATGGCTGAGCCCAGCAGCGTGAGGGTGACGGCAGCGCCTCTTTGCCTTTGGCACCAGGGGGGCATATAGGAAATATAGGGGGGATGGGGGCCAAATGTTGCGCCTGGGCGGAGAGAAGGAAGGACTGCTCCCTCTCCCGTCACAGAAGGAAAAATGCACCGGGAGCA
Source organism: Nothoprocta pentlandii (assembly GCA_013398315.1). Classification (NCBI taxonomy): domain Eukaryota; kingdom Metazoa; phylum Chordata; class Aves; order Tinamiformes; family Tinamidae; genus Nothoprocta; species Nothoprocta pentlandii. The sequence continues at coordinate 702,990 of VZSG01000410.1, forward strand.
CGCACCATGATTTATTTCTCACGTTCGCCCGGCTGTAATTACCTTTCATGCCAAGCAGGTAGTACAGGGAAAGAAGACAAAAGATCGTCACCTCACACGTGTTAATTGTCTTACGGGAGAGCCTGGTGTTTCGGACAAGGCTTCTCAAGGCCAGTGCTTCCCTGATAGCAAGACGAGAATGCGTTTTTAAATGGTATTAATTTAGCCTTCTCCCATGTTTTGCTGGTTTAGTACAATCCTTGCAGCTAGGAGATAAGCAGCTTGTTAGAAGCAGTCAGAATTTCTTCAAAATATGCAGTCGTGGTTCTACTTTTCAGTATAAAGCTTTAAATAAGTAAACACAGTCAGTGGCAAAAAATAATCAAACATGCATATCTGTTTGAAATGCACTGTGGATATGACCTAACGCATTCACTTAAATCAAATTAAATTTAAAATATGGCAGACGATTCAATGAAAAGCTATTTTCTCTGAGTCGTGTTAATTGAAGTAATTTATTCAACCAAAATAGAACGGTTATCAAGTTAATATGTAATGTTGTGTATCTAACTGAGTGTAGATTCATTTTAAAAATCAATATGATACGTAGTCAGTGAATCAAAATACTTAAAAATTTATATGAGGAAGCCATTAGTGTGAGCACTGCAAATGAACGACAATCGATAACTTGTATATTATATAGCAAATAATTACACATTTCTGTTTGTGATTAGGCATGATCAAGCCCTTTCCATGTCTACTAAAGGAACATGTTGAAAAGGAGTACTAAAAAAAATGAAAATGTGAGATAGCCCACTGACCTGTTAAATAAATCTCTTCATTTGCATTCTGAGATGAATACTACAATTAACCAATTCTGGCATCTGCCTCATAAAATATAGTTGTCTAAGTGTTGCAAAAGAAAGAACTGATTAGTCCTTGAAGAATGTGGATACCTGAAAAATGGTGCTTTTAAATAAAATACCACATCTTAAAAAAGTAAACAACATTTTTTTTTTTCCTAAAAGATCAGTCCAAATATTGAAAAAATATTATTGCTAACAGTAAAGAAGTCTGGCACTAGGTCCAAACCCTGCCAGGGGAGGAGGGAAAAATCACTTGGTTTCTATGGTAACAGTGCTGGTAGAAATAGTTGTGTGAGCACACTGAACATGCATAAAAGCCTTCCCAAGGGAGGTCAGAGAATTTGAAAAAGGAAAAAGAAGAGAAAAGAAGATGGCAGTTTCCGCGGAAAGCTTGGAGACATGTTATGCTGAATAACCGTTTCACATCTGTGATGCAATCAAAATGTTCTCTCTAAAAGATTATTAAAAAATCCTTTAATATTTTCCCATTTTTACTTAAGCCATGTGTTTGTGCATACTTGCTGCTTTATGAGACATATATATGCATACTTGCTGATGCACAGATGTAGATCCCAGCATGTAAATAAATTACGCCTCCCCGTACTAAATGAAAATACAAAGAGACTGCAACAGACTCTTTTACATATATAAAATATCATACATAATGCATTACATACGAAAAACTGATGCATCAGATATATAAAATACATCTGTGCTCATTTGGTATAAGCTATAATAGCAATCTGAAATATATGGCAGACATTATCCCTGAAACCACTAGTATTAAAAATATTAATAAGGAGCAGCAAGGAGTGCTTAATGCAGCCTGTGGGTGCGGCCTTCAGTTCCATCAGTTAGAGTGTTTTAATCTTATTTTATTAATTTCATTAAGGATGATCAAGAGGACAGGAACTAGCGAGTTGTGCATACCAGTTAGACTGCGACCCAGCCTGCTTTGAAACCAAGCGATCGTGGCTCACTCTGCGGAGCTAAAAAGGCTCAGTAGCCTTTTATTTACATCTGCTTCAGTCCCCTCTGTTCATTGTTAGCTGCTGTAAACGTGCTCAGTGGGAGACAGATTGGCACAGAGGGAAAACGTGACCAAGGAGGCTGTGTCGAGGATGCGCTGCTGTTGCCAGCGAAATCCCACATCCGCAAAGGGAAGGGGGGCGAGCACTTCTGAAGCGAGATTTTTACCAGCAGGCTAGCCAAACATTTCTGACAGTGCCTGATATGCAAGGCGGGTTTGGGGGGGAAAAAAAAAAAAAAAAAAAAAAAGTGCATCATTTGCAAATATTTTAGGAGCTAAAATTTCATAATTTTTATGCTTACTACAGTACCTTCTGGAGTACGGCGAGGCAGCATATTCTTTTAGGAGGGAAGGCTACTGCATGTGATCTACATAAAGCACTGCATGAGCTACAGCCACATCTCTCCCACTCAAGAGCAGCAGCCCATTATCTAGAACTGACATGGAGACAAAATTGTCTCCTTTCCCTCTTGTCTCCCTTCCCTCCCCCTTCCCCATCCTCTAGATGTCCATCAAGGCCTTGGCAGCAGACAGTGGCTTTCTCACACGCTAACCAAGGCCGTTCTTCCTGGTCCCTTCCATGTGAAAACCACTATTATGGACTGCCTGCCTGTGCATAAAACCAGGCAAGGACTTGCCCTGCTCAGGGATCTCCCCATGCAACTCACACAAAGGATGTGCTGAAGAAACTGCCTGTCAATACTAGCTTAACCCATCAGATGTCTAGCAGCAGTGAGGTGCTGCCCCGCAGGAGATATAGACACCTGTGAGCAGCCTTTGCAAAAGACGTTCATATTCACTGGGAAATTTTATTATGGCCTCACTCCCTTGTCCATTTGGGAAAACTGTGCCACAAGCTACACGGCCTTTCTGAAATCTTCATGCGTTGCTGCTGTCAAATTCAGTACGAAAGTGAGTTTTAAGGAAGAAGTTTTTAATTTCCTGTGTCTGGGCACTGCACTGTTCACATTAGAGAAAAAGGGAAATTTAATCGTACGATGATCATACTTCACCCACTTTTTTTAAAACTCCTCCTGCAAGCGAAAAGCACCCTGTTACCCGTTAATTTTCCTTCACTAGCTCTCTGGCTAGCATTTTTATCTGTCCTGAACACTCCCTGAGGTCGCATCACTCTGGATCCTAAGAACGAAATATCCTTACTGAGGCCAGAGCTAGAAAGCATCATTAAAAAAAATCAAAAGTATGACTTTGTCAAATTAGACAGGGTCTCTGGATGTAGTTAATGAATGCCTTCCTGCCAGGCTCTTCAAAACAGCTGATGTGCTAAATTTTAAATCTATATTAAGCTATAGCAATTCCATGGGTAATCCAGAAATGCCAGAAAGTCAGTAGCACCAAAAGATTATACTTGAATTTCTCTATGGACTTTTTTTTCCTGCTCTCAGAACTTAGTGGCACTGTCTGAGAATTGTCAGAATTGTAACATGACCCTGTTTTTAACAAGGACTCTGTTCAAGTTCACACCTAAATATCTCCAGCTCTGTCCAGAAGCCCCATTGTTGACTTCATTCTGTATGTGCCCCAAGACTTTGGTAACCTGTTATCTAAATATATTTTACATGCCATCTGGGCTTGGAAAAATCACCCACCCAATTTTTTTTTTTTTTTGAGTCTGCAATTATTTAGACCCCAGCTGCTCAAACTTAACTCACACATTTGCATGAATATCCTGTTCCCTCCTGCTTTTGCTGTCCAGCAAACCTGGTCTTTTGACTTCTATCGCACAAGCACTTTCATTTGCAGTCCACAAGTCTCTGTGTTATAGACCTGCTTTCTTACTCAGCTAGATATGGGAAGGGGAAAAAAAAAAAAAAAAAGCCCAAAATAGCACCAATTGGCTATAAGCATTGCAATTGTACCAATTTATTCAACCTGTGGTACATCTTTGCCAATAGTGGCATTTTTTGGTGTTTCTCAACCTCTTCCTGGTGACCTTAGCCAATGTGGCTGAGGGCACACTAAAGCCTTTTGTACCGATGGACCAGTCTGGTATGATGTTAGTATTAATGCCAATTCAGCAGCAACACAGTAACTGTAGAAGTGACTGCTGTATGCAGTCATAGAATCAAAGATTCATGCAATCATTATGGTTGTAAAAGACTTTTGATCATCAAATCCAGCCATATGCCCTTCAACACCATGCCTGCTAAAGCACGTGCCTAAGTGCCTCATCCACATGTTTCTCGAATCCAGGGTGAATCCACCACTTCCCTGGGCAGCCTGCTCCAATACTTGACTACTCTTTCTGTATAGAAATTTTTCCTCATATCTAACCTGAACCTTCCCTGGAACAACTTAAGACTATTTCCTTTTGTCCTATCAATAGAAATTTTGGAGATGGACCTCCACCTCACTACAATCCCCTTTCAGGTAATAGAAAGCCACCCCTGAACCATCTCTTCTCCTGCCTAAATAACCTTGCTCTCTCAGCTGCTCCTTATAAGGTCTGTACTCCAGCCCCTTCACCAGCTGCTTCGTTGTCCTCCTTTGGACAGGCTCCAGCACCTCAATGCCCTTATTGAAGTGAGGGGCCCAAGACTGAACACAGTATTTGAGGTGCGGCCTCACCAGCATGAAGTACAGGGAGACGATCACTTCCCTAGTCCTGCTGACTATATTATTCCTAATACAACCCAGGATGCCCACATATACCACATACTTTTAAACCAGCTTCTTGTCCAAGCTCCATGTTATCAAGGTCAATTGATTTCACGCCTAGCCTACCTAGCTTAAAGCTACTTCAGAAATCACTGCCTTATTCTGTAATGAATTCTATGTCTCTTCATTAAATGCCCCTTAAATCAGTTCTGAGTAAAGCTTTTTGAGCAGAGCGTATCTTTCAACATGCACATAAATTATAAGATAATGGCTGCCTGAATCACTTCTATTCACGTTGTTTGTTTGTTTTTATTAGCCTTGTGAACTACTACTCTAAACTTCATGTAGTACAAGCCTTCACTGGGTAACTTCAATGGCAGTTTCAATGAGCAAGCATTAGTCTTTGCCGGGCACAGCTGTTGAATGAGGCTATCGGAAGACACAAATACACAAAAAAAGGTGGTAACACAAATTATGTCATGCTTTTCATACATGTTTTCATGAATTTGTTCTTGCTGTTGCTTGCTTTATTCCTCTGAAGAGTAATCAGAAAAACTTTGAACTAAGATCTGCAGCATTGCAGTCCTTTGTGCAGCTTCAATAGCTGCAATTTACTGGATGCAATTTGTCCTTTTTTTACACACTTAAGCACCAATCCTAGCACTTCATAAAATTCAGCATAAATGTCATGTCCTCATATATGTCCCTCTAACTGTTCTCTGTGCATCTAGCAAACCTAGCTGCCCCTACCCTCTATACCTGGGGAAGATCCTCTTCCACTGCACAGAGTGGCTGAAATTCTGGGATATATCCGAAACCAGTTATGCAGGACACTAGTTACCATTTGACTTCCTTTCAGGAACACTGAAGTACTTCTGTGTAGCAGGCATAGTATATTAAAAAAATATGTATTTTCACTTAAGTGACCTCATTTGAAAAGTCATACTCAACAACTGACTAATACTGCTTATGGTGATCCCAGGAAGCAAATATCCTGGCCAGATTGATTTTACAGAGTCAGCAGCAAGAGTTTGGATGGTTAATAGAACTACTAATAAATATTTTCTGAAAAAAGACCTATATTACAGTCAAGATCAAGGTCGATTAAACCTATATCTAAAAAATATTCCATGGAGTCTTCCTTAGAGGTATTTAGCATATTAAAGAGAATGGCTTCAAATTTTCATTAATACAGAATGAAATTCATTTAAGAATTTATGTTCAAGGAAGGAAGCAGTGATTTGCACTATTTTGGGTATCAAACCAAATTACCTTTTTCTTAACAAAACCATGGGTGAGCACATATGTCTTTCTCAAAGTTAGTATTACCAAGTGTTGATCTGAATATGTAAATTGTAGATCTGAGTGTAAAAATCTGATATAGTTCAAGGAAAGAATGAATTGACTGTTGGAAAACACTGAATTACTTTTTTCTTTTCTTATTAAGCCTGCTGAGTATTATAAACCAAAATGAAATGATTGAAAAGATCCAGAAGAAGAAATATATTTTCTTCCTACATGCAACAATAAGAACATAAAAATACAAAAGTAATCTTAGTGAAATCAAAGCCTACAAGATTTGAACCTTGGGTTAAAAATACTGAAGTCTCTCTTTTAGTGTGGCACATTTTGGTGTTAGTTGTCAGTCACTGCAGTGTCAATGTTGCCAACACTGAGTTCTTATCTTGGATATTAATTTACTTCAGCATTATCAGTCTGATATCATAAGAACTATGTCTCAGAGGGGTTTAGTTACCCTTGCTTACTGAATGGTCTGCTTGAGCGGACATATAAAACATATCAGCTAATGGTGAAAATATTTTGGATTGCTGGTCATCGGGCACTAGATCCCACACTTGGACAGCACTGAAATGGCAAGCACCATCAGCTACAATGCATTGTCAGTATCTACACAGCTTCCAAAACTAACACAGACTCCTCCAGTCTTTTGGTTCCCAAGGCATATCCACAAAGAACAAATACCAGGACCTAGAAAAACATGCATTCCTGTACAGCTGAGACCACAAGGAAGAAACTGAAGATTATGTGGGGAAAAAAAAAAAAAAAAAAGATAAAGCTATTAATAAAATAATATGCTTAATTTCAGCCTGAGCAGTTTATTGAACACTTATCTATTCACTCACATCAA
>VZSG01000410.1:715836-752666 GCA_013398315.1 Nothoprocta pentlandii
CCCTTCCTCCCTTCCTCCCTTCCTCCCTTCCTTCTTCCCTTCCTTCCTCTTCCTCTCGCTCTCTTTCTTTCCAGGTTCCATATTTAATTACTTAGAAGCTAGGAAATACCAAAAGCAAGCAGCACCACTGACACTAATTCAGTCCTTGTATAACTGTATTTTTGGTATGAATTTTATTTGTATGATTATCTTACCATTCGGTTTAGGATTTAGGATTCCTAGCTTGCTTAATACAAACAGTGGGTCATATGCTGAGAGTGAATCAGAGTTGTACTGTGAGTCAGGATTCATGAAAGAGTTAAATTTGTGGAATTATGGAGCACTGACAGCTGTAAATGCAGTCAAGAGATGTCTGCATCTTGGATGTAGAAACTACCATAAAAAGGAAAAGACTTCAAAATTAATTCATGGGCTTCTCAAACTGGATGTCTAGTCTTACACAGTTTGGTCTTTAAATTTTATATCACCTTAGTCTCTTCTCACAAGCCCAGATACCAGACTGCTTTTATCTTGCTTTCATCTCAAAGTGGTGTCAAGAAGATTAATTTATTAGTATTTGTATCTCCCTTATGCCCTATAGTAAGAACTATGCAATAAAGCTACTTGAAAGGTCAAACATATGGAAGGCATGTTGTAAGGTATATGCACAGTAACATAACTCCTTGTTTTATGCAAAGAGCAATATACACACACACACACACACACACACACACATATATATATAAATAATTGTTCCTGTCTGTTGAGAGTTTTGTAACTTAATACTTACTCACACATATGGATAAACATCATTTTCGTTAATATATGTTAATCATTCCTCCAAATAATTTACTTTATTATTCTTCCATACCTACTACTCATTTTTAAAGACTCTGCTGTTTCTGTCCAGGTCACTGCCAACCAGTCTGGCCAGAAAATCTTCGTCTCCTTGTTGCTCTTCTGCTGACCAACCTCCCAGAAACTGTCCTCAGTGGCTGCCTTGCAATACTTGTGTCTGAGAGAGATCAAGCCTTATTTTGTCAGGTTTTGATCTCATTTAAGAAAGCAAGGGCAACATATTGATTGAACACTTCCATTTACAGCCTCCTGACATTCCTTGGATTTCCTGAAGCAGAGATGAAAGCCCACTCAGAAACAAATCTGGAATTTTAACAAGACTTCAGAGAGATACTAGCCCAAAATGGTGTGTGCTTTTATTGGCGAGATAATCTCTGAATATTTCTTACAACTTCAAGTAGGGGAGGGGGGATATCCAAAACAGAGAAAAACCTGGTTTTGTTGAAGAAAAATACAATCTATCTAGCCTTTTCAAAAACATCCTACAGAAACATAAAATGTCCAGCTATGGGTAGATTTGAAGGAAGAAAAAACAATCCTTTTTATGTACAGCTATAAGTAAAATGTGACCTGTATTGTGATTAATCATATTTATGCTGCATGTATAATTTACAGCCTAAGGCCACAGTGTGGGGGGAACCCTTGTAATGAAACACAGTGATTACATTTTCAATATTACAAAAGGATACTATTTTTACTGCGATGTGCATCTGTGCCAGTGGAAAATAGTGGGAAGAAAAAAAAAATTGTCTGGCACTGGTTGCCATAGCAGCAAGCTGAAGTTCAAGGAGAAGTGGGGAATCTGAATTCTGAGGCACAGTAATGAATTTAGCATCTACAGGAACAGAAATGGATTTTCTGTCACAGCCTGTAAATCTACCACAGGAAACTAGTATGCTGAAGATCCTTTGGAATGCTTTAAATCTGTTTCTGAAATATGAAAAGTGTATCAAAATTATCTCTCAGAGCTTTGTCTTTCAGAACATTCCTATTCTTTCTGTTCCAACCAGTGCACTTAAAAAAATATCCAAAGAAGGTGATGATTGTTACTGAAAAAAAGGAAAAAAGCTTTGAAGTCTGCTCACCAACCTTCTGAAATCAGCAGGCATCATCTTCAACTGAGAAAGCTGCCCCACTGCACTGAATTTTTGCAATGACTCAAATTTCAATGGTCAGCAATGAGTCTGCATGAATCTGGTCATCCAAGTGGCTTTCAGGTGAATCTAATCATCCAAGTGGCTTTCAGGTCAGCAAAGAGAAGCCATGAAAATATTGGTCATGGAGATATCCACCTAAAAAACAGGAACAAGAAAGACATATATATATACATGCATTTGTAATTGGTTATCCTTTAAATTCTAGGCTAATACAGCCTGGTTAGTGTGAGAATCTAGTTTCTGAGATGGGTCATAGCAAGGAAATGCAGAGAAGGAACTTCTGAAATGGAATTCATATTTCATTATCACTGCCAATAGAAAGGGTACATATGGGCCCAGATCTTCCAGAACCAGTCATGTCAAAAGGGATTTCAGGGAATGATGTCTAGTGAAAACACTTGCCTCAGTAAACTCTCTAGTCAGTTCTCATGCTTGAAACCACTTTTTGGTGGTTTTTCGACACCCAGAGTAACTTTGTCCTTGGACATAATAATTATGACCCAGCCTCCCAGACAGTGTCAGTGAGAAATATATGACAAAAAAATATCTCACAGTAACAGGAGCCAGCTAACATTCTTCATGCTCTACATGCCATTAAAAACATGAAAAATAAATAGCTTTAGTTTCTACCTTTGTTTCTGGAACAGACGGAACACACTCTAGGGAAAGGGAGGGCAAAAAATCTCTTAAATAAAAAAAGAGTTATAACAATACACTACAGTTAATTATCTACAATGGGCTTCATCCTGCAGTAAATCACACCCAAGTAGCTCATATATAATTCTTCCAAAGTCAGTGAAGATAAAGCAGTGTAAAACCAATAAGAACGAAAAATGCAGCTCGTAAGAAATCTTCTAAGAAAGACATAGGACTATACATTCACTGTTACTTCAGAAGGTGTGTATAGAAGATCAATTATTATATGTTCTTTGCCTATCAACCATGCAACTGAATGATAATTACATATGAAAAGACAGTTCAGGAGATCTCGGAGCATTCAGAGTATTTTGGTAAATTCATAATCTTGATATTTTCTATTCAAATCCTTCTTTACCTCTAGACTTATTCTGAGCAGTATAAATTTCCATGCATGTGCTTCAGTAACTTTCCCTGAATAAAGTGCTCTGAAATCTGTCATTTAAAACACCTGATATGTGAGTCACGCTTTAAGATAATCACTACTTTTTATTTTCATTTAACTGGTAAATCCAAAAGAAAAACCCATCTTAGACTGTCTGAAAGGAAATAAACAAAATATAGGGCAACATTTTTCATTCTATCTAGCTTGCATTCTATATTGTATCTTTAGTTTCTTTTTCCATCACAGTCATGTTGGTGTTGGTGTCATTTGAATAAAGAGTGCCTCTGAGTTCAACTCAGATGAATCAGTGAAATTCTTAAACTCATGCCTCACTGTTGAGAGTTGTGCCGTTAAACTTAAGTGTGTTTAATGTATTCAGAAAGCTGGTGGCCATTTGGAAAAGAAGAAGAGAGGGAAGTTGAAGACATAAGAATTTCAAAACTACAATTCTCTTTTTGACAGCTATTGAATGAAAGGTGTATTAAATCTTGCAAATATAAACCTTATTTTTTCTTACTCCTCTAGTAGAAATGTCTAAAGTAAGAGTTTGAGCTTCTTGTGCTAATACAAATAAAAGAACAGTTGGTAGCGTAAGTTTCAGCTCTGTTATCTTTCATTTAAACTAGACGTCCCTTTGGGCTACAGAACGTGACAGCATTCTTCAGCATGGATTTTGGTAAGGCAAACAAGTTTCTCCTCAGGAGTCCTTAGAGAAAAATTCGCTCTGCTGTTGAGATATACTACTCCAATAATAGCCTGATATTTGTAGGACATCCCTTACAAAGGTCAGGCACTTGTATGCTTTTAAAGAAGAGTCTCCTGATTCAAGAGACTGCTTTTATAAAATAATGTCCTACCGGGCTTCTGCTGACTTTCTCTAAAATTGTAAGTAAATATGAGGATAGTAGGAAATCATTATTTCAATTACTAGTCCTGTGGTGAATATAAGGCGCTCTCTGTCTGGCAAACAGTGCACAATTTTCATTTACATAAGCTCTTACAGTGGAAAAAAATAAATCATTTTTTTCCCCACTCTTGTCTGCAAACAGTGCTTAAGTTCCTGGAAGAAACAAAGCCGTGTACAACAGTTGTGTTTAACATGATAGACAGCATTCAGGACAATCCCCTTTTTATACCTTCTAGGAAAAAAAAGGGGGGGGGGGGGAGTGGAGGGGTTCATTTCACTTCTCCCATTTCTGTCATGGTGTACTTCACCATTTCACTTCTCCCGTTCTGTCAGTCATCAAAGGTGGGCACATACAGTTCATTCCTGCAATCCTACCCTAATGGTAGGGCATAAGACACAGATCTTGACTGAGTTCCTTCTGGCCTAACTTAAACTAAATAAGATGCAGAAAGGGCCCTCTCTTATGTCTCTGAGCACTGCAGGACCAGATAAGACCTATGGATCTACTTCACTGGCTCACCAGAACTGTAATCACCACAGCTGTAATTCTAATGACAAAACTGAAAAAAAAAAGCACGTAAGCATAAACTTAATGTTTTGTGAGCTCATCAGGTTATGAGTCCTATACATACTGTCAGTAATCTACTCCTGAATAATCTGCTGTTAATGACGAGAGAACTACAACTGGAAATATTTTTGTGGGCTGATAAATGTGTCAAGTGGGTAGGAGGTACACTTTGATTTGATACCATCCCTTCTCAAGAGATATTTCAAGTAAACTATAGCCAGCAGATGCCTTCCATCCAGAATACCCTAACACACAATGATTATGCTATATCTTTGGAGATCCAGTCGCTTTTGATTGGCGCTGAAGTTATGAGTATTCACTACCAGTAAAAGTTCTGCACAGCCATTGTTCCCTCTTCTTCACTCAGATGTATTGTGAACAACTGAGAGAAGTCAATGCATACAAAGAAAAAAATAACCTGCCACATTTTTTTGCCAAGTTATTTTCTACAAGATCAATCCTTGATTGAGATCACAGTATGACTGCACAAATTGGCATGGATCAACTGCTAGAGGAGTTGGATAGGTGGTAACATGGGCTTATTGTCTCCAAGAATACTGCCATGTCAAATCATAGCCTTAGGCAAAAGACTGGAAGATCTGATTGTAACCTGGACTTCTTTAATCATGACTGAGTTTTCCCGGAAGTGTGGAGGAGGCAACATACCTTCCTCAGCAGCTTTGCGAATAAAGTCACGATAATATTTTCCTATCTATAACACACATCCAAAAAAAAAAAAAAAAAAAAAAAAAAAAGTGTTTTTTTCTCCCCCGTGGTCAATCTTAACCAAAGACTTTTGTACATTTGGTTTTTTTCGCTTCAGTTGACACAAAAAATCTTTGCTCATTTTACTGACAAAATATGTGGCCCTTCCTCTGAAAAATCTGTCTTTTGCTAGATCTGTGACAGCATCCACAGCTCATTAATTCATCTGTGCAAATTTATTTATGTGCACAGCGTATTCCCCCTCCATATTAGCTCTCTCCAGAAAATAGGGGAGGAGAGCACTGGTACTGGAATGAGTCACTGCATAAATGGTTGGACTGTATTTACAGTTTGCAAAAATATAACTTGCATGCTTGTGCTGTCTTCATTCACCTGAGAAATCTTCATCTGTGCTAGTAATTCAATTGAAATAATTACTGCTGGAGGAGCCAATGCGGGTTAGCAAGCCAAAAGCCCTTGCAAGCTATAGCACACAGCTGCAGAACTCCAGGAGGGCACTGAGGCGCATTCTGAACTTCAGGATAGTGGCAGGAGAGTTAATGAGGACACCTAGCCCTTCTGGCAATCACCTAATGTTACCTTGAAATGTACAGTGAGTGGGGAAGAGGGAGGAGAGGCAAGATTGCAGGGAATTTGTTTATGTTTCCATTTGACCTCTAATCACCTTGGAGGTATTTTTGTGATCTGTTGCTTTTTGAGCTGCTGGAGATGGTAGGGAATCCAGGACTGATTTGTTTTCTGGGTTTCTGTTAGATTTTGGATGATGATCAAAAGTCTGCTCCATTCTTTCCTTGCTTCTTCTTTGGATTAATTTCTGTCCTCCACTCTAGAAAGAAGCCTTCTCCAGAAGGGAACTTTTTTTTTTTTTTTTCCCTCATTTTCCAGGATTACTGTTTGCAGTGTCCAAATTTGTTCAGGGAAAAAGTAATTTTTCTGCATCACTCTTCTGTGCTGCTCATGTCAATATTGCTCAGAAATGTCTCAAAGTTATGACAGGAAAAGCTCAGTGGATATTTTTCCAACAACCCCACCTTGAAGAGTCTGTCCACACCAAGCACACCCTACTCTTACAGCTGGCCTAGCCAATGGAGTCACTGGCATCCCTACAAGAGCTCACTATCAGCATTCCCCTGCTTGAGACTAGGTAACATCATTTTGCAATTGCTCAGCACGTTGTCAAGGATTGTCGAGGAACAAGGTACATAAAGCGGGAATCGGAACCTACTGCTGCCCCTCTGAGCTCTGCAATTCTTGGAGCAGCTGAAGAAGAAAATCCAAGAAATGTGATTCAAGTTGTAGAAGAACAATGATTACAAAGGGCAGATATGGGACTGGAGAATAAGAGGAAGAATTCCTCCAGAGACACAATGCTGAACAAGCAGCTTCAGTTCTGAAATTTACTAGCATGCTAGAGTTTGGCTTTGAAATTTCAATAATCTTTTTACTGAATTCATATACACATCGAATACAGTTACAAATAACAACACTGTTATGATTTTACTGTTTTATGTCACAGATTTAAAATGCTAACTTTGTGAGGAACAGCATACCTGCATCTTGCAGTGGGCCTCAGCTTCCCAGCTCCCTCAGCTGACAATCATATGTAATGCAATAAGAAAGCAAATGCCTAATAGTGTTCCTCCTGTAGCAGCTATGTTATAGAACAACCACACCAAGGAAGACAATTTGACACACTGTACACAAAAGCTCAGAAAGCAGCATTGTCAAGTGACTCATGCAAACCCAAAGCAAGCCAAATAGCAAGCAGATTGTTTACATCAAATGATTAAACCACTACATTAGGTGAGAAACGAGGCAAGATCCTAGATGTTTCAATCTCTATTTGACATGAAAGGGAAGATCTAAAGGTTTAAACTCACTGACACACTGCAGGACGTCTGCTTGCCTACTGCTTTATAGACTAATGGACTACAGCTGTTACCATACTCTAGGAGCACCCTGGGCAGACATCAGATAATATGTGCAGTCCCACTAGGACAGATGTTTTGTGCAGTCAGTGGAAATTCAGTCAAATACATTGCAATCACTGAAGTTATTAAAGCTATTACTGAAGGTAAACACACCCACCAGAACTAGTGCTCCTGAAGAAATAACACAGTTCTCATTTATTCATATTGATTCCAAAAGAGATTATTAGGGCACAGATGAACTTTGGGTTGGCAGGGACTGAGGATTTAAAGAGAGAAATTAGTTACAAGAGTGTGGGGTTTTTTTTTAAACATGGGTGTGTGTGTATGTGTGTATATATATATATGTATATGTATATATACATTGAAAACAAGCAACGACAGCAACAAAAGAAAGTATTAGTAATATTAGTAATATGGTATTAGTAATAGCAAAGGAGACATACAAATAATGCAGGTGGAATTTCTGAATCTGTTTTCTTGATAAGGGGAGTACTTAAGTCACTACTCATCTTTCACCCTGGACAGGACATGACAACCTATTCTCACGTAGGGTCATTGCAACTTTATTTTTCACAAAAAGGAAGGAGGGAAGATTCAGATGCTCTTGAAAAACTCTTTAACGTCCCATGACAGTGTAACTATTGCACACATATAGTATATGTGTGCATATGTATACGTATACTTATTTACACTCCTGTGTTGTATGTAATATACATATAGACATACATATCAATGTAGATAAGTAAGTATGTGCAATGTGAGGCATGTGTCTGTGGTCCTCTTAATCTATGGATTTAGTTCAGGGGCTCAAAGTAGATGTCCACAGTGACCTGACCGCTGTTGGTCCCCAGGAAAAGACACACACAACTGGCAGATGTGACACAGGATCTTTGGGAGATTCATGGCTTTGTGGACTAATCCTGTTGGACATCATGCAGGATTATTTTGAGGATCTCAAGTTGTATTAGATACATGTGTTTAGACAAATAAATCCAGCTCTTAGTTAATGGAATCTTGAAAGCTGCTCAACTGACTTTAAAATGTTGTTTACCTGAACTCTAGAAACTCCTTTGACTGTTGAGACCTGTTTGAGAACACCTAGCAGTCTTGATATGGAGCAGAATACCAACCTTGTTTTGATGAAAGTGCTACATTTGTCATAAGTCTGCCAAAGCAGCAACATAAAATGTATAGAATAGAGTGGAGGAGACTTTATCTTCTGCAATATCTGTGCTTGGAAGAGCTGTAAGTGGCAAAATAATTCCATTTGTTTCTACAATATGTTTTTCAGTGGTTGACCAATTGCCTAATTTGACCGATTTATGTTTACTTATTATAACATGCAAGCAAAAAGCAATCATCTTGTCATTCCTGAATTTATCACAGTACCCTGGATTGATAGTTCTTTCACATTTGAGCATTGTTACTTTGCCTCAGAGAAAAGCATGATTTTCATTTTGACAGAAAATGAAGTGTTATCTTAAAACTTTTGTTTACAATATTCTAAAAGGTTGTTGATGTATTTGTATTGAATATATTCTTGTATACAAATTCCTTCTCGTTCCCAGAAGGTTTTCTGAAAAAATAAAGAAAAATAAAAATAAAAGTCAGTTGAAATCAGTCTATTCAAACCATGTGTCAAATTTACCACTTTGCATTTAGTGCAGCTAATGCACTGTCACAGGCCAGCAATACACTATCCCTACAAGTTGTCTCCAATGCACTACAGGCCTTAGAAGTTGCATAGCACGTTTCTGCAGGGATCCATGCATTTGTCACTGTGACTGTGACAGTGATTGCTGTCAATCACTGTTATGTCTGTCAGATGTGTTACTCTCTGGAGTAACACATATCTGGATTCAGGATATGGGACATTAGGTTTCTACACAGACTAACAGTGATTAAAAAAAGGTCCAACCCATGTAGGTAGTTCTTCTTTCAAAAAGTAGGCTTCAAGAACCACATGTTCTCCATGTGATTAAGTTGAATCTGAATTCATGATTCAGCAATGTATGATTCACACTTGTTAGTTCATATACAAAGCAGAGTCTGAATATTGTTGCAGGACCGTATTTGTTTTGTAAATGTCTTCCTTTTTGAGAAAGAAATGATTGCTTGGTTCTGTCAGCAATACTGGCTCATTTGCATCTACTGATGTTCTCAAATTATGCCTTTAAGGTAAAAGATGCATTTAAGTAAATAAACTTTTTGCAAGGAGGAAAGAGTGATGGCATGATATATTCTGTAAGATAACATGCTGAAGAGAAATGCTGTGTATCTGTTAAAAACCTAGAAATGTTCATATCAGCAGTAGAATCACAGCCAGAAGTCTGCCCAGTTTTTCCAGTGGATGAAGTCAAAAGTTAAATGGCACTTGTGAGTCTGCGACAGGTACATGAGTTGCACAGGTATGTTACATGACTTCCATAAGAGTTCCATAAGTAGTTTCAAGAGTTTCAGATTTTCTCTCCGTATCTTCTTTACATGAGTTAACTTAGCAAAGGAGAATGTTTTCATTTATGGTGTCAGCTCTTTTTTTTTTTTTTTTGGCATCTTAGAGACGAGGCCTAGGAATGAGATAGCATGTTCATAGAGAAAATCTACTCAAACTATCTCCCGAAAGGGCCTGCTATAAGATGAAGGAGATCTCTTTCAGTATAAAAGGGAAGATAATGGATTAGTAGCTTTTCTCTTCCAGACACTCTTTCTTCCCCTTACACAGTATTCCCTTATTTTCTGCTCTGCATACTCAAGGAATTTTCTCCTGTAGAAGCAGGAGACTATCCTTGATACAGATTGACTGAATCACTGGATCATCTCAGTGACTGAACAACAAAGATTAAACAAGGCATGAATAATGCATTATCCTCTTCTCTGGCTGGTATTTCAGCTTTTTTATTATTATTGTTTTTACGTAAATTAAAAATCAAAACAAACCATTTTTATACTTCATCCCTGCTTGGGTGAGAGAAGTAGTCACCAATGCAGAAGGGAAAACAGACTGTAATCTATTTTATCAGTCCTGTCAGCAGTTTTTCGAAGTAAATAGTTCCTCAGCAAAACACAGTTTTGAAAGTGAATCACACTGAACTGATACTCCCCAAGCAGAATGGCAGATGGGAGGGAGGGTGACATAATCTTGCTTTCACTGTACACTCGAGGCTTTTAAAGTCAGATATTTGTTATGCTTGAGAAAAGGGCTTGATTTTAGAAGAAAAAAAGGAATGAGAGGAGCTCTTTGGTTATTTGTCTCATATACTGAAGGTGGTGGCTCTTGAGGTTAAGGTGTCGATATCTTCAATCAAAAGCGTGTACTGTATCTCTCCACTGGCAAATTGCAGGCCATTGACTGTGTAATGTAAAAATTACTTTTAATATTTTCAGAAGTTTTTTTCTCTCCATCTTTCAAAACAGTTAGGAAAGCATCGTTTTATTTTGAATTCAGATTGTATAATAATCCATCAGCATGAAAATCTTTATGCCTAGACCCTCAAAAATAATATGAGTGCTTAAAGCTCATTGACTTCAATAAGAGTTCAGAGACCAGGTAGCTGAGGTAGCAGAAGCTGCACAAAACTTTGGACCACATTCAGGAGGACACAGGCATCCCAAAATGTTCATCCTATCTTCAAACCACAGAGCAAGCAGCAGACTGGCACTGGCCCAACTGCACATCCCTCCTTACTGCCTTTTTCCCAAGCATCTCCTCTGGGATCCATACTCCTGCTCACTGACTTGGTTTGCAGCTGCAGCAAAACAGCTCTGGAACGGGAGGTTTGAAGAGTTACTGGCTGTTGGCCTTTTCGTTTGTTAATTCCCAGGATAGCAAAGAAGCTGCCCAAAACGACAGGAATTGAATAGTCCAAGACAGCATCTGTTCTCCATATCACTTTTTTTCTTCAAACTGAAATACAGTTGAAAAAAAAGCACAATTAGGATGGAGATGCTATAGGGAGGTTCAGGGAAAGCAGATTGGATGTAACTTGGTGGTTGTACAACTCACACAGCTGGGTCCTGTAGTTAAGTCTGTACCTCTTACATTTGCAGAAGAGTGACACAGCTTCTGTCCTTGATGACATGTTGGATCTGTGACCCATTGACCTACTGAACATTGGAGCTGGGGGTCTCAGAGCAGAGTAAGTCACAGATTGTCACTGCATGAGGGAGTGCCACCTTGCATACCAACCCAGGGGGGGTGTCCCCAGGTGATCACACTTCACCATTTAGGTGCTCAGACCTGCTTCATGCCTCCTGATCAGTTCCTGCCAGAACCATTGCAGGGGTCAGGAAGGAATCCTTAAGAGATTTGCCCGGGAATACTGATTTCTGATTTTTCACAGAATAGGGAGTGAAATAATGTTGATAAATGCAGGAGACCTCTTCTAGCTGGTTGCAACACAATTAAGTTATTTTTAGGTTAAACATTGGCCTCAGTCTCCTAAGATATAAACAACTGTGAATTGACTCATTTGATTGTTTAAAAAACAGTAATAATGAAATCTCAGCTTGGATAGGCACTTTTGGCATCCAAGTGTTGCAAGACAGAAAGACACAGAAGAAAATTAACATGAGCACTGGTTTTATTTTTCTCCATTGACTTTACTGATTGTAATAACAATATCTAGCTTTGATATGGAACATTTTATGTACATAGATGAAGCATTTTATGAAAATAGGGACATACAGAAGATTAAATGACTTTTCCACCTGGTAGATGGCTTACACTAGTTAATTCCCATTATAAGGCCCTATTTTTTTTGACTAGGTTTAACAGGAAACTCCATTGCCACATCTCTATGCAGCTGAAAAGGACTTTGAAAGCACTACCAATCAGATTGCCTAAAAGAAAAATCCATGCTCAGTTTTGTAGAAGGCTTAATTCACTCTGCCACAAGTTTCAGGGCCCTCTAGTTGCATATCACTGTCTGGCCAAGCATGATGTGTTCAAAATGCTTTGGATCATTTTATGTATCTAAATTTTACTGCATAGAAAACAGATTTTCTCGTGATCTGAGGGGCGGAGTGACCCTGGAAAAGTTGGATGATCTTCTTTATTTATATAGAAATATAGTAAGCTGCTTACCAGATGGACTTGTTTGCAAGCTTGCCCACTTCTGACATGAATCAATTAATTTACAGAAAGATATTTTGGAAACCAGTGAGCCAAAAAAAATAAAAATAACAAATGCGATATCAGTACTGCCACCTCGTGTAGACTCTGACCACTGCAGGTGTTTCCAACAGAGGCTACTCACGTTACAAGCACTAATGAATAAGATGGAAGTTACTAACAGAGCAACCCCTTAATATAGCCATATGCTAGCACAGTAAGAAAGAAACTACTATCCTATTACTCTTCTAGAGTCCATCTTTCAAATCAAACATCTGTTGAAACAGAAATACTCCCAGATTTGGTTTATAAGTGGACTTGCATATCACTGAGGTAGAATTTCAGCAGTAAGTCATAACTCCCCATAGGAAGAGAAGGATGAAAGGAAACCTTGCAAGAAAATGCCCAAGCCAATAAGCTTTAGGGAGTGAATAGTTCCACTGGAGGAGAATAACCAAGACAAAAAGCTAAGAGTAGAAAGCTAAAGAAGCAGGTAGAATGACCAGGTTCATGTGTAAGAGAAGCCAGAATGTCCAAACAAACAAAATATGAAACAGTATGGAAAATACTGTTTCATAATGCAAAATGGAAATGGGAGTAGCTTTCAAATTGCTTCATGACTTTTTTATTTTAACTTTGGGATCTACTTAGACATCATTTTTTGCACTGAATTATTGTGGGGAAATCCTTTGAAAAGTAGACATGATGATCAACAGACTGCTGACCTTCCAAAGTATGAAGAACCATCTGCAGGAATTAGCATGGCTAAGGGAGGCAAGAGGGCTGCATCAGAATGTGACTGCAGACACATCCTCTACCTCGGACAGAAGGTCTGCAACCTGCCACACTTTCCCTGAACCCTTAGCACACCCCATGTGCATGCAAAGATGTGGATAACTGATTAATATGTATAAGCACATGAAGGGAGAATGTAGGGAGGAAGAGGCCAAACTCTTCTCAGTGGTGGCCAGTGATAGGACAAGGGGCAATGGGTACAAGTTGAAACACAGGCAGTTCCATCTCCATGTGAGGAGGAACTTCTTCCCTGTGAGGGTGCCAGAGCCCTGGCACAGGCTGCCCAGGGAGGCTGTGGAGTCTCCTTCTCTGGAGGTCTTCCAAACCCGCCTGGATGCCGCCCTGTGCCCCGTGCTCTGGGTGTCCCTGCTGGAGCAGAGGGTTGGACTAGATGATCTCCAGGGGTCCCTGCCAACCTCAACCATTATGTGATTCTGTGATAACCATGGTCATCTTCAAGCAAGGCTCACTGCCAATGGGAGAATCTCTAGAGTATTGCTAAAATAACACAATCCTCAATTTCTGCCCTGGCACATCAATATTCATGCAGACATAGCCGGTTCAAGAACTAGGGAGCACCAGATCAGGCTACAGGATCAGTGAAAATAGGAATAGATACTAAGGAGAATAATGAATGTCTGTCAAATCCTATTCAAAGATTATAGGAGTCCAAGGAACAAGTCCACGGAAGGAAAATCTCTAAGAGATTACCTCCTCAGGACACTTAGGTTGCACACTGAATCTTTCTCTGTCACTCCCTTTTTCTACAATATGATCTTTTGGAAGTTTCAAGAGACTACTCAGTTGTCATAGGCTACATTAGAGCCCACTGACACAAATTGCCCATATTCGGCATGCCATCCAGTCCAACATTTGCAGCAGTGTTTTGGTATCCTAAAAAGAGCTTCTAGAAAGCCTAACAAAAAACAATAAGCAAAATGGAACTATTCATTCTCTCTACCCCTCCAAATTAAGATAAATATAAATGCATTTGACTTAGCAGAGACAATTTTTAGACACAGATTATCTTGCCTATAAAGCTCAGTGTAGACATCATTTTAAAATAACTATTTTTGTTAGGCTGACAAATACAAGGTATGAATAGAAACAGTGAATAATATTTCAGAAAATGAACCATCATATCCTAATTTCACAAAACTTGTTTTGTCTCAAGTTTCACATGGGCCAGGGCTGGAAATATCACTTATACCTACACAGACACACACACACACACACACACACACACACACACACACACACCAGGGAAAATTACACACAGGCAGCTTCACTTCTCTTCCTTTCCATCCACAAGTCAAACTTGGCATGATAACAGAGTCTGGACAGAAGCTCCCATTACTGACGCTACAAATTGAGGGTAATGCTCCTACTGCCTATGAAAAAGAGTACGTAGAAGCAAGGAGTGAGAACCATGACACCTGAACAGCACTCAGATACTCAGTCTTCACTATCCTGTATCTCCCTAAATAGTAGCAAAAAAAAAAAACTAGGAAAAGCTCTCTGTTATCATAGGTTTAGCTTTCAACCCTTCTTCTCAATCTGTCATTGTGGAACAAATTCTTTTCTCTTTTATATTGAACCTTTCCTTTTTTTTACTGCATTCAGTGTAATAATGATCCCTGTCACTTCAGTTTTGATTGATTCGTGTTTTTATATCTCAGTACATAAATTAATTTAAGTAAAGTTGTCACTTTAGGTTTGTCAGTATCATATATGCTAGCAGAGCTAACCTACTGGCAAGCCTTAAGGAGGCTCTTTCAAAAAAATATTTTTACCATACTTTTCTATGGAAAGTGAGGGAAATATTTCATCAGATAATATATGAAAAATAAAATGTTGGGAACAGAACAAAACACAGAAACTCATTAAATATCAGTAAGCAGTTTTGTCTACAGTTCTTAAATTATATTTTCCTTATCACCTATCTTTATCATATCTAGTTTAACATTAAAAGAAAATACTCTCCCAGAAATATAAACAAAACTATGATTCAAGTATAAGCAAATGTACTTGATGGAACATGAAATTAAGTGCCCAGAGACACATGTTTTAATGACTCTTTAAAATTATGGAAACAACATATTTATTGCAAATGCTTGTTTGTTGAGTGCCATTAGATAAACGCAGTTACAATCCACACCAATTCATTGAGCGTCATGAAGGTGTCCAATATGTACATTGCCTACAGAACTGCTGGATCCATATACTGTGGCTGCATCAGTGGCCAGTATATTAAGCAAAAGAGATGCCAGTTCCCAGTGTCTAAATAAATGACTTCAGCTTCAAGACACCAGATGAGATAACATCCCAGGCAAATTACATCACACTACACTATCTGGCGGGCATTTTTATTGTGGGTTATAAAAAGAAACAGATGAATGAAGTAGTGTAATCCAAAAAAAATCTCAGAATATCCTCTATTCTTTAAAAACTGAACTAGTATCTCTTTTTCTGTTAATCAGCATGCCACATATCTTTCTAATCCTATAAATCAGATGTTTAGTGAGAAACATTTCCAGATGTCTCTAAACCAAACACCTTATTCTTTTGGAAATTGAGAAGTTTTTCTCTTCATCACAGTTTCACTTTTGAAGCCACCTTGTGCCATATGGACTTACTTTTGCTTAAACTATAGTTTAATAGTTACATGCCAGTGTAAGGAAATATACAAACTACATGTATTCATTGTATAGCAGATAAATCTAACAGAACCATCACAAAAAGGAAGAGAACAGAATCCTGTACAGGTCTTCACAACATAAATCAAAATCCTCTTTGGGGTTTTACCTTAAAGTGGGTGCTTCACAAAGCCTCCACTGGCTGAGGCATGATACAACAGCCAGATGCTATTCCCCATTATTCCATGTAATGAACTGACTGCTACCAAAAAAAAAAAAAAAAAAAAAAAAAAAAAAAACAAAAAAACATGAAAAAAAAAAAAAAAAAAAAAAAAAAAAAAAAAAAAGTGAAATCCAATCATTATATTTTAGAATAATATATTTGCATTATTCTTTTACTTCTGTATCTCCAGTTCTCAGGCACATTTTGTGCCTCCTCACACAATTTAAAACCCCATGAATACAACCAATTGTACCGGCTCTGGCTTTGTCCTAAAAGGACAGCATGTGGCTGTGAACCCTTTGCTGCACCTGTATTATAATCGGCAGTCTGCAGGCTGTAACACAAGCAGTTCCCCCGAGTGACGGTTTTCAGTGTGGTCCCTAGCCCACCACTTCCAGCCGGAGCTCTATTCCTGTGCAGAATTTGACAGCCACGGCTGGCAAATGCTCTAAGTAGTCTTTCTCTAGCCTAACTTAGGCTGTCTAAAGAGACACAGCTAGTCTTACGTTATGTGATTAGGTTTCTTCTATAATCGCTGGAGTAGGATAGGTTTCTTCAGAGGGTGACTCATCTCATCCTAAAGCAGGGATGTGCTGTAGGTGGCATCAACTACTCTTCGGAAGTTGCTAATCTGATGACTCAGGAAGCAAGGCGGGAAACAGAAGAAAAGGCCTTAGACCAAACCTACAGCTCTTAAAATAAGGTGAGATTCACCTTCTTCTGCCTGCTCTGCTATACTCCCAGTTTGAAAATTACTCCTGCTGCTGGATAGAAAAAAATGGTATTTTTAATAACATAGTGAGCTAGAAGTAATATTAACCCTGTTAGAACTTGCAGAGCCTCATAACCTCTATTAGTTAGGTTATGTTAGTTTACTCTAGCGTGGTTTTAGCTATATGTATCTGACCAAGAAATGGCATTGCATCACATGACTTTAAAAATTACTGCATAAGTAGTATCTATCAATCAATCAATCTTATGGTTCCCTTTCAAATTACTTATACATATTCATCAGTTTAAAACCCTGCACATTGATGGAAATACAGATACACAAGCTAACAGAGATGTCACCAGTTCCTGAAGTATTTCAGCCACTTCAGTGAGATCTGGCCCTGAATTATTTTTCTCCACTAAAAAGCAGGAATTACTAACTGACATGCTGGAAGGCTAAAACAGCTATTTTGTATTTTGAACTGAGATATCAGTTCTTTATTTTGCACTCAATGGTTGAACACACATCCTGTGTTAGCTCTGGTGAGAGTACATTGTGCTTTATTGAGAGGCATAGATCCGGCCTTTGAAATGCAGAATTTTCTCTGGAATAAATAAATAAACATCCCAAGACTTGATTCCAATACTTGTCTGCATTCTCTTTCTTATAAAGAAATTGCTAAAACCCGAATTGTTATGGAATAAAAGAATTTTGTAAATCACAGGAAATACTTTCTGCATTCAGTCTTCGCACTGTGATTAAATGTGTTTTAATTTTGAAGTTACGCAAAACTAAACATAGCTTCATTGCAAGCAGACTAGATTAATGTTGCCGCAAAAGGGCAGTGAGGTGAAAGAGATGTGGAAGCAAAATGTGATGGAAGCTAAGGTGGCAGTCCAAGACTACCGAAGGCACTACTGACATACTGTCATCTGGCTGACCTACTTCACAGTAGAAAAAAAAGAGGAAAAGCTGCTTCTGATGTGCCAAGCCATACCAGAAGAGCATGCCTTCTTGTGTAGCATAAGTGCAAAAAAAACAGGTGATTCTAGAGGCAAGTTGTCAAAGGGTTATTAACTATTATGGTCTGAAATGGAGAATGAAAGCTCTCATGTGAAGATACATGTTGATTAGTGACAACTATATAATTCATTGCTTTCCTTCTTCAGTCCCATGCCAGGCAGCCCAGGAATATAGTGTTGCAACTGAGCAGATGCAGCAAAGGATATAGTTAACAGGTGAAAGGTGAAATAGGTGAAACCCTGAATTTCAGTGTGAAAACCTGAAATTCAGGAAACCCTGGATTTCCAGCTTCTCTGGAGTTGATATTTGGAGCTGAAGTTCATGCTTTATATGATAGTCTGTAGCAGTAAAGCCTACAGTTTTACCCAAAGGACCAAGTCCAGATCTTCTAGGGCATTAAAGCATCAAAATCCTTTTGTCATCCAGAATCCTCAACTTTGGTCCTCTGCCCATCTGCTGTAACAAACACACCAACACCCTGTAAGGACATAAGATTGCTATTATCACTTCCATAACCTGTTAACATTATTAATTAATGTGTGAATAAGATAATAGCAAATCCAGTTATTGGTCAGATTCAAAACTTACAGAGCTACCTGAGCCTTTGGCATAAGCATTTCAAGTCCATAATAAATCCCACCAGAGGTTGGTGCTTGAAGACCTAATGGATATAAAGTTAATATAGTAAGCAGTTGTTGTGGTTAGTTACATGGTACAAACCTCATAATGATTGTTTGCTCTGCCAGTGCAGAGACAAAACAAGTTTAAATTAAAAAATCAGCAGGCATGTGCATTATGCATATCTGGAAAGGAGATGGAGTGACTTCCCCTTCAGGCAGTGCTAATGTAGTCAGAGTTCTGTTATTCAGATTGTGTTGTCTCTTGATGTTAGCAGCACAATTCTTCTGTGTCAGATTACAATATTTTTAACTTCTTTTGACTCTTTACCCTTCTTTTCACCTTCTTTTCCATCTGGTATTGAATAAGAATTTTAGAGTTAGAAGTATCCCTGAGATGGCAGGGGAAGAAACACAGAAGACATGAGGGGTCCCTAGTGGGTGCAGAGCTGTGCT
The DNA here is from genome assembly GCA_013398315.1 of Nothoprocta pentlandii. Lineage (NCBI taxonomy): Eukaryota > Metazoa > Chordata > Aves > Tinamiformes > Tinamidae > Nothoprocta > Nothoprocta pentlandii. The sequence continues at coordinate 734,616 of VZSG01000410.1, forward strand.
AGCCCTAAGACTGTTGAGCTCAGTCCTGGCATGGGGCTGACTGACAGGTGTTATAGAGACAGAATCATTTTAAACATAGTTTGGGGGGGACTCACCCATGAGCTGAAATAAAAAATAATAACAATAAAAACAAATGTTTCCAGTTCTCAGGGGCAAAAAACCCCTTTCTCCTCTGTGTTTCCTCTCTGCTTGTGCTTCCAGTGGACTTTAGATACTGAGACAAAACCCACTGCTTAAGAAATAGAGCTATTTGACTAGGGGGGTTATGTGTAAACTTCAAGCATTTTCCTTCTGCGGACTTTCAGACTTGGACTAAGTTCTAGACAAATGAACTCAGAGCAAACTGTGTTGTTTAGGAACACCTTTCAGATCATCAGCTAAATAAAACTATTTTGATGTATTAATTCTTCACTGGAGAAAAAAAAAAAGAAAATATCAGAAAATATCTCATATTATAATATCAAGGGCATTTAAATTGCATATCTCAGGGGCTAAAAATGCATATATTGACATACTACAATTATAAACTAGAAATGATATGTGAGATTCATTACCAAAACTGCAACCTAAGCTCAAAAGTGTATTATCTCTGCGTATAAATAATATAATGCATACACCCATAATATTCAGCGAAATATCTTCCCCTTGTCTTGCTAACAGCACTAGAGAAGTAAAGCAGGGTTCTTGTGTACCCCACAGCATTCTGAGGAAATTTTGCTTTTTTTTTTTTTCCTTTTAGGAATTTATCTTCATTTGACCATGGTCTCTTTCACATCTGTTCTGAAACAAAGCCTACAAATTACAAAATTTACAGAAGGTGAACTCTGCCTTTTTGTCAAATTTGAAAAAAAATCCCTTTTAGCTTATCTTTGTTGGAACTTTGGCTCCTCGCTCTTAAACACTTACAGTCCAGTCTTCCCTGTAAGAGCATTAATTACTATACAGTTTGGGGTAGATTTTTTTTCATTGTTTCCATTATAATTTTAGATGTACTTGTTATCGCTTCTTGGTTTTGTCTGAAGCAAGAGTGTCTTTCAAAATGTGCCTTAATTCTCTTCCAAGCTGCCTTAAGGTGGATAACAGGTGGAACCAGATAGCTGTAGGGGATATCTCTTTAGCCATTTCAGGGTAAGCCATAGGGGGAAGGACAGGAGTTGCAGGGGACATTTGCAATATCTTCCCTACGCTGTGATGAGCTGCAAGCTGCAAGACTGTGCAGAAGAGATTTGCACAAGAGAAGCGGGGAAGGATGAGGACCTTGGCTTCACTTTAAACCACCCGAGACCTGCACAAGTGTGAGCTGCATGGCAGTGTTTATGCATGTTTGCCCTGTAAATGCCATAGATTACAGGGAAGTGGTGAACAGCTTAGTCCATAAGTCACAGTCTGCAAGTTCCTAAGACACAGCCAAAGCAGGACCATAACTTTACAAGATACAAGCACTGAATTTTTTGAGTCTGATTATTAATGGCATTTCTCAGGTTCTTATTATGTTCAGAACACATTGCCAAAACCTACCTAAATTACCTTTTTATAGCAGTAATGGGACAAAGATTGAATGAGTTTTGCATTAATGTCTCTATGTATTAATTACCAAGTTTGTCAGGCTTCTGTATTTTCCTAGCTACAAAATACTTTATGGTTGAGAGACTACAGACTGATTATTTTTCTTTTTGTTGTTTAGCTGACTAAAATAGTGTAGGAGCACAGCGCTTTTCTCTCTTCTATTTTTATGGTGTTAAAAGGAAATGCTGATGTCTCTTTTGTCAGGTTTGTTTCTTTTTAAGTTTTAAATTCTATTCAATGATATTCAAATTCTGTGACTTCATATTGTGTTTGAAGTACCTTCCCACTGCTGGTTAATAAAGCTTATGATGAGATGAAAAGCTCAGTACTCATCATACCTACTGTTACCAAGAAACAAGAGGAGGAATAATGGTAAGTGAAACATCAAATATTAGCAATCAGAGACTGCTTACAGTTGAGCAGGTTTATTCCACATGGCCTTCTGAGTGTCAGATGATGATTCTACCTCCATAATTTATTTAGGGCTGTTACTAGAACATGGGGGAACAAAACCAGAAACATAAATTCTGAGTCAGCAAAGCAAATAAAAGCATGCTATCAAATTAAAGTCTTTCTTAAAGATGGTCCTTTCCTGAAAAGCATGTATTTAAGGCACATTGTAAGCAAGAGGGCTATATGTTCAGAATCAGACATTTGCCACAAAGTAAAATTGAACTCTGAGAATAGTGCTACAGAAGAGAGAAACTCATATTCATGTTCTCAATTGAATGGAAGTTAGAAGAATCTAGCAGTGAGCTCAGGCACTAATCTAACACATTTCAATTTTCAATTTCTTCTACTCTAGGAAAAAAAAAAAAAAAAGCTATAAAGAAAACAGCAAAGGAAGAGAAAGGTTCCTTCCTCTAAAGATATTAAATCCCACCAACTCTTTCGGCTGCAGAAAGAAGTAGAGCATACTGATAGTATGCGCTAAGATGTTATTGTCTCTGTTCCTTTTGTTTTCTCTGAAATCTCACTTCTGAATCTGCTTTCCAAACTTAAAAATGTCACATATTTCTTAAAAGAAAAAAGTAAGGGTGGTAGAAAGGCAATTTCATTTTAAAATTATTCTCATATGTGTTTCTACTTGTGAGATGAATCATTCCAAATTGTAGATGTTATAAATATTGTTGATATACTAGAATGTGCATGTATTTTATTTCAGGAAACAGAATAGATATATTAGGCTAAAAATGCTAAATTTGAAAATATTCATAAAAGGAAGTATGATACCAACACTGGGGAAACTGAAAAGTCAATGTATTCTTCCCAGTTCATGAGTCATACACGGATTATTCCTAGTTGCAACACATGGAGCCATACACTGGAAAGATATCTCTTCACCAAATTGTTTGTACAGATAATTGTCAGTCTGGCACTGGCCATGGTGCGTATTTGGTCATAGGACATGTTCTCTGTTCCCGAGATGGAAAAGTGAAAGTGTAATGGGAATGGTGAAGCATAAAAACAAGTCAAAATTTTGCCATTAAACTTCAGCAGATCACATGGGCACCCCTTACAGGTTTCAGTGCTGTCGGAGTTGTTTCAGCTGTGACTTCTCCAATCTCACCAAGCATCTAACATTAAACCCACTCTGATCTCATCAAGTTATCTGAGGTAGGAAAATCAATAGAGGAAGGAAAATAATTCTTAATGCTGGATTTCACAATATTTAGAGATGAAAAATCAGACTAGAGATGAAAAATAGGTATATTTCAGTCACAGTCTACAAAAATTTCTTTGTCAGCAAAGTTGTTGGAACATTTTCATAATGAGGCAGGGATGCAGGCCAGGATCCCATTGGCCTTCATGACCAAAAAGGGTCATGACCAAAAAGGGTTCCCAGCAGGTCAAGGGAAAGGATCCTGCCCATTTTCTCAGCTCTGGTGAGGCCCCACCTGGAGTATTGGGGGCAGCTCTGGGCTCCCTAGTACAAGATGGATATGGGGCTTCTCGAGAGGGTCCAGCGGACAGAAACCAAGATGACTAAGGGACTGGAGCATCTATCGTATGAGGAAAGGCTAAAAGTGAATTGGGCCTGTTTAGCCTGGAGAAGAGAAGATTGAGAGGGAATCAGATCAATATGTACAAATACCTGAAGGGTGAATGTAGGGGGGAAGGGCACAAGTTCTTCTCAATGGTAGCCAGTGATAGGACAAGGGGTAATGGGTATAAGTTGAAATACACGCAGTTTCATCTCCATGTGAGGAGGAACGTCTTCACTGTGAAGGTGTCAGCCCTGAACAGGCTGCCCAGGGAGGTTGTGGAGTCTCCTTCTCTGGAGGTCTTCAAAACCCACCTGGATGCCATCCTGTGCTCTAGATGTCCCGGCTAGACCAGTAAGGGTTGGACTAGATGATCTCTAGAGGTCTCTTCCAACCTCGACCATTCTGTGATTCTGTGATTATGGCACAGTCACTCAGTAGTTTCAAGGAAAGGTCAGATACACATAATGAACCACGTATTGCAGAGTCTTCCCTTCCTCAAGGCAAGGGTCTGAATCCAAGTAGCACCTTGATCCTTTAAATCCTGTTGTCTGTGATTTGTGATTAAAAATACTTCCCCTCTGAGCACTGATAGAAGTCCAGTTTTGCATGCGGGGGGGCTGTGGATACTGAGCTGTTATTGTTCTATTATTGTCTCAGAAGCCACTGTGTGCTGGTAGATATTTATAATCTGGCATGTTTTAGAATAAATGTGTTATCTCCCAGAGAACAGCATGTTTGATATAACTCTAGTGCGATATATGAAACACAAGTTTAATGTGAATGGCAGGAATGCCAGGGGAGGTGTGTGACAAGCTGCATTTGCTATGCTTAGCCTGCGTAGGAATACACAGGAGAAAACAACCAAACTGCCATCTTGATTGTATCTCTTTCTGCTACTAAATTAAGCAAATAAAAATGAGAGTAATAAATAAAGGCTGCTGGATGCCATGAACTGTGAGAACACTAGTGTGTGCACATGCACAAGGGTGTTTGCAGTAGCAAAATCAAATGATTATAGCTAGGGATGTGCCTATTGTGCTATATAAATTCAATTTAGTTAGGATTACAAAACACATAGAGCTTTAAAGAGGGCACAAAGAGATCTCTTTTGAGGTCTTTTTCATACAACATAAGATTTGCTTGAGCTTTACACATCCAGTACCACACTCTCACTAAGTGCAAAATGTTACAAGACACAGGAGAAAATTGTGTGATTGTTTACAACACAACGCACAATACACTATAACCTTCATAAAAGGGAAATCTTTCTCTTTTTCTTCCTCACTCTCCTTCTTTATCCTTTTATTTTCCAGGCCATAAAAATATATATAAAAGTTTCTTGTTTTGAAAGCTGTATTTATATTTCCTCTGAATAAATAAATGTGAGATCATGCTGAGTTTCTGGAAACACGATAATTAGCTTTGCTGCAATATGAGAGCCTGAGGTGATACAGTGATAGATTCGGGCGCACAACACCTCCCTAAGCATTTTTCAGCAATCGGGTGAGGAAATTATGAGATTTACAATTGGATCAGCTACAGAAATAAAATCTCTCTTCATAGCTCTCTCACTGCAACTGAAGCTCTAAGTATTTTACTGCGCAGCTATGCTGTATTTCCATGTTGCTCCTGCTGATATGAGCAGCTCATTGATGCTGCAACTGGAGATTCCTCTTGAATTGTTTCTGTTTTAGCTGAAGCACTTTCCGATAAAGAAAGATAGCCACAGCAGTGAGCGACAGCCAAATGCTCCATGGATACTTGAGCTGAACATCAAAGCAATAGACATAAATTAGTATCACTTTCCTTGCTGGTCAGCAGAAAGAAACAAAGACAAAGAAGACACAGAATTGAATGTTATGGTTCAGTCCACCTGGAAACTTTAAAAAAAAACCCATATAATACAAAAGTCAGCAGGATCAGACATTTAAGGGAATTTCTCCGTTTAGCTTTGGCAGCAAAAGGAAGTATCTTCTCCACCACAGTTTATTAGTATGTGCAGAGTTAGTTTATTAAAACCTAAGCTAACGTAGAGGCATGGGTCAGTATGTTCTTTTTAAGGCTTTGTTACAGTCCTAATCAGATAAGATTTAACCTGATATCCATAAAGAATACAAAAAGAGCTTTTCATGAATATGGGTTAACTTTGGGCTAACCAAACCAATGGGATCATACAGGACTCTAGAGATCAGGGCAGTGAATTACACAGGACAGTGAATTACACAGATTTAGGACTACAATTATAAAACATCAATGTTTTCTAGGAAGCCTCGAAGAACATGTACAAAACTACCTTCAATGAAGACTAAGCCTCTCAATATCTTCTCATCCTGTACCCAGGTAACAGCGATCATAACTTTCATTGTACAGCTTAGAAAGAAATACAGAAACTGCTGGCTAATACATGAGTGTTAAAAAATTCAGAGGGCATTCACAGGATGAATTATTCAGTTTCTAAGAAGAAATCTTGACCCTTCATTGAAGCAAGCAGGTTTTGTTTAGGGAATATAAACAAAGTGAGAAAAAAACAGAATTGTGGACACTATTATTCAGTGCTCTCTTAAAAGGAATCATTGTACTAGACTACCCTTATTCCTTCTGTGGAAGTGTTTCTTCATTCAAGGTTGACTAACCATATTTTCTTTTGCTTCTTTCATCTTTCACCAATTGAATTTATTCAAATTTTAAAACAAACTTAGCTTTGTCTTTTTACTGACTAGAGAGCAGACTTGATTTGACATCAGCAGTGTCTTTCAAAGGGTTCTCCTTAGGCTCTTCAAAATGCTTAGTTTATTCTAAGAATCAATGAAAAGTTATAAATAAAAATGATAATAAAAAAAGAACAAGCCTGTTGTGAATAGAATCTCTCTAGAATAAAAATAATTTAAAAGAACCATAAATCAAAAAAAAAAAAAAAAAAAAGAGAAAAAAGAACAGCATAAGCTGTCAATAAAATAAGTTTTGGAAGTATGAACTGAAAAGCATGCTCCTTAGTTGTTGCAAGAAACTTCTCATACTTCTTCCGGGCATCTCTGATGATGTCTGGCCAGAGTATGCTTTCCAGCACATACATCTTCTCTGGAATGTATTCTCTGTAATCTCAGGATGCTTTTTGATTCCAGTGAACAAAGATCAGGTTTCTTTCTGCATCATTTATTCCCTTAGACATTCATCACCTCTCAATGTTTCCTGGATTTTTCAGAGTTAGGATGAGGATAAAAAGAAAAAAATGTGGAAGAGTGTCTGTTGGTTTCAAAATATCTCATGAAATCTTTTTTGTTTGTTTATTTGTTTGTAGATTTATGTTCTTTTTCATTTCTCCAAGTCAAACAAGGGAGATTTTAAGAAAAGTAGACCTGCCCCAGAGTGACATTCATGTGGTATCAAGAACACCCACCTACATCTACTGCTTACTACGTTGGCTTCTCTCTCTGCCATAAGTTCATATATTGCTGCAGACATTTGAGTTCCCACAAAATGCTATATCCCAGCAGGGAAAAAAAAAATACTGTAAACATTCTGTGCACGCCTATATCTTATGTTCTTTTCCACCAACAATATATCACCAGTCCTCTTCAGATAAGGAGACTGCTCCTTTCTTGGCAAAAGCTGAAGTATGCACTTTCTTCCATCCATGTATACAGTGGAAGGGGCTGGTATTCACAGCAGTGTCAATGCATGAATTTACTAGTGCATGCTAAAGTAACTCCGGTTACTTTAGATAAAGTAACTATATCTATGTCCATATTAGCTGAATGTTTTTTTTCCACAACAAAAGTGCATGGCTTTTATTCTGATCAGTTTACAAAACTGAACAGTTTCTGAAATGATTCAATATCTTCTAGTATGGTCTTTGCTACGTTTTCTGGACCAAGTGATGGTCCCATGAAGGCAAATAATTATTTCATGGATAGTACTTTATCACAGTTTCCTCTTGCTTCCATTCAATTCCCTATTTACTTTCTTATTTCAAGCATGACAGGGAAGGATGCAGTTGCCATGTAAGTCATTTATTTTGATGCAGTCCTTGCAAACCTTAGTACTTCTTTCTGGTCCTGTTAATATTATTTTACCACTGGCTTGATCCCCAAAATTTTGTTCAGACATCCCTGCTAGAGATAACAAATGCAATCAGACAATAGTTTACTTCGTGGAGTAGCATTTGCCAGTATCAATCTTCAACATAAGATATTACTTTGGCTAAGTCAAGCAAGTACTGGCAAGGAGCTCTATTCAATGCTTCACTTACAGGCCACGCAAATGAATAGTTACTTTCTCATGTTTTCTCCTAGCGTGCTCACATCTTTTTCTGCATTGCATTGCACTATGTTTGTTTCTTCTCCTTTGCAGTTGCGCATTTGCTTTTGAAAAATTTTGATCATAATCACATTAGGGTGTCTGTAATTTCATTCTTATTGGTGGTTTCTCTCCAAGACTATTCTTCTGCTCTGCACCGAGAGACAAACTTTCAACTTTTTATATCTGTCAACAACTTTTGACAGTTAGCATGGGATCTCTAAATATTTTTCATGCAAGCACCTTCATTTTGTGTTCCATTTACTAACCTATCACGAATCACTTTCAGAACGTTTTAAGTGTGGGAGTTGCAAATTGTGCAGGTCACCAAAACACTAATCCATTGTTTCTCCAATTCTTGATTAGACTCAATACATAGACACATCTATCTCTGCTAGTTGAAAGCACTTTTGGAATACTTGTAGCGTGTTATACACATCCCTCTAATCTGCTGTTCACTAAACCAAACACTCTTAAAATGGAGGGCTTATTGAACAGGAAAAGGTAAGAATCTAGCTATTTTTCTTTTTTTTTTTCTTTTTTTTTTTCTTTAATCTTGCTACACAACTATCATTTCACCCGAGTTATCTAAAGCAGAGTCAACCCACAGGCAGCCTCTGCCCTGCATCCCAACTTTCCCGCAGGGAGTCAAGGTTGCCAGGAGCTGCCTAAACCTCCCTCCCAGCATAGTACCTCCCAAGGTCGCTGTGACCTAGGGAGGAAACGGCTGTCCATGGCCAGGCAACAGAGCCCTCACCTCTGGGACATCAGTCACAGAGAAGAGTGGAAGGGCAAGAAGAGCTCTGAAGGAACCTGCTACCTCTCCCCCATCTGCATAAGTTCATGGTGATGGCAAGCAACAAGAAATACAGCTCTAATACAACAATCCCAGCACACCAGAACTGCTCCAGTCACCACCACAAGCAGTGGAAAGTGGAATCTTGCTCCCTTTGCTGCACTCCATCATAAGCTGAGTACATCTGCTCGCTTAACATATCACTGCCATCTGAGCAGGGACAGGAGTATGACATGTTGTTCAAACAGTCTGCTTTGATGAGATAATTCTTGTTTTCTTGATTGCTTTGCTTTTATATAGAGTTTTTGTTTGGAAGAGTTGGAGCAGATTGGAAATATTCATAGTTTCTGATTTCATAAGCCTGCAGGAGCCATCTCATTCCCAATAACATAGTTGATGTTTGAGAGAGAGATAGAGCAAGAAGTTGCCAAGACAGTACAATATCCCAGCTTCCTAATTCTGTCTCCATGCACTACATTTTATCCCACCAAATTCTGCCACTGTTTTCTGGATAGAAAGCTCCCCGCCATGAAAAGACTTCCATGTCAGTCATCTGAAGGGTGAGTTTGAAACCATTCTCCTTCTCTGAAAAGAAAGCACATTGGGATAGGGCTGGAGAGCGGAATCAAAGCTCTCAACTGAGGCAGAAATAGCTTGGCTGTTCTTCCTGGTCTGCAAATAAATCCTTCCCCTTGTCTTGCAGAGCTCCCTGCCTGGAGGAAGAAGGACAGGCAAGTGTCTCAGGGATGTTTGCAGGGGAAAGGTTGTGCACTGCATGTCACTGCTTTATATAGATAACAAACATCCCTGAATCAGTTGCTGCTCAGCTACCAGTCTACCATTCTAATTTACATCTAGCAGACAGCCTAAAGAGCAGCCAGTGCAGAATACAGCCAAAAATTATTTCTCAGTTTCAAGTGGTAAGAGGCAAAAAGTATTTACATGTAGCAGCTGTCTGTGTGTGTAAAATGCAATATCAAGAAAAGTGGCAAATGTCTGAGAACCTCAGGCATAGAGAGTTTGCAGGAAGGAAGAAGCTAAAGCACCAGGATAGGAAATGGGTGACCAGGGCTTGGATCCAGCTTAGTCACAGACACCTCCTGTGGCTTGCAACTTCAGCTGAACTGTGTTTGGCTCTGGGCCACCAAAAAGCTGAAGAATTTAAGGGCAAATGTTACTCAGTTCCTAAACATAAAAAGGAAAAGATAACTACAGAATGTATTTGAATTTTGCGAATCCATTGGAAATATGCCTTCTCTTTCTCCCTGCCTTCACAATCAGCTAAAATATATTCCTACTCCCTATTAAATCTGGAATGTATTCCTTATTTAAAATAATTTGTTCAAGCTTGAACAGGAGTGGCTCTGTTACAGAAACGGAGCATAAAAAGAGTGCTTTTGGTCTTCTTTTCTTTTCAGCTTTTAGTCAAAACAATGCAACTGTATTCCTTCACCCAAAAGACAAGCCGACTGAAAATACCAGGTGCTAGAGTTGCATGGTGCAAGAACAACCATGAGTCTGAAAATAGGCACAGTGCATTTCAGAGAGGTCTGCCCTTCAGCCAGGCTGCTCCTTGCTTCAGCTCAGTCTTCACTGTACTGAGCATCTAAAAGAGCAGTTCTGCCTTCATAAGGCACAAATATTCAAGGGTCTCATGCTGATGGACTGGTCCACCATGCCTTCCTTCCTCCTTCCATAACTGCAGGAGAGGACAGTGCACAAGAGGAGACTAGCTACCAGCAGAATGACTGAAGATCATTTTTCCTTCTCCACCGGGGAGCTCATCTCCTGGCCCACCTATCCTCCATCTCATAATGCACAGCTCCTCCCCTTCCATTTGCATTTGCTCCCATTTCCCACTTCACTCACAACTGGAAAAGTGCTGAGCACTTTTGTTCCCAAAGATAATTACATAACATCCCTCTGGCAATGGTACCAATTAAGTGTGAGAGAAAGTAATGTTAGGAAAATATTAATGTGGTTTAACTTCTTCAGTATAATTTAGCAGCTGGAAACAATGAAGTGAACAATGTACAGTGCCAGCTTCCCCATGAACCAACAACCAGTGCTCCCCGGAGCCTAATTCAGGAACTTCTTTCTTTCCAAGGCAGAAACAAGGAGGAAGACAGTGAGGGCTTTGGAAAAGATTACAGCATGCACAGGAACCACTCATTGACTTTCCAGACTGACAGCATCATTAATTGAAGAAGAAATGTATGGGATTTGTACAGAGACAAATAGAAGGAGCTGACAAAATGATATCTGGAGCCTAACTCTGAGAAAATCATTTACTGAAAAGAATTAAAATATCTGAGAGGCCAAAAGACCAGAAAGCCAAACTGGGAATGGTGAATGAGTCTGTCAGTCCAAATCCTCAGTACTGCCAAAGATTTGGTAATGCTACCAACAGAACAGGAAATATCAGTAAGTTACATAAGATCTCCATGAACATAAATGAAGCGCGTTTGGCTCTCTGCATTGACAAGAATACAACTTGAATTCAAATTTCCCAAAAATATCAGGCCAGACATTCTTTTATAAATATTGCCATACAAATACAGCAGGAAATAGATACAAATGAAGAGACAGGCAATGCACAGGAAAACAGTTACAGAAAGTGTAAAGCAACAGTCAGATAAAATAAAAAATCTAGCTGAGTCTCACCTTGGGAATGGAAATACAACCAGTAAAGCAAGAGGCCTAGGGACTTGACATTTAATTTATGTCTTTTTTTTTCAACGTAACATAAGAAAAGCATGGTAAAAAAGGGAAAAAATATTTTTGGTAAAGCATTATTTTCATTTTCTATGCCATTTAGAAGTCATCATAAGTCATGGGCACATTTTTTTTTGGATCTTCATCAAGAAAAAAATGTTCTTTATGGTGGTGTATGTCTTCAATCTGTAACAAAAGGTACTTGTAAACCAGGTAATTTCCTCTTACAAGATTTTAATATCAGCCAGCTACCAAAAGGTTATACCTATAAAAGCATCACTCATAATTGCCGTAGCCCTGACAAAAAATGATGGATGGTACATACCGGCCAATTCTTTTCTGCTGCAAGTTGTTGTAAGGGTAAAGGAGGGAGTGATTTCCCACCTATCTATATTCCTTTGCCCAGGCTTGTGTTTCTAAAATTTAGTCGAAACATAAGAAGTAACAATCTGAAAAAAAAAAAAATATATATATATATATAAAGACATTTCTCTTTCCTTTGACTAGTTTTGGTTTGTTTTTGCCGACTGGAGGGAGAGGAGCTAAAGAGTTTGATTTCATGCTACCTTTAAGATCAACAGAAATCAATTCATCATCTCCAACGCAGACATCTAGACAAGTCAGGATCACCATCTCAAAAGCCGTGAGTTACCCATTTAGGTATCCCTGGCTTCCACACCCCAGCCATGCTTTGACATGTGCACTGTAAAACCAGGGCTCTGTTAGAGTCCACGTTGACATAGGAGACACAATTCTCAGTGCCAAGAACATCAGCATAAAAAGGCCTTAATGGCTATAAAAGAGGCAGGCTTCAGACAATGAAGAGACCGTTTAAGGAATATCTCTTGTGCACTGAATTTGTGCTGTTGCATCACCCAGAATTTTGTTCTTTATCCTGACCTCCGTAAGATTCTAATTTTCAAGTGATAATTTTTTTGGAAAAGCAGCGATAATTGACCATAACTCTAATGAGATTTTGGGGCATTCAGTGACAGATGAAAACTGTGTGCAAAAACAGTAAGCAAATATGTAAATGCATAACTAAAAAAAGATTTTATTTTGATTATAGCATATTTGAAAAAGTACACAACTCACAAATTCCCCTGCACCTCAAATGACTAATGCTTTTTTCATTTTTTAAAATATTTTTTCAAATTTAATGAAAAACTATTTAAACCTTTTTTTTTCTTTCTTTGTCATGAATTCAGGCCTGATGCAGCATAGTTCAATGAATTCCTTGCAGTAAGAATGACGTGTTTTTTTGACACTCATAAATATCATTGCAAATATACATTGAATATTCATTTATCACATTGAAGTAGAACAAAATATATGATTAAATGCAGAAAGAGGAGTAATAACTTCTGATAAGTTCCCTATTTTTACACACTGCATAGTCCATGTTTGTCAATTTAAGTTCACTATGCTGGAACTGGAATTCATTAAGATAAATCAAGAGCAAAATGGGGATTCATATTTCAGAATTTTGTGCCATTCTCCCATGTGAAAGCAGAAAATAAGTGTTTCATTGATGCTGATTATTCCCACCACTGCTTTCTGCATTTTCCCTCATTTTCCCATCCAGCTGAGAAAATATTTTGTTCTGAAACATCTGGCTAAGGAATGCTGGGAGCCCTGAAATGGCTAGTGCATCCTCTGAAGTAGACTGCTTTGAAGCAAAGAAATATAGTTTTAAACAATTCAAATAGACAGAAAAAAATATTAAAAAAATAAACTCACCAGAGACTACCCAAGATCCTGAAGTTGTTGTTATAGATTCCAGTGTGTTGCCCTGGCAAATACAGATGTCACTGAGACTGTGAAGAAATCATTAAGGATAAAAGTACAACCCCAGCAGAAAAACAGAGAGGATTCACATCGGAGCAAAGAAGAACCTGGAAACAGGATAGTGAAAAATGTCAAAAGCAAATAAAATCTGTTTTGTCCAGCCTGCAGTTTTTCTCTTTTGAATATTTCTCAGAGAAAGTAAGAGTCTACTCAGTTTTCTGCAATTATCCCAAAAAGTAAATATTGTGATCTCTGTTACCGACTTGGCACTCAGGTAAAAAATAAATGACAGAAAAGAGAGAACAAATAACGGAAATAAGAGTGAATATTTTTCCTTCATGATAGTCTAGGCCCAAAGACTGGGGCAGAAATCAGCCCAGCAGTGGCCCACAAATACAAATAGAGCATCGTCAGGCAGAAATATAACTCCCTGCTGAACTTCAAGTGCACTGAGCATACCCCTGTGTCTATGACTGAAGCTAGGACTGTGTTAAGGCCTAGCTGAAAGAGATTTTTCATCCTTTCTTGAACTCAAGATTGTCATTTGTGTGACTGAAGTTTATCAGCTTTGTTCAAACACAGATCACATTAGCCAGAAGAACTAATCATTGCAGCAATTGATTATATAGAAGCACCTGTGGATCAGAGGAATAATCACAAGTAAAATGCAAAGTATATGAAGAAGATTGTAAAAATGGTGAGTAAAATCATGAGAACTTAGTTAAGAAGAAAAAGAGTTAAAAACACTGTAATTTAAACATGAAGTGTTGCGAGGAATTCACTTGGTTTGAATGTTCTATAAATATGTTTAGAGATAAGAAAAATTTAAGTAAAAGAAAAAGTAAAAGAAAAAAGTAAAGAACAGGTGCGCTGGGCAGCTGAGATATCATTGATACATTTCTCTAAGAAAGTAAGTTAACTGCAATCAGATCCTAGTCCTATTAGTTCTAGAGATAAAATACCAAAACATCTGCCTCTGGTAGGGAAAAAACAGGTTAAAAATATTTAGTTAAGTCAGATGTTTTCAAACTGACCAGTTGTGTCATAAAAGTCATCATACGGAATTTTTGAAGAGCTGGTTGATTAAAACTTCAAGTCATTGGGAATAATCTTTGAGGAGTTATGGAAAAAGCTGGATCTCAGAAAACAAGCAGAAAGTAAAAAAGTACTGTTAAGAAAAAATAAATAAAAAGGAACTATAGACATATCCTACACTAAATTCCTTCTCTTTTTTCCAGAAAAATACTGAAAAAGCTAAATGAATAAATGAATACAAGCATGTAAATGGAAACAAAATAATGAATAATAACTGATGATTAATATTAACCAATTGTCAAGGGCAGAGTCTGTCAAATCCATTTCCTTTCCTTCTCCAACAGGGCAATAGTTCTGGCAAAGAGAATAAGGTCATAAAACTTCACATTAGTAACAAGTTTGACTATTTTAAACAACATTTTCCTAAGCACACAGACAAGAGAAATGCAGGTAGAAAGCCATATTCTGACAGTACTTCTGCGCACTGAAGAAACAATAATGCAGCTTTTGAAGTGATCAAAGTGATTGGTTAACGGACCCAGTGGTCAAAAGTAGATCCCTAGAGAGGAAAAGTGGGAAAAAAGAAATAAATGCAGTGATATTGTCCCAGAATACTCTCCTTGACTCAAGCAGCTTGTGACTCAGGGACTGTCTAAGCAAGGGGAGATCCCTTCATACTTTCTTCATTGTGAATTATTTGGTTCTTTTTATATACTAACTTATACTCCTGGCATGCAAAATACCTAGTATGAAGAAATACTGACAGCTTAACTTTGAACTGTGTGGCAGAGTATATCCTGTTTTGAATATGGCTTGCAATTCAATTTGATATTGCCTGGTTCTTTTTTTGGAAAATAAAAAGAAATATCTCTTTCTCTCCCTTTATCTACACTACTTGTGATATGAAAGACGCTTACTATATACACTAAGGCACCTCTTTTCCCTCTTAATCATGTGATTAATTGTTTTCATACAGAGAAAGCTTTTGATTATCTTCTCTGAAACCTCAAAGTCTACACATCTATGAACGTGCAAGGAAGTACTCTGTTGTCCATTCCTGTGACAGGTAGACAGGGACAGCAAGGAGGAGTCCAGGAAGACTCTAGGAAATGTTTGTAGGTCATGAGGAGAGTGAAACTCTGGAGGAGAGAGCCTGAAGAGATAGTGGGTCTTCATTAATAGAGATGATATAGGACAGGTTAGGAGACTTCTACAGGAATAAGGTAAGTGTATCTGATCCTGTGCTGGGGCAAGGGGATGGGCAAGACATTCTCCCCAGATTTGTCTCATCTTTGGAGCCTTGTGAAATCCTGCAAAGTGAGGAGCTAAGAAAATATTAAAGCTTGAAAGTCTTTACATCTTTCTCTAAATCATTACTAAATTACCTTACACAAAATTTGTCCATCTCATTTAACACATAACTTCAGGGTTTTTTTATATTGCAGCAAAAATCACTGAATAACTCACTAACATACGGATATCTCCTATATTCTAAGCAGCAAAGCAAAAATGCTATAAACAGATTTGTTCCACTTACCTTTTCCTCTCTTGTGAGTCAGTAATCCAGATTATATTAAATACATTATTATACAAAATATAGGAGCTTTTGAGCAACTCGTGGCTTCTGCATATAACAATTTGGAATGATCCCACTCTGGTATCATGGATATCAAGGTCATCAGGCTTTGGGAAGAAGGATCAAAAGCTCAGTCTCAAGATTTTGCCTCATATCCATCTCTATTATAATTATTTCTTATTTTTACTCAAGAAATACACAAAATAGTGTTTGTTGTCCAATTACTGATAAAAGAAAGCATTTTAGGGGTGTTAAGTAAATATTTTTGCAAGTTCTTGATAGGAGAAGATCATTATTTCATCCAGATATCAAACATCCTTAATGTTTATTTAATAATTTAAACACTCCAGTGTGGATTGCTGTTAAAAGGAAATATTGGATGAGGGCAAGAAGGGGTTAATGGCTTTTCTCAAGGAAAGGATTGCTCTGGCGTTTTCCCATAGCATTTGCCAGGAGTGACAAATCTGGAGGAAGGGGTCTTCCGCTGCAGGCCCCTGGGGCAAAAGAGGGGAAAGAACAGGGAATAAAGATGAGGAGGGAAGCATCAGAAAAGACTCTGAGATTTCTGTGATTTAGATGGTTACATGGAAAGCACTGAAAGTGTAAGTAAACCTGCTATGTTACCTAATACACCAGTACAGCCTTATCTGTCATATATAATAACAATAACCTTGATATGTGACTGCGTGCTATCAAACTTAGCAGCTTAACTGGCACACAGGAAGTCTCCAATCTTTAACACCTCCTTATATTTACTTCTAAATATTTGTAGAACTATTTAGTCACAGCCCTTCTCGGCACAGTTTCTCTTCTGAAAAATTACTGTTAGTGGAGACATTTAGCCTCCTGCTTGGATTTATCACACTGACAGGTATGTGTCAACAAAGTACCAGCTGACATAATTTCAGATGATGCCACTGATTTGGGCAGGAACCTCAATTAGTTGTGCTTTCATTCTCTAGGCAACGTTCTCTAGTGAATCTAAGGTTCACTTAGGAACAGGTAAACAGATGTTATTCTTTTTTATTATTATTATTTTCTTCTGGCAAGGACACCATATAACCTTTCCTCAACCGTTGATTTGCCACTCCTGGTTCTTAATCCTACAGACACTGCCGACTGCAGAAAAACTGTGCAAGTGATTTGCAGTGTATGACCAGATATCTGAATGTGCCGTCTGCTCGGCAGTGTGGTTTCATCCGGTAGGAAAACGTGTCCTGCACAGTATGTGGCTAATGTGGCTATTAAGAGTCTCCACTATTCAACATCTCAGTCAAAAACGTGCGTTATGAGTTTAAGCCTAAGTATAAGGCCAAACACTAATGCACATGCAGATAGACCTCTAATGAGATTTTCCAGAATGCCTTTCCATGGCACTCCCATTGTACTTTGCAAGACAGGCAAGCGATTGAAGAGGTTAAAGGAGGAATTACTTGCCTATTACTCAATTACACTGCATTATGATTTATACCGTGAAACTGATACATGACACAGAATCCATTCCAAGCACCTCTGTAACATGCTTCATTTTCATCATCAGCTACTCAGTATCTGATACATCATCTGATACATACATCTGATACATTACCAGATACATCAACTACAGAAATGTTTGAGCAATCAACCATTTTTTAAAAAGAGGGGAAAAAAAAAAAAAAAAGAAAAAAGAAAGAAAAAGCCTATAAAACTGATGTCCAGATTTCAAAAAAAAAACAGCTTCCCAGAGAGTGTTTTTGAAAATACCAAAGGAAATGAAAGAGAGTCTTTCTAAACCAGGAGATTATATTTCTGCTTTTCATGGTAAAATCTGAAATGACTGGCTCTAAGTAAACATCTGAACTTCATTTGAGTTTGCAAGGAGGAAGAAAAAAAAAAAAAAAGAGAGAGATGTGGACTCATTTAGGCAACAAAGAAAAAGTAAACTGTGCTCTTGCTTATTGTTATGAGTTTGAATTAATGTCTGAATTTGAAACTATCAGTTTCTATACTGCAAATAATCTCTTCTGGAAAATTCAGAGTATTTTTGTGTTTATTCTTTCAAGTCAATTTAATTCTGGTGAAAACTGCTAGATTGACAGGACTGGAAACCAGCATTCTGTATTTATAAGCACTCTGGGCAGAAGGACGTAATGTATAGCAGCAGTACAAATTTTCACTGACCTGCTTGTACATCTCAAAACAAACTTCAAGTGCCTTGCTCCATGAGACACAGCCAGATTGCCCAGGCACACACTCTGTTTTTTTTTTTTTTTTAAAAAAAAAAAAAAAAAAAAAAAAAAAAAAAAAAAAAA
>VZSG01000411.1:0-20926 GCA_013398315.1 Nothoprocta pentlandii
TATATAATATATAAATATAAATAAATATATATATATAAAAATATATATTAGAAAAAAACAGTGGCCTATATAGTTGCTTAGCAGTTCCCTTCCTGAACAGAAATTCTGCAAAATATTACAGTTAGAGTTTATGAATTAAGTATTATATATTGTCTTGCATATCTATCTTGTTCATGGTTTGATTTCTCCCTTTAAAGCAAATATTGTTTCTTAAACTAGTTAATCTTTGAGCTTGGAGAAAGATAAGTCTGTAAACACCAGAAATCTTATTTTAGCTTTCTTGTGTTACTATATGGAGACTGTAATCAGTGTGTTAATAATGATAACTTCATATTAAAGACAAGTTCATGTTGCCAGTCAAGTTCTGGAAGAAGAGTTCCATCATTATTACTACTATTATCTAATTGTTCACTTTAAATGCATTGTTTGTCTTTTTTTAAAAAAAATAAAAAAGTATTCAAATATCATAGGATGATAACTTAAAGATTGGAGTTGAGCTGAGACACAGTTTATGAACTGGGAGCATATTCCCTGCTCCTACATCATCATGCTATGGCATATAGTGACTTAGGAGGTAAATAGATGAAGTGTTAAAGAGATAAAACAGTATTATCAAAAGAGATGTCTCAAGGCCAAAGACCTGGAAAATACTGCAATAACTCCAAGAGCAATAGTAGAATAATATCAATGGATGTGTCATTTATCAGTTTAAAGGAGATATTTGTTCAAAGAACAAAATGATTTGCTGAACCTGAGGGAAATGAAGCAGTATCAATATCTCTATAGTAATTTACCTCCTCAATTACAAAAAAAATGTTCTATTTATAATAGCTGTGTATAAAAAAAAAGATGAAATTGACCTTTTATTATTTATAATCATAAAAATGAATACTGAAATTGCCTAATGACACAATTTAGGGGGAAAAAAAAAAGGAAGAATTCTTTTTAAACAGTGAGAGCGAAATGAAATCATTAGCTATATCCCTTACTGAGCAAAGGTTACGAATATGCCCTTAACTGTAGTTAAGTCCTGTTGACTATAGGAACTGAGTCAAATGCTTATAATCTAATCTCATGATTAAGGGAATTTGTTAATTTGTGACTAATATGAAAGTTTTAATCTGAGGATTACAGGGCCAAATTAAGTAAAATTCCAAGTAGTGAACTATACTCTTTATTCTTATGAAAGTCTTCCTTGACATTCTTCACATACCTGCTATGATTTTTTTTTCTTTTCTATGAGTCAGGTAAGTTATTTGAAAGAAAGGGTCTGGTTTTAATTATACACAAGGCTGCCTCAGACAGAGCATTCTTTCTCAAGAGAAAGAGAAAAAGACAGAAGACAAAAAAAAAAAAAGAGAAAAAACAAAGAGAAAACATCATGACACTGATGCATCCTAGAAATCAGAGAAAAGTCAATGACTGACCATCCTATGTAATTATGTCAACAGAAATCCTAATTATCACAGTCTGAAGGCTAGGCTTGTGGCTTTGCTTCTTTAAGGAGTATCCTGCCTCTGGCTGGATTCTAGAATCTAGATATTTTATCCACACTTCAGCTGCTAATAGGCAGCACTTTGTGACCCCTATTCTGCCTTCCCACAAGCAAGTGATTGCAATTATGTCCTGACATTCTCAGTCCGATAATCACATCTCCACTCTGTCTGAGCCTAGTGCCATTGGAGTCTTGACTTGGATTGACTGTTTTTATATGTATCTGACACACAATTATTGTGCTGAAAAATTCCTGTGAAAAAAGATTATCCTTCAGGAGAACACAAAAATGCAACTTCCTTTACTAAAGCAGTTTTGTACTAACCATATCCTTACAGTCACAAGAGACTCTGTTATCAATTTTAGATGGTTACACTCAGATACTGGGATGACGGACAGGAACAAGAAGTTCTAAAATAGATCCTAAAATGCTTTCCCTAGGTAACCAATTAGTAGCACAAGACAGAGATAAGCAAAAGAGTAAATCTATGGACTTCTCCAGAAGTTTGAAGAGATTAAGGACTAGGAAGAGTATCCTAAATAAATAAATAAATAGTCTCTCAGCACTTTTTTTTTTTTTCCTTGGAAAGCAGTTAAGTTTCCTCCTAGTTCTTTTCTCCTGAACAAATGATTTCATCTCCTGAACCCAAGGTTTTGGTAACTCTTGTGCATACACTTCAAATTCTTTAGCATTTGTGTGTAACTCAAGTCTAGCTTTGTAATCCTAATGGGTATATGGAGATAGCAAGCAGATTATTACAAGAAGAACAGACTGGTTGATCAGGAAAGGAGGAAACACAGTGCAAATGCTGATACAGTAGATAAACACAGAAAAAAAAAAGTTGGTCATGTAGAAGGGAGACTCAACTACAGAGCTAATATATTCTTGTTGAAATATGATCAGTATTATTTATTCATAAGCAATACTACCTAGAGCTATCAGGCACAGGCATAGGTCAGGCCACATAAGGTACTTCATAGAATCAAAGGGATATACTCTGCCCTAAGAAGTTTAGAATTTTAGGAGAAAGTCAACATAGCTGTTTCTATTGCATCATGATATCATCATGTAGGCAAAGACCCAGGAACAGCTCAGCAAAGGGACAAGGATGGACATTCCATTTTTTTTCCAAGATTTCAGGAATGGCTATTCTGTGGAGAGGAAGCTTCCTATCCAAACTGGATTACTTATTGTGGAAGAATTGATTGAAAGGGGAGAAATTAGAGAACAACTAAGGCCAGACAGAAGTTTTGGCATTACAGAAGCTTGCTTGGGGTGATACACAGTTGCCACTTCCAGGACTGTTGGTATGCACAAACTCTGCTCCTCTACAGTTCCCTAGGCAAAAATCTGCCCTCCTAGCAGCTGCAAAGAGGAGTAACGGAGGATGGAGTAGAGTGAAGACACCGGGGCCGAACTCTGTTGTACTCCTTGTGCTGGGCTGCTGATAATCTACACAGTAGCTGCCCAATGGGAGATATATGATGAGATGTCCGGTGCTGAGCCAGCAAGGGTGGCAAATCACTGCTTTTGCATGAACTTTGCTTGAACTTTGCTTTTTATAAGCTCATTATAATGTCAAAACACACCTCCATCCCCAAAGTGACCTGCCTCTGAGGTACGACCACCCCTCATTGAGCACGTTCTCTAGATTTTCGATTGTCTATACCTGTAAGTGAAAGCGATAGGCTTTTTCATCCATCAATAACAATATTAAGTATGACTACAGTCACTCAAGCTCCACCTAAATGTAAAGAAAAGGTATAAAAGATGAACTAAAGAGGAAATAGGAAGAGGGAAGATTCCATCATAAATTTTGGATCAGTTGATTGCCTGATCCCCCTTTCCTCCCCTCGGTTGGGATGCCACCTGAGACCTCACACTGAGAGCCCTCTCTCATCTGGTGGTGAGTGATGATTGCACCTTTGTACACCAGAGCTAGCTAAAAATCCCACACTGTAGTAGAGAATTTCCTGTACTGACATCCAAAACTTGTTTTGTAAACGTTGCATTTGAATAAATCATGCCATTCATGAACTCAACTACTTGTTTGGAAGGCAGTCAGACCTACAGTTGACAGACTGTGAATCCGATAATGCCAACGTCGAGCTTATAGGTGATCATACTATTCGGGAACTCAGTTTGCTCCTAGGAAGATGATTGGACCTACAGTCAACAGACTGTTCGTGAATCCGATACTGCCAGAGTCGGGCATATAGCTAACACACTATTTGATATCTTCTCCTCCCATCCCCCTCCCACAGCTTTCAAACTGCAACACTTATCTTCATATGTTGTGAAAGAACAAAGATAAGGTTTATTGAAAAATTGGATTTATATGACTAGGAGGAGGCACTAAGTTTTATGAAAAAAAAAAAAAATATGGATTCCAAACTAGACATGTTTATAAAGAAATAAGTGTGAATTTGACCCCGTGTTTAGTACCGTGGTTAAAATAGAGGATAAGATTACAAAAATCTTATCTAGATATCTAGAGTTTGCTAGAGACGTATTTCTTTTAGAATCAAGTCCAGTGTACAATAAAACAGGAGTATTGCATAACTCTACTGGAGCTTTAATATAATCGCACTTGCAGAAACCTGTGTTGCTGTCTTGTGTTCTTCTCAAAGGCCTTAAAAAAGCCTGGTATAGTCCCAGCAGGTGGTTGAATCTCTGCATCTGTAGGGGATTATTATAATCCTACAGTAGAGATAGTGTGACACACAAACACTCCAACATCCCATTTTAAAGACCAAGACTGATGAAAAAAAAAAAAGGAAAGAAATGTCACAAGAGGAGTCTGTTCCATTGATAGCAACAATGACCGGAGAAATGACTGAGAGAAGGGATGTGTCTGCTACTACTGTAGTATTTAAAAAAAATGCTGTCTCTGTCAGCTTGTGCAACAAGTATTTCAAATGTTTGTACATCATCAGCTGAGATGGAACCAACTGCCAGCTCTGGCTACTCCAGAAAGTTGAAAGAGAAATGTGCAAAAGTGGGTGGAATGAAGAAAAATGACCAGAAGGAGACCATCCACATCAAGCACCACAAGTCCATGCAGCGCTTTATTTCACCATTTTATTTAGTATCTTAGTTGATAATTTACCTTAGCTAGGTAAATTAGGCCTGAGAAGATACTGAAAGCTGGGTGGTGGGATATGGGACTCACAGGAGAAAGTGAAGAAAGCCCTGAAAACTTTCAAGAATACTTGCTGTCAGATCATTATAACTTGTAAGGATGTTGAAAATCCATACGAGCCATGGTATTTAGGCTCCCTACTATGAGGGAGAAGCTCTGATGATCTCTTAGCTCTTGATACAACAAGTTACTGGTATCCAGAGATTCAGTTTTCTGATTCCAGCTAGCTGATGGCAAAATTCAGCATAACTGTCAGTTATAAAAGTATTTTTCAGCATCTCCATAGGGAAAGTATTAAGGAGTACATGTTCTGTGTTAGTTGCTCATAGACAGCATGTTTTCCCTAACTGTTAATTTTCTTCTAATAATTATGTGAAATATGATTGTATCACAAATTCACTACAGAAGTTTACAATCACTTCCTGAGATACTTCCCTAAGGCTTTTTTAATTCCCTACCTTTTCTAAGTGTTGGGCTGAAAACTTTGGAGATCTGTCCTCCAGAACACCTTGATATTCTTTCTGATCTTTGCACACTAACTTTAAACCTTGGCAAATATGTTTACTTGTGACACTGACAATCAACAAGACCATTTCCAGGCTACAACCTTCCATAAAATTCTTCCCTTGTTTGTTCCTCCTTACATAGGTCTGGGAATGTTCCTCTTCTGCTTCATATTCCTATTTTCCTGCATTATCTTACAACTTCAAAAAATTATCAGCTCACTGGAAAACAAACAAAAGCAAAAAAAAAAAAAAAAAAAAAAAAAAANCGTAATGATCTCAGCAGCAATGCATAGTCACTTCTTCATTTTTAGAATTATTTTCAGCCTCTGACATCCTTTGTCTTTAGATACTAAGCCAGTTTACGAGGATAAAACAGAATATTATCAAATCTAATACTAATGCTAAGATGTATTTTACAACTCTGTGTTACTAGAGACTGTGTTTTGTGTTCTCTCAAAGCAGTATGTTTTTCTTATTTTCATATTAATTATTCTTTCATGCTCATTTTATGACAATGATGTTTCACAAGCCCTGGTTAAGAATGTATATGCACTTGTATATGCACTGCCTAGTATATGGGCTTGATAGCTGATACAAGTGGAAAATTAGGGCTCTAAAATATTTCTTGGATGTGGCCTGAAATTATTTCCATAGCAAACTTGTCATCCAAGAGTAAATGAGTTTGAGAACAATAGTATATCCATTTTAGGGATAAGGAACATTAGGGCACAGTTGGCTTACAAAGTAGATCTTTAACTACCTAAGTGGTCTCTGAATGATCTGATCTAACTTTCAGCTTGTATCTGCTTTGTGAAGGAGGTCAGAACAGTGACCTCCACAGGCTCTCATCAAATCTTAATTATTCTCTGGGTCTATCTCTAAGTGGTTTATGACTTTTAAATGCTGCAGAATATTAGATTAACTTAATTTGCAAGGGGACTATGGAGGCTTGACTGAAAGTAGGTCTAGGTAGCTCAGGCTGTGCAGGACCTTGTCTAGTCAAGATGTGAGTATCTCCAAGATGTTTCCACAATTGCTTTAGGTAACATGTTTCAGCACTTGACTATCCTCAGAATGAAAATTGTTATCCTAATATATGATCAGAATTTCTTGTTTGCAACTCGCATTCTTCTTATCCTATCATTATCATGTTAATCAGTCATAGCATCATTTTATCCTTGCTAGTGAAAGAGAAGCAAGGAAAGAGAAGCAGAACATAATGATTTGGTCATGAAGACCTGGCTGGGATTTGATTTAACGTCTTTGCATATCAGTACCTTGGATTATTTAGTGCCACCATGTAATGCAGGAGTTGGTGATGCATTTTTGCACTGCATTTTGTTCCATAGCTTTGGCTTTCTCATAAGAACAGGGTTATAAAGAGAGACTTTGAGCTGTGCTAACAAGTGGTAGCAGAGCCAGAAAACCAAGCCAGATCTTCTTAGAATCATTTGGGTGACAATCACAGAATAGTCATCCTTCCTCATTCTTTCTAATTATTTTGGCAAAGCTACAGATAAAATAACATAGGAATATAAGCTGTGACAAATAATCAGCTTTGGCACCCAAATGTATCTCAGCTAACCTACTTAGTTAACTCCTTTTTTTTTTTGTTTTCCAGTAAATATAGCCCTAAAAAAAATTCCAACAGAAATGTAAATCTTCCTGCATTCAATTACGGACTACTAACATCAGTCTTGATTTCTTTTACTTACATGAAACCAATCTTGAACTTACATCTGCTTTGTAAAGGAAGTCAGACTAGTGGCTTCCAAGGGTATCTGATATATCCCCAGGTGGTGTGCACACTGCAGATTGTACATCATTCATTTCCGTTCAAAATACAGAAGACAGCTTTTGAGATATTCTGCTCTTCTTGTTTTCTGGCTTTTCACAATCACAACAAACTAATTTGGTAGTTTTACTTCTGTTTAGTAGTAAAAACAGGAGTGTTTGTCCAGTCTGTACCAATATAGGCAATTCTAATTTTATTCAAGTTAAATGTCATTATTGAATGTCACCAGCTAAGGAAATTTCTCACAACTGTAGTTATTTCTTAAACACACAGACACCCAGACACAGTAACCCACTTCCTCCCCTTCATATGTCTGCTGCTACGGCCAATCAAATTATCATTTCCTGCTGTGCTCCTAAGACTTGTGATTGGTGATTAGCATCACCAATTTCTTCCTTGCTGCAAAGGGTCAGGTTTAGAAGGTTGACAGAAACCAATGTAACATTGGCAGCTGCTCATTACTCTTTAAGTAGCTCCATTACTTCTAAAATCAATGTCAAAACTTCCCTTCTCTCTGTGTTCTAAATCCCACTTCACTTTAGCAATCAATATTTCATAATTTTAATTTAAGTTTTTTTATTATTTATTTTATTTCTTTATTATAACCACCTTTCCTGCTGAGCATGATTTACTTTAGCGCATTATATGAATCACAACAACCAGTTTTACTTCTGCTAGCACTCATGTTGCATCTGATTACTGGTAAAAAACACTAAAGAGGGCTAAGGACAGAAAGACTTCTTAGTCTTAGCTGGTCCTCATGGAAGTAGTTCATTTATCTTGCCATACAAGACCTAATCTAGCCATACTGTGCACAGTAAAATCCTCTGTTGGATATGTCAAGACAACGTTTCCTCTTGAATAAGCCAATAGCTTGTCTCAGCTGGGTAGAATGATACAGTGTTCCTGAAAGATCTACTCTTAGAAGCAATCCCCAATGATAAATATTAGACCACAAAGCTAACTAGCCCTATCTAGCAGGAGGCTGACTTTCCAATTAAGCAGCATCTGTTTCTTTCCACAGCCATAAACCGCATATGGGAACAGTACCAGCTTCTATGAGTGTCTCCAAATCTGTCCCATGCTTGAGCTTTGAGTCATGGACATATTTTGTCCTCAGCTAATTTGTAAAGCAGTAAGGCAGCAAAACAGATTTCTGCAGCTGCTTGACTCTAAAACTACAGTTTTACTGCTCAACACCAAATTACTTGTTTTTTACATCTTTGGAAACATCTCCCTTTGGTCCTTATCTCTGTTGCTATCTCTGTATAGTACTTAACATATCTCCACTGACTGGAGAAAGCTACAATTGAAAGGGTATCTCCAGCTCATCTTTAAAATTTGAGTCTGCCAAGGTATATCAGGAATTTGGGGCATCTAAGAAAAGGTCAAAGTATAAATGATGGATCTTCCATCATGTGTCTTTTTCTGCCAGAATGGAGATGAAGCTGTAGGCACAAGCATCTGAACACTGCTTGTCCTCATTTTTCATACCATTTGTGGAGTGCCCCCATCTCTTTATTTTAGAACAAACTCCCCCTACCTCTTTATTTTAGAACAAACTCCCCAGTGACCAACAAGCTGTTGAGACTTCACTGGAGACAGGATTTGGAGCTTAATGAGCACAGATACAACAAAGCATGAGCAACTAATGATGTAGATTGGAAACTGCATATTGTCTAGTGCACTGCCAGGTGTCAATTGTGATTCTGATTGTAAATTAATATCAGAGTAAATGATCTGGTGTCTGGTGTCTGAAGAAAATAAAACAACTGACTTCATTAGGAGAGGGTTCATTCCAGGAGAATGCATTTTATACACGATAAAGGGTTTTTTCTTTCTCTCTTTTTTTTTTTTTTTTTGACTTAGTTTGGAAGGGTAACAAATCCTGCCATCTTGCAGTGAAAATAACCAAGGAGAACAGATGTACCATAGTGTAGAGAGACAAAAGGCAAAATACTAGGAAACACACATTAGCTACGAAGTTGCCACATCTGGACCTTTAAGTATTACAAGATCACAACCATTTCTATTCCTCTCCCCACAACACATGAATTCTCAAAAAACAAGGTGAAAAAAAGGTCTAAGCTATACTTTCATCCCATGTGTATCTATTTTCACATACACATATAAAACCCTTCATCCATTTAGTCAGGCCCTTCCACTTCTGATTTAAATCACTAACAGTGCCAGTCCAATAACTATCCCAGAAAGCTGTCTTTCTTAATTTCTGCTAAGGTGTAAAAACCCTATGACTGATGTCCTGATCCTACAGAACGGTCTTCACCTTGTACGTTCACCTTGCACCTCGCTGAAAGTGAAGTGGAGTCTTCCATCTCTGTGCAGCAAGCTGTTCCAAGTGCTCATGAAAACAAAGCCACAATTCCTTTGCTTTTGAGGAACTCGGTTACCTCTATCTTGGTTTGGGGCAAGGAAGAAGAAATGAGATATTCCTATCCTTGCACAAAGCTCTTGGAGATCTCTGGGTGCAAGGCTCTTTAAAAATGCAGGCTATCATCAGCCTCAAAGGCAATTGATTGGGACTGGGAGAAAAGCTACAGCAAGAACATTTTAAAACTTCTCTCTTTCTTTCTTTCTTTCTTTCTTTCTTTCTTTCTTTCTTTCTTTCTTTCTTTCTTTCTGTCTTTCTGTCTTTCTGTCTTTCTGTCTTTCTGTCTTTCTGTCTTTCTGTCTTTCTGTCTTTCTGTCTTATTTCTTTGACTGCTGTGACAGGTAGCAGAGGTGTGCTATTAGAGTGTATTTGCTACTGTGATAAACCAATGCAGTCATGTGTAAGGTCTTAGTCTGAGCCATATCAACTGAGACAGGGATATATAATTGCTTTGCAAATCCCATTACAAGGGGGCAAGCTAAAGCAGGTTCTCTAACAGACTTGCAAAAATTATGAAGTCTGATTGAGGTTTATTGCTCCTCACAGAGGAGGAGAATAACAAGGCAACCCTGTTGCCTGCCTGTCCATCGCACATGGCCCTCGTGGCCTGCATTGATTCCAGACAAATCATCACCATTTCATAGGAACCATGGAAAATACTTGAAGCTACATTTCTAGAGCTGTAGCAAACACTGCTATGGAGTTTTTTTATTTCCCAAATGTAGGTCAGTCTTTCAGTAGTCTTGTTTTGCTTCTGCCTAAGCTATATTTCCTATTTCTTCTATGGTTAGATTGTCTGTTTAAACATCTGACAGGAGAGATGCTCTTCTATTTTTGCTGTGTCTTGCAATAAAGATATTGGAAGCTTATTGCTTCCTTAATGTGGTAAGAGCTGAATCGTCTGATTTGAGACTTATATTTTCCTTGGTAATGTCTTGTTAGAGTTCCTGGTAATGCCACATTTAATTGAGCCTTGTAGTTTTATGCTGTACAATGTCATCATAACAATTCTCATAGCGAAAATTTTAAGTGCATCATTTTGTATTCAGCTTTAAACACTTCCTTGCAGTGGAAGAGATCATTTTAATCACTACAGCCTAATCCAGAAAGGGACATTTACAATAGCTAACAGTCCTGTTGAACTGACTGACAGCAAGGCATATTTCATAAATCAGATTTTTTTTCTTGGCCTTCTACAACAAATTATCCCTGGCCTTGCTACATGGCCCTTCTCATCCTAAGCTGCTAAATGATGTGAACTGTGAGCTCAGCTGATGCTTGCAAACCAATTAGACATTTCTCCTTCCAGTGGCTGTGCTTCATGGCTCTGCGTATACCCCACATTACCTTTAAAATCAGAAATAAGCAGTCATCTCCATGATAGAAAATAGATTTTCCACCAAGCAGAAAAGTATAACTTTTCACTAGCTTTTGATGTGTTTTATAAGAAGATTAGATTAGACAGACAGAAATCTCCTTTGACACAGCTTCTTGTTTGTAGCAGAAAAGTAGGGAGAGAAAAATGGAAATATGGATTGCTCATGTATATGCACTCTAGTAACTGTGAATAAAAGAAAGAGACAAGAGCAATGGATATGTTTAGAAGCATGTACATCATCCTATAGTCAAGCCAGCCATTGACAGAAAAACTTTCCCAGGTTTCCTACTTTGATTAAAAGTCACGAATTAGGCAGGTTCACCTTGGATTCATCTGAGTGAATCTTTGTAGAGTCGTGACTGAACATGGTCCAAGTTTTAAATGAAAGTGAGTGAATATATTTGTGGATGGTTTTGCATGGTTTCAGCTCAAAACCCAGGCAAAATCCCTGTGATTTTAGCCAAGTCTTTCTTTCAGGCTTTAGAATTAATTTAAGCTGTGTTTGTAGGGTGAGCATTTACAAAGTTCAAAACTGATTTTGAAGGTTAGCATCATCTCTGAACAAGACTTGGGGCCATATCCATCTATTACAGATACAGAAACTCTTTCCTCCTCTGTCCTGTGCAAATATTACAGCAGAATGAAGATGGAACATAAGAGTTTGTAACCATTCTCTTCATGGATGGCTAAGAACTGCATCCCAGGAAGAACAAAATAATTTAGTTCCAATGTATCTATGCAATCACAAGTATTTATACATATATATGTATATATAGATTATTGAGTAGTGTAACTGTGCCTATGTGTACATGCATATTTGTATCCCTGTGTGCTTATTAGTGCTAATTTTGTTTTGATTAAAATGTTATATTTTCAGAGAGAGAATTTTGAGCTTCGGTTCTTTAGGAGCTAAGAAAGTTCTGCTTGGGTTCACCCTCCACCCAAAGAAAGCAGTATAATTCCATGAAAATATCCCTTCAGTCAAGGAAAAAAAAATATATCAAAAATCATTTATGTGTAAGAAATTTCGACTGGAGGTATTTATTACAGCTAGCACAATAATAAAACTCCCACACCAACAGTGCTCATTAGTTGTTATTACTTAGCCATTAATTTTATTGTTCCAGATGTCTACACGTATTGCAGAAGTGGTGGAATGAGAGTCACCCTTGCCTTTCTATTTCAAATAGACAATTCCAAAGAAAGTCAATAAGATGTTATCGGTAATAGGGAACAGCACAAGGAAATAATGAAGTTAAGCCACTAGCTTGAGGCAGACCAACATTTTTGAATAGTTCAGTGCAGTATTTGTGAACTCTGGGTCCTGTTAAGCAATACATGTCTATATATGTGATCTAATATTTAACCAGGTTTTGGAAGAAGTGTGTTTGAAAAAGAGCCTGTTGGATCTGGAGGAGAAGAGAAATTACATGTCAAACTGAATCAAGAAAGTGATTATCAGCGTAATTATGCCCTTCCCTAGAGATAGGAAACATGATCAGGAGATGGCTGTTCTGATAGCCTTAGAAGGAAAATAGACAAGAGTCATTGACTCATTTTTACTGTAAATGAAGCTTGACAGAGGATATAAGACCTCTCAATATATCAGTGTGAATCACTAGGCCATAACCAGGCTGCAATTAGCTGATAGCAAAGCTCTCCACTAAGTATTCTGACGTTTTTCTGACAATTTAAATAAAAATGTGGCAAAACTGGAAACCAAACCATGGCTTCATTGCTGGAAGCAAAATCTGTCCCAAATTTAATCCCACTCACAATCTAGTAAGGAGTGTTCTCACTATAGGAAAATAGAAAAGGTAGATATAGGTAAATCCCAAAGTCCTGCTTTATTTCAAAGAGGAATAATTCTTCATTGCTAGTACCAAGAAAAGCTGAAAGGATTTGATATCAGCCTGTGCCAGAACAGTGTCATTGTCTTCTTTACGAATTAGGAGATGATCTGATAGGCACCACACAGGTGAGCATGGAACTAAAGATGGTTCAGCCCACAGAAGAGGGTTTGCTCTGGGGTGTTCCCCAAGAGTTTAGGAACCCTGGTTGTACCATGACTGGAGTCACCACATTGTGGTGTGGGGTAGCTCTACACCTCCAATGATCCCATGAGTAGCTCTATACCTCCAATGACCCCATGAGTGATCAGCAAACATAACCAGTAAAAAGGAAGTGACACTGCTGACTCGCACTCTAACCTTCTCTGCACTGTGGGATTTTGCATTGGGTATTTGTTGCACATCCATACTGTTATCTGTTGACTGTGCATAATATTATCAGTTGACTATCCTCTTGAGTATGCTGTTGGTATCCATACTGTTACTGACTGAGCCCACCTGTTCTGTTGTGTAACCATGGTCTGGCATTGATTGGCCAGATAATGAGCTAAGCCTGGGAGGGTTAAAATCAAGTAAGAAACAAACCTCCGGTATGGATTCAGACACCCCAACACCTGATCTGCAGACACAACTATCCATTAGCAGGGATGCCCATAATGCCACCTTCCATGGAAAATTTGAATCATCTTTGTTCAGCTTGAGTGTGGTGAGAATAATACGGTGAAAATGGATTAGCTCTAATAAATTCTTAAACTTGCCAAACAATATTCTCTCTCAGTACAACTAACCCTGAAATCCAGAAGAATTGTAGATGTCTCTCTGGTGGTGCAGCACAAGAGCTGAGAAAAATACACTATTTGTCTTGGAGGAACTTTAGACAAAATGTAGTTAGGTGCTGAAGAGCAGTGCAATTCCCATGGCTTTGGTTTGCATAGATGAGTATTTGGTTCTGTCCAAACCGTATCTACAGCCCTGATCACATCCTATGTAGCTAGCTGGATATATTACCAAGCTGAGAAAATTTTCTGAGAATGAAACCTGAGTAATCCCATGTTTCCTTAATCTCTCAGTATACTGGGTCAGATATATATACACACATTTTCAGTACGTAAAGTACTTTTAGTCAGAGTCTCGATTATTGTTCTGTTATTGTTCCTATGCAGGATCCCTGTTGCAAAACAGCATATCTCAGTTAGTAAGTAAAAAGAAATGAAGAATAGAAAAGATTAATTATACAGAATTGGAACATATATTCATTCATATATATTCCTTATTTTAATAGGAAGTCACCCAGCACTATAACATTTCCAGCAAACATAGCTGGCTTTAATTTATTAATTTCTTAATAGTCTCTAATAAAGATTCAAAACAATTAAACCCTTACTACTTCAAACTGATTAGTTTTAGAGATGAGTGATTTTAATTGTCTTGAGAGTGAACAAATCCGGCTGATATTCAGAAGTTTACTCACATAGAATTCCAAGTATCATTTAGTGTATTTTTTTTTGGAGGGGGGGGGCGGGAACTAGGAGTAGTGCAGGGAGAGTTGGAGGTTTGGTTTTTGTTTGATGGAAAAAAAAGGACGAAGCACATTTAGGAAAAAAAAAAAGTAGATTGGAGTAATGAGCAGGTGAGTGAAAGAAATAGATATAAAAGATTTTGTGTAGAAAGAATGAATGTAAAGACTCATGAATAGAATTTATAGTCAATATTTGACAGCCTGTCTACTTCCAAAATGTGCTTACATGACACAGGAATATTCTCAATCCTGCTTTCTTAAATAGGTGGGCAGGAGTTTATTTTTAAAGATTTTTAAGTCCCTTGTCCCTATAAAGTCACTGAAAATTTAGAAGCCAGTATATGCTTAACTATGGTCATCATATCTTTCAAGAAGATACAGTATTTTTTATCACTTATTCTTTTTTTTTTTTTTTTCTTGTCAGCTGTGGAACTGAATCTCTCTTAAATTTCCACAAACCATTTTGTTCTTGCAGCTTTCAGCTTAAAAAAGCTGGATAAAAAAAAGAGTCACACACAAAGGAAATAAAAATAGAAAAAAAAAAAGGAACAGAACACTTAAAAGCCACTGAAGTCAAAGAAACTGAAAACAAGTTAAACTGGTTCTAGAATATATTTGTTGAATTAGAGACAGATGTTAAAGAACATGCAAAAAAGTAGACTGCGGTTTTCCTAATTGTAATATAATTAATGGTTTGTAAATCCATACTAAGTCGTCCTCAGTTGGTCTGTGGAAACTTAAAATATGATACACTTTTTTGAAATTTCGAGGCTGATGGTGTTCTCTGGACTTTAAGAGCTGGGAGTAACTGTGTTCAGGGGGTGAATGAATGTGCATTCTGATATGATATCATGTGAAATAAAATAGAAGTAAGATAGAAAAGAAGATGAAAAAAGTACCTCAGTGAGGGATAGTGAAAAGGACTTAGAGTGGGATGCTTCACATCCACAGGCCAGCTATACATGATGTCCACTTTCTGCAAATATTCCTCCTGCATCAGGAGATCCTACTATTCACTATCTTCTAGGAATCTTCTACTCTACCGTTTCACCTCAGTGTTTGCTAAAGACAGTTAAGGTCTCAGATATGGAAAAATCATTTTATAAATTCTAAATAATTTTTTGGTAAACTGGATTTTGCTTCTTTGCTTGCCACTGAAGGCACACATTTCTTGGAGAGTCATGTATTAAATGCCAGAGTCCCTTTGTTGGAGAAAAAAGGAAAATATCTTGTTGTTTTCAAATCAGATTCATACTAATGCAATGTTCATTTCTTGAAAGACTTGCAAACTAGAGACCCCTGGTTATCCCTATGACAGACAAAGCACACAGTATATCACCATGAAATTTCAAATACCATCTCAATCTTGTACTTGAAGAGCCAGTTTTGACTGGACATTACAGGATTTTATTCAACTATGGTAGACATTTTCTTTATCTTTGAGCACTGAATACCTTAGTCTAAACTAAGCTGTCAGGCACTGTCTACAGTCAGGGGAGAGTGAGGACTTCAATGGAAAAACCCAACACAAATTATGTGCTTTTCACTTTCATCCAAAGCTTATCCTTTATTGATGAGTCTTTAGACTGAATGTATGAATAGTTTTGATGGATAAAGTATATGGAATGAGTCCATATTTTAGACTACTTCTAGATTACTGTATTCACTTTTGACTCAGTAAAATAAAGATATCAACAAACTGACACAAATTCACCAGGGACCACTGTGACAGCTGGGGAAGTACTTCATGGTGGGGAGATGCTGAGGGACTGGACTGCTTCATCCTGAAGAAGAGAAGACTTTTGGGAGCACCTACAGCAGCCCTTGGTACCTATGTACGACCTAGGTGGTCATCAAGGAGATGATTCAAGGCGCTCAGAGTGATGCATGGTGGGAGATGAGAGGTAATGTGCATAAGTGCATCCTGGATATAAGAAGGAAGATCCTTGCCATAAGGAAGGGTACCTAGAAGGTCAAGGTAGTGAAACAGATTGCGCAAGAAGGCTGTGCAGTCTTCATCCTTGGAAATTTTCAAGATCGAACTGGATAAAAACATAAACAACATGATCTAACCTCAGAGATGACCCTGCTCTGAGCAGGAGATTGGACCTGATGATCCTCTTATCCCAATATATGTCTTCAGTAATACCTTGCTTTGAATTTAGTATAGCTTCCTCGATATTGCACGAAATGAGCACGCTACAAACCACTTGTGGTAACCAACCTTTTGAAGTAAGCGGAATGAATAGATTAAGTACATGCTTAAATCAGACCTTCCTCTTATGTCTGATTATTTCCAGTTATTCATTCCTGAGGGCAATCTATTCTAGTTTACCAGTGGGACTCTGTTCTACATAGACACAAAAATTGTTGTCAGCTATTGATGCTTCGTAAAAAAAGAATGATAATATCTGTGGTAGGAAAGTAGCGATAGGTATAGAAACATTGTGACCTGAAGGGCAAATGTTAAATAAACAAGGTTAGTAATTACAAGCTCAAACTTTTTTTTTTGAGAATGGGAGATAGATGTCCCCTGCAATGAGTTTCACTGAGAGTATCTATCCTAAAATGACAAAGATGGTACCAAAAATGCTCCTTTAATCTGGACAAGGCCTTATGCTGAGATTCTAGCTCAGGTCTTGACTCAGATGTAACTATAGCTGTAGCTATCTAGAATGTTGTATATTCTAAAATTTGACTTTTAGGTTCACATGCGTAAATGGAAGGTTTAGCTTCCCATTTAGATATAACCTGTAATTTAGAGGAAGGAAATCTCTGCTTATTTGTGACTGTCACAGGGAGAACAAAGTTATTCAGCATTTACAGAAAAATGTTCTGCATAAGCCATGTATAAGCCATCAGATCCTTTGCTAAGGATCCCACAGCTGCATTGTATCTAGCCTATCTATACCAGTTACTAAACAAGGGTCTGCTGTCATTCATTTTAAGTGCCAATTTGGTACCATTTCCTAGTGGGCATCCTCATGGAGACACTACTTTCTAACAGATGCAATTGGTTCTTTAATGTGCATCGTCCAGTTTTATTTAGCACTTACCTGCATCAGTTATCTTTATGCAGCTAATTCACAGATGCAGAAAGCCATGTATTATTTCACTGAACTGAAAATCCATTTATGCCAGTCCCACTGCCAAGTATTCACAACAGAGGAAATACTGACTTGGTAGGGGTGGCTTTTGTTTGTCTGTTATAACTGTTATTACTGGAATAATTTAGGTCTCCATTGGAAAAAATTAATATTTTCCTAAAATGAAGGATATGGAGAGTTTAAAAAAAAAAAAAAATGAAAGAGTCCTAATTAGTGGTTAGTTCTGGACCGTTTTCAGAGTAATGATCCTCATTCAGGTTCTGTTAAGGGCATGGTTGAAGTTTAGCATTTTTGAGCATAAAAAGAAAGCTTTATAAAGGATTTACAAATGATTAGGTTAGCCTCTATTACAAAAAAAAAAAAAAAAAAGAATTCATTGATATTGATAGAAAATGGGGAAGAAATAATAATAATTATAAAAGTACAGACTGTGACACTTCAATCTTCAAAACACAGTCAAATGTTTTCCAAAGCATTTCTCCTACAAGAAGATCTAGCCTTTGAACCTAGGCAAGCATTTTGGAAGAATAAGGTTCTTCAGGCCTCTTTCAACTTTCTTTCATGCTTCAGAAAATATGGCTCCCAAATATTTGCTCTGAGCTTCAAGTACGTTCCCCAGTAGGCAGGGATTGCAAGTGACACTTTCTCACACAACCTAAGGGGATGTGAGGGAGTTGCATGACAAGGCACTTGGAATTTTTGCTTTAATGTTCAGTTGCTTTATTATTATTATTATTATTACACTTCCATTGCAACAATAAGTCATTAACTGTCACCAGCATCACTTCCCTAGGACAGCTTGTTTCACAAAGTTGCTATCCCACTGCATCCCACTTGCAAAACAATGCAAGAATTAGTGGTGGTTACCAGCTTCCTTTTTGTATTAGTTTTGTTCTTATTTGTGGCTTAAGCCATTACTGTTCACTCCAAGTCTGGAGACACGAGGAAGCTCACTCCAAGTCTGGAGACAGGAGGAAGCAAGCACCTGGGAAGGAAATTCATGTTGTCGGCACTGACAAATGGAAGAAGACTCTCAGCCACAAATTGACTGAAGTCCCACACATATTTTTCAGGTCTCACAGGTCCACCTGGAGGATGAATGGAGTGT
Source organism: Nothoprocta pentlandii (assembly GCA_013398315.1). Taxonomy (NCBI): domain Eukaryota; kingdom Metazoa; phylum Chordata; class Aves; order Tinamiformes; family Tinamidae; genus Nothoprocta; species Nothoprocta pentlandii. The sequence continues at coordinate 18,293 of VZSG01000411.1, forward strand.
TGGAGTATCATTGGGATTATCCAGCCAGTATCAGGGCTGCATAAGCATCTATAAAATCACACACACTCTAGCATATAGATTCACAGAATCGCAGAATATTCAAAGTTGGAAGGGACCTCTAGAGATCATCTAGTCCAACCTTCCCGTTCAAGCAGGCACACCTAGAGCATGTGGCACAGGGTGGCGTCCAGGCGGGTTTTGAAGACCTCCAGAGAACGAGACTCCACAACCTCCCTGGGCAGCCTGTTCCACTGCTCTGTCACCCTCACAGTAGAGAAGTTCCTCCTCACCTGGAGATGGAACCTCCTGTGTTTCATCTTGCACCCATTACCCCTTCTCCTATCACTGGCCACCACTGAGAAAAGCTTGGCCCCCACCTCCCTACAATCTCCCTTCATGTAATTTCTACATGATAATCATATCACCTCTCAGCCTTCTCTTCTCCAAGCTGAACAGGCCCAACTCACTCAGTCTCTCCTCATATGAGAGATGTTCCACTCCCTTAATCATCTTTGTACCTCTCCGCTGGACCCTCTCTAGGAGCTCCACGTCCCTCTTATACTGGGGAGCCCAGAACTGCACACAGTACTCCAGGTGCGGCCTCACCAGAGCTGAGGAGAGGGGCAGAATCACCTCCCTTGACCTGCTGGCAACACTCCTCCTGATGCAGGCCAAGATCCCATTGGCCTTCTTGGCCACGAGGGCACACTGCTCACTCATGGTTAACTTAGTGTCAACCAGGACTCCCAGGTCCCTCTCCATGGAGCTGCTCTCCAGCAGGTCAAGCCCTAATCTGTACTGGTGCCTGGGGTTATTCCTGCCCAGGTGCAGGACCCTGCACTTGTCCTTATTGAACCTCACAAGGTTCCTGTCTGCCCAACTCACCAGCCTGTCCAGATCCCTCTGGATGGCAGCACAGCCCTCCGGAGTGTCGGCCACTCCACCCAGCTTGGTATTGTTCGCATATACTGACATCCATGGGGCTTTTTATTATTTTTATCATTTTGTATGCATTGTGGCAGGTGTGCTTTTGTCATGGCAGCAGGCCATGAGATAACTGCAGTGAAGTGGCTCCATAACATATTTTGTCTTCCAAAATTTCAGTATTTTGTCCACTGCTGTATATAGGTTTCCATTTTTTTCATGCTCAAGATGTCTTTCTCAGACTGCTGAATGATGAGCTTTAGGGAGGCAGTTTTGTCATGCCCAAGTCCCTTATAAATAAATCTTGTTATTAGCAGACCAGAAAAAAAATACAAAAAGACTTTCAGTCCAAGAATGATCTTAGAAAAGACCATCTTCTACTCACACCCAACCCTAAGTGCTTTATCACACTACCAACTATGCTAACTACTCCAAACTCCCACTTTTTGTCATACTTCTAGCCAACAGCCATGTCACTCCCTTCTCTTTTCTTGGTCATGGCATCTGTGAGACTGACAGCGAGTAGCAGCTGGTGGGTCATGACTGCTGCTCTTGACGCCAGTAATGACTGTCCTCCCAGTACCTGGTGCCCACTATCTGTCATACCTGCCTGCTGTGTTATGCTTTATCTTTAAGCTATAAACTCTTTGGGGTTGGATCTCCTTTGAAATGTATTTCTGCAGGGCCAAACACAATAAGCTTTTACTTTAAGTCCCAGGCTAGTGTCATTTGACATATAGAGAAGAATAAATAACAATAAAGTTTTTTCCTTCTTCTTTTTTAAGCAGTGAGAAAACCAATATCGGGGTGAGTAATATTCTTAGAGAGGCATGAGTCTGTTCTAAACCTGATAGAATTTATGACTTATAAGAGACTAATAACTTTTCTGTAATTTTCAAAAGACAAAAAGCTATTCCAGCTGGAAATAAAATATTAAGTGGAATGGGCATAGCAGCATTAGTCACACCTGGTCCCTAAGATTTTGCTTTTCTTCTCCAACAATATGAGAGTGTTGGACACATTCGGTATGTGATATCTACTTCCCCAGTTGCTCTTTAATAACTATTGCTATATAGCTTTTTTTTCCTCCGGACAGAAAGAGTAATTCTCCTGTCTATCACACAAGATGTAACTGCATGTAGAGAAAATAAAAACATTGGTATTACAGATACATCTTTTGTTGCAGTTATTTCCTTCAGTGTCAGTTCTCCTTTCACTATATCCCTCAGCAACAAGTGATAGTATTAAATAAGCAATTAAATATTACATGGAAACTAAATATCTCAACTTTTCCAATGCCACATCAGATATTGCTCATCCCACCCCTTGTCATTATACCTGACGGTTTGAAATAAAGTGGTTTTAGGTGGCACTAATCTCTCAAATAGTAGTTTGTCTCACAAGAATTAAAGTTATAAATTCCAAAGCATTGAAGCTCCAGCAAGCACATTCTGGATGAGGATGCTGAGTGTTGTGAGAAACTAAGAACTGTTCAGTGAAAAACAAATTAGACCTGAATATGCATATGCACTACAAGCAGCTCAAAGCATCAACACAACATTCAGCATTTGGGACCCACAACATGGCTACAACCGTATCACCAACTGCAAACATGTAAAAGCAAGAAAATAAATAAATCCATAAACTGAATGAATTTCACAGAGAAAAGAAAGAGAGAAAGAGAGAAAGAGAGAAAGAGAGAAAGAGAGA
>VZSG01000411.1:26900-44217 GCA_013398315.1 Nothoprocta pentlandii
ACAGTGAAGAAATGCTTCCTTAATTTCCTATGGAACTTCCGATGCTTCAGTTTGAAGCCATTTCCTCTAGTCCTATCACTGTCTAAGATCAATAAGCAAACAACTCTGTTAACATGAGATTAACAGGCTTAAACATATAGTTATATCTGCAGCATAAGATATGAAATACATGCTAAAATGACCACAGTCCACTGTAATGAAGAAAGCTTGCATCACTAGGAGTGACTGAGATTGCCCTAGCACTCATATAAAGAAGTTTGCCTCTCAAACATATCCAAGTGTTTCTGCAAAGCACGAATTTCTATTTAATTCTTTGCCTAATTTGTGAATCATCTTAGTCCTGATACATCAAGAACACAATGTAAGCCACCTTCTGCAAATATACAAATTATGTGCATGCTGAGATTTGTTCATTACTAGAAGCTAGCTTAGGGCATCAGGTGAGAACAGTTATTCACAGGAAAATTTCTTTGAGGACAGGATTTGTTTCACTTATTTCTAAACATCCTGGCTACTGTCATATTCTACAGTCTCAAGTACACAGAAAGGTGCTCCCTTTTGCAGCTACCATTGAACGTTCTCACAGCTACTGCTGCTCTGAGTGTCTATGTGACTGAATTCAGCTGGTAGCTCTGCTGTTTCTTTGGGTTTCTGCTTTGCTACTTCCTTAATCCAGATGGTAATTTTTGCCATGCTTATAAAAGATCAGCATATTGTTCTGCAAAATTAATCCACTATTTTGGACAAAATATGTCACCCTTACTCATACAGAGGAATGCTTTATTTTATAGGCCCGCTGAATTTACTGACTTATCTGTGTAAATTGATATTAATAGAAGTGAAATGAGTAACAGAACATGCTCTATTATCAACATTGGTAGACCTTGTAACAATTTAAATTCTTTCTTTTTCTGCCTTTATTTTAAATGAGATGTTTGTATAACTTAATTAAAAAAGCACTCTTATAGGAAGAGAATTTTTTTCCCCTGTTAATGAGGACTACAGTTTCCACTGATGACTGTAGAAACCACCATATGCTGCTGTTGATGATTCTCCTTTCCTAGCCTTTGACCTGCTCAAACATAGCATAAATCTAATAACTGCAGTCTGCGGAGTTATTCTTTTTCTTTGAAAAATCATTTTTCTACAGAATTGGACAAACATTCACCTTTCTGTTGACAAGTGTGGGCTTGTTAGGTAACCTTTCTTGATAAAAGAATATTATACTGCTAATTGGATCTGCTTTAATATTTAGCTTTGCCAACATATGCAGGAACATATCAAAGATACAACACATAAATTATTATAGCTGCTAAATTACCTCCTTCAGACAACATCACTTTTTTTTTCCTTTCCTTTATTGCTTTAGCAACATATCAATGTTTTTATTATTTTTTATAGTTAAAATTGAATCTATGAGATTAAATACTGCCTTTGGTTATAAATCCAGCACTAGAGCTTTTGGGGGCCCAGTGGCATTTATTGATTAAAATTTTATGTAAGTTTTTATTCTACAATTGGAGAAGCCATATTGGATCAATTTATGCCTAGTAAATCCATTGTGTATTGATTCCTTCTGAGGAGATGGTCCCTCCCTGTTATTTACAGAAAGAAGTCTAAGTAGCAGAATTTTAAAGTATACTTACTGGTAGAGTAAGAATGCACACACACGTATTTATATAATATATTTTAGAGTAGCTCACTTCCTGTTTCTACTTCTTAGTATATAGTCTCCAAGATAACACATAGGTATTTTGAACTGACAAAATATTCTGTACACAATTTCTTTGGAGTCCGGGAAGTTCTGTGTCGACATATACTGTACCAAGAATGTCTTATGATTTCTCTGTAAGGAGAAATGACTCCTTAAAGTGACTATCTGTGGCTCAGGAAGGGTCAGAGGCTTGAAATATGACTCATTCTGGGGCAATATTCTATACACAGAGGAAGAGGCAGCATATGTGACCACAGCTTAGAGGTAAGTAATAAGGAAAACTGTTTCCATATCCATAATCTAGAGTAGAAAAGTTGTATTGGATTACTGTGGTTAATAGGGAAAGTGAAAGGAGTTTGCCTAGCTGCATAGTTTCTACCAAAGGCTCTGAGGTTGATTGAATAGACCAACTGTTCCACAAATGTAGACTGACATTGAGATGTGATACATGAGATGTAGCATTAATAAAAAATAATTTAGGGGGGAGAAGAGAGAGAGAGAGAGAAAAAAAAAAAAGTAGCCTACCCCAAATGCAGCCTCGAGTTGCACAACAATTAGATCTATCAGAACCACTACCAGACCTAATTAACACTTGTTCTCTAACACTTGGTATTTATTAACAATATATGGTTAGGAAGGTCCTGCTTAGAGAAAATAGAAGGGAGAAAAAGGGCTTGTTGACCATGATTCTCTGCTTGGTAATGTCTAAGAATATTGGACCTTACAATATTTATCTTAACATGAATAATTACACATTCCATTCAAACGCCTTAACTAAATATCTAATCCTTTCTTTGTGTCTTATAGTTGAAGTGACTAACAATGTCTTTTATTTGTCAGATTTATGCCTAAGCCATTTTTATTCTTTTCTTTTCCATCCCACAGAGCATATCTGCATTATGCCCCTTCTTTCTGAAAACACAAAACAAATTAGAAGAAAGACCAATCAATCAACAGTGCTCCACTCTGTGGACACCAGAGACATTATATATATGTATAAATTCTTATTTTTATTGTATCAGAGCCTTGGACAGGATTGTATTTCTTCTCTGAAAGCCAAATTTTTAACATATTGGAAAATCACAGTAATTGAATGCATAGAACACAACACAGTACTTTACCATCTGACACTGCAAATAATAAAATTAATTTTTCTTGGGAAAATGTTCAGGTGACAGAAGGCAATTGCAAGGAGAAGATTTTATTACCCAACAAGTTTGAGAGTTATAGAAGTTTCCTAATGATTCTAACATGGAAAGTCATCTTAGCAAATGGCTGAAATGAACACTGATGCCTTCAATTCTAATTTAAACTCTGATCACAGCTGCCAAGGCCAAAGTTACTCCTCCATTCTGCATTTTTTACCAAGATCTTTTGGTAAGACCTTATCTTTTTGGGTGCCCCAGCACCCAAAAATGGAGATAGAGGTCTTGTCTTTCAAAATTCAGGTAGAGTTGGGATTCTAGGCATGATCATCATTATGTTAGGCATTGTACTACTACATAATAAAAGACAGTCCAAACTCACCTTCTGAGTATCTAAGGCTACCAAAACGTGGGAGGGGAAATCAGGACACAGAATTATTCAAGCATCAGTGACAGAGCTGAAATTGTTTCAGGTCATAACAAATCCTAGGTCCTATGAAGTATTGTTGGAGAAAATGGAATTTCTGCTCCATCAGAAATCAAATGGTCTCGCAGTTTGATCACAGTGTCTCAAATGCCTGATCACCTGTTTCTCTACCTCTGAGAAAGGAACTTAGACTGCCGTATGGCTTATATCACCGGTAGTGATCAGTTTTCATATATTTTGAGAAGGAACAAGAACATAGGAAGGAGCATAGGAAGGATGAGAAAAACCATGAAAAGTTTGCTTACCACATTGCCTATCCACATTCAAAGGTACCATTATTCACCATTATTCGGCTGTCTTTGGCAGATGGTTAACACAATATGAAGATATTTATGAAATATGAAAATACATATTGGGGTTGGAAATGCCTAAATTAACTTTTACTGACAAACTGACACTTGTGATAAAGAACACCGGGAGATTACCCATTCTAGGTCAAGTTTTGCTGTGAAGCAGAAATGAAATAAAATTTCGTATTCTGCAGGAATAACCTAGTCCGCACTCTTCTACCCCTAAACAAAAAAAAATAAAGGAAGAGGGAAAAAAGTGTTGACTATGTATCACCAGCTAAACACTTAGCACACATGACTAGGCATGACCTTTCTGTTCAAACACATGTTGTCATCAGCTAGGACAACAGAAAATGTTAAGCTGTAGTATTTGATATATCTTCCACATGCTTAGTGAGCTCAGTATGACCCATTTCATTTTTCCAATGAAGTAAGCGGTCCTGAACACACATTCATTTTTGGTAATTGTTTTTTTTTTTTTTTTTCTTCTGCCTCTGTATTGCAATGCTGGATGAAATGTTTTGGTTTTATTTTCTTGTTTCTATGACAGACTTTATACAGCTTTCTAAATGCGTTTGCCCCTCTGCCCAACTTGAGCTTTCGATGGTATTAAAATTGAGGCCGCTAAGTGGGCAGAGTGGTTATCATGACCAAATATGATCAAGTAAACATCATGGAGCTAATGACTTTTGAGGGAACATCCTGCTAGGTATGAACCTAGCATTCTTACTCATAGGAATGATTCAATAACAGATTTTATAATGCAAAAAGATTTTGCAAACAGAAGCAGAATCACAGAATCACAGAATGTTCAAGGTTGGAAGGGACCTCTAGAGATCATCTAGTCCAACCTTTCCGCTCAAGCAGGGACACCTACAGCATATGGCACAAGGTGGCATCCAGGCAGGTTTTGAAGACCTCCAGAGAAGGAGACTCCACAACCTCCCTGGGCAGCCTGTTCCACTGCTCTGTCACCCTCACAGTCGAGATGTTCTTCCTCACTCGCAGATGGAACTTCCTGTGTTTCAACTTACACCCATTACCCCTTGTCCTATTGTTGGCCACGAATGAGAAGAGCCTGACCCCTTCTTCCCTACAGAACAGCCAAAATAACAAAGAATAGACCAGTCAAAATACTTTCTTATAAATGGAGCCTTGACAGAGATAAAAAGACCATGCAACCAATCCTCTCCATCTGACTGGAAGCTGGATCCCAGGTGGTAGTTATAAGGATGTTAAATTTCATATTTTTCTCCTCGTTAAATTTGATCTTGAACTATGCTGTTCAGAGTTTTGATGTTGCCTTTGGGCTTTGGATCTCACCACAGTTCCAAAACTGGAAGGTGGGGGAGGGGAGGAAATTTCCTGTATCAGGAGTTATGTCTCAAGACCTAAGTCCCATATCCTTGGCTATTTCTATAAATTATGCCAGGATGAAACTATTTTGCCTTTTCATTTGTGAGTTTGTTTTTTTTTTCCCCTTCCTTCCTTTCTTTTTTCTTTTTTGTTTTGTTTTGTTTTGTTTTGTTTTGTTTTGTTTTGTTTTGTTTTGTTTTTCTTGCAATTACTCCTCTACTTTAAGGGCTTTTTTGCTCCAGTCTTCTGAAATTCTTACACAACAAATTTTTGTGTGTGGGAAAAAAACCTCTATTTTCCTTCTTTTTTATCACTGTATGAAAGCTTCAAGGTTAAGTTCATATAATAGCTAAAATCACATTTTATGCATATTATGCACTTATAAAACATGAGAGAGAGGAAAAGCATAGGTATCATTTCAACTGACTCCATTTAATAGCTATCTGTAATACTATATAAAAATCATGTCCGCAATGGAATCTGAACAATAAATTGCATTGCCACAACATAATAGCAATAGTTGGATTCTGACCATAATGGTGAAATCCTGGATGTATTTATTGCAAGGTTCTGTAGTGACAACTAGTGATTTGGATCTTGCTTTGGCTTTGTATTTTATGCAAAATATGGAACTTTGGCAGATAGTGCTTCCAGGCCAACAGAACAGGATTTCTAGCCAAACTGTAGCACAATCCACAACTGTGGAAGAGTTGGATGCAGAGATATTTTGAACATTTCACCTTCAAGAAAACAAAGAAAGAAAGAAGTCCTCTAAAATTCAGACTGGTCAATAAATGCTTCTAAAGAGGACTGATTATCAGATACTTTTAAAAAAAATAATTGTTTGATTTTCATCACTACATGACTGATTCATCCTAAGGTTTCAAGCTAGCATCTCTGGGAGTCAAACATCTTTTTGAAGGGATATGAAATAGAAAGCCATCCTGTTTCACATTCTATGCACAGCATCAGTCAAAACCACCAAATCCCAGAAATGAGTTCAACAACAAAGATGACAAGAAGACACATTCCATAACATAAGTCATGTACGCAAGGTAATCTTGATGTCTTGATCTAGTCACTAAAGAAAAAAAAAATTTAAAAGATATATTTTTTATTTTTTATAAAAACTTTGTGAGGTGTCTCACAACCTAAGAAAGGCTGTTACCCCATTTTATATGGGGATCTGAGGACAGAGGAAGTTCCTGAGTGCTCAAAGTCTGCCCAAACTAGGACTTCAGCAGTGTTACTGATCTATGCTGTTACAATCCTCTGTATTGCTCTGCCCTCTTGGTGCTTCCCCTGTCAGTCTGACATGTTGATGAAGCAGCCTCTCTCTCATCCTTGCTCTCCAGAGTCCCAAAATTAAGCTTTGCAGGCATTACCACTGCTATTTCCTCTGATAATCTTTTAAAAATAAAAACTTCATTCTGATCAGGAATGTATTTTCAGGAGATGATTCCTGAGGCCTACATTACAGCTAGGTAGAAGCCTCCACTATTCAAATCCACTTTGAATACATGAACTCAGGGATGTAAATCTGCTTTCTTACATTGAACCTAGATGAATTGCAGTCACAGAAAACCCTTTCTAGATCCTTCTTTTGTTCTGGGGAGCTTAATGCTAACTTAATACTTCCTTTACACTGTTTATTTTTGTTTGTTCATTTTGGCTAAGTATCTATCTGTGCTAGGTTGGCAAGTTATTGGTGTTCATGGTCAAATATAAAATCTATAGTGAAGCAAGAAATGGAATTTGGAGATACTCCAAACATAAGTTACAATCTTAACACTTACACCATATATTGTCTCAGGATAGTAGTGGAGATGACGATGCACCAACTGACCAAAACTTTCTGCATCATCAGGTTTTGAACATCTACTATCTGGAATCAGAGGGGATTATTCATTTTCAAATTGCTGGTGCTTGGATACCTTGAGGTTGACAAATAAGGCTCATAATTGGAACAAAAACTTCATGGAACTTAATAGTCTCATGGATTTTAAGGAAGTTACACACAGGTCTGGAATGAAGCACACATGTAAGTGCTTCTATTCTTCCCCTTAGGAGACTGAATTGTATGAAACTACATCAGTTAATCTCTGAAGAAATATTATTATTAATAAATTAATCATTATGATTTTGAGATGACCTGACACAAAATGGTGTATGTCCATATTATTAAATTCTAATACTCTATAGCCAAGTTCAAACATCTCCTAAAATGTGCTCGAGAGCTTATTCAGGCAATAACAATAGTCCCAAATCAAAACCAGACCAAGCACCGTTCTCAACAATATGGGCTGCAGAATTGCATTGCCCAGGAAGTTTTCTTGATACTGTCTAATTGATACTGTCTAATTTACTGATCTTGGCATAGTCTAGGGCTCCAAAATGTAACAAAAATCCTTATAAGAAACCATTTAAGAGATAAAAATGGCAATCTGAGGTCTTAGGAACTCCATCATTATAATTTGAACTGACAGAATAGTCCAATGTCACTGTGCCTGGGACAGGGTTAACCTGAAGAGTTCACTGATTTTTTTTTTCTTCCTGTTTGATATCCACAGTGCTTACTCTGAGTAAATACTGAAAGCAGAACTGTTCCTCAGGCAGTTCAGCAGGAAGTTCAGCATTTGAAGAAAAACATTCTCTGAAGGACCAGACTTTTGTCCTATAAAGTGAGTCACGTTGTGAGCAGGACAAGTAGCAGTAAAAATATAACTAAGCTATGGCATTTTTCTCTTTCCATTTTCCTTCTTCTCTGCATTCTAAGCCCAGCCATACATTTAGTCACTTGTGACTTAAGTCACCAGTACCTAAAAGCACACAGAATTTAATACATTCATCATAAACTAGAGTCCTACTTATAAAATTAATGGAGTAATGCCTATACAACTTTCTTTGAAAAACTACTTGCTAATATCAGCTGTGAGGTTTCTTATGTTGAAATGCAAGCAACTGTGTTCAGCTTTGTTTTCCTGGAGCCATTAGCTTAGTGAACACTTCAGAATTTAATCCTACTTGTATGTAACAGTGTACTACTTCCTGTCAGATTTTCTACAGCGATTGCATACATTCCAGTTGTATTTTTTTTTATCATTTTTCATCAGAATATTTGGAAAAATCTTTATATAAAAATAAAGGACAAGTTTATTTTGCTCCAGCATGCAAATAGTTCTGTGCTTCAGGATGATAGTGCTAGTCTTGTGGCATAAGGTTTGCAAGTGTGGCAGATGAAGAATCTCACAAAGAAAATAATTGATAGAAAATGGAAAGTCAAAGCCTTCGGTAGCAAGACAAAATGGAGAAGAGTCTCAATAACAACAAATTCATGTCTACCTTAATGCAGTTAATTCATCAGAGGATAGAGGAATCTCTTGCAAGCACCATATAGAACTTCTGAATGCAGAAGCACACTTTGGTAGCAGGGACTGTAATGAAGCACCTACTGTGCCAAATGTACAGTAAGATAAAGTACAGGCTAATAAGTAAAGTGCAAGGAGCTTAAAAAAGAAAAAGAGAAAAAATAACTAGCAACCAGCACACTGGCAAAAATTTGCTACAATCTATGATCACAAAACAAACACTCTGGGTTATTTGGTCTATTGTGTGATATGTACAATTATAAACTTTTTTTTTTTTAACACAGTAGTGGCATTTTGGGATGTATTATGTTAAGCTTTACCAGAACAGGTGCCAATTAACAAATTTCTTAATATGCTACAAGAGTGTACAGTGTCTTTGCCAAGCACTGGAGGGGCCCATTAAGATAATGCTAAAGACACTGATGAACTCTACAGTGGCATAAAGGAATCTACAGAACACAGTAAAGTGTCGGCAGGGATCCTGCAACCGCCTCTGAGCAGACCGATGTGTCCCTCAAGCACATGGCAGTAATAAGGGTCCTGAGGGCAAGAGAAGGAACCTAGAGTGTAAAATCTCAACGCACGTGTCTCCTGTCTCCACCAATTCAATAAAATGAGTAATCTGCTAATTTAGCTCTCTTTCCACATATTGACAAAGTCTCTTGACATGTTAGCTCTCCATTTACACTGATGGAGATAAAGAGAAATGCTTTTGGCAGAGCTAGAAGATTTGCAAGTAGGGGCTGTCAGTTAGCTCTGTATTTGTACAGTACCTAATATAATGAGCTGTTGGTTCATAATTGTAATTCACAGATTTTGTCATATGAGAAATAATAACTGATGCTACATTTATTTTGCACTTTGCTTTATATTATTAGCTATCCTGGCCATAGTATCAGTTGCCTTAAAGTCTGTTCCTCACAACAGAAATAACAAAGACTGACAGTTTAGGGTCATTTCCACCCACAACCTTATGTTCCTAAAATACTTTTGATGTTAATTTATCCTAAGGTGGGAAGTAAAAGGTAGAGTTTGTAAAGGTAGGTTTTATAAAGGCAAAAGGTAGGTTTTGCTTATATACATCAAGCTCTGTATTTATCAACACTTAGTGATTTGTTCAACTCAAAAACAGAAAGCAGCATAGAAGAAACAAAACAATAGGTACCAAACAGGAACCTCTTAATGGGAGCTGGAGGAAGGTCTCGAAGTTAGATATGCTGGGAAGTTGTCAGAGACTTAGTAGAGTCTCTGCCAAGTATTTTGACTTCTGCTGGTAATATCCCATTCTCTTTCTCAAAAGACTGGAAACTCCTTCACATACAGTGATTCTCCCTTGTCCAAAACCATGTTCCAAACTTCTGGACCACCATTTTGTGTGAAGGTGTGTTTATCTAGTGGGTTTTTTTTTTTTTTTTACCAACACCCAAGAAAGGAGCTATTAGATCATGTGTCCAGAGTTTTAAAAAAAAAAAAAAAAAAAGGAGAGTCTGAAGAAGTTTCATCTCATTTTACAAAGACCATCAGTTTTCCAGTTTCTCTAAGATGTTTATTTGGCTGCAGTCACTATAGCTCCTAAGAGCATCATAATGTAGCACCACAAGGCTGTAAGTGTCAAAAATATATTTATACCTACTTACTAAATTTTTTTTAATGTCCCAGACAGGCTTGATTAATGATTTTTACCATTGCTGAAGAACATTAGCTAATCGAAGAATTTTTGTTTTTGTTTTTGTTTTTCTGTTTGGTTATTGTTGTTTTGGTTGCTCTCTACTGAAATACAAATAATGCACTAAAACTATTGATGGGAAGGTATCTGAAATCCAGGGAGAAATCTCTGCACACTGTAACTACATCTATACCAATAAACTATGTGTGCCCTGAAGCATTCCCAGACACTGAGATAAGCTGGTAAGAAAAAGCCTGCATCTATGCTAATGAACTGTCAGTCATCAGAAGAGCTCAACTGCATGGAAGCTGCCTACTGGGAATGATCCCTGAAATGGTCTAATTGCTAAATCATATCCAGCTATCTCTGATCAGTGAGACTGGACTAGGCCAAAATTACACCACAGAAACATTTGAAAGTTTACTAGTATAGATGATAGTATCTATTATTAACGCCAAAGGATGTGTCTGTGTAGAGTCTGAGAAAAACCTGAATAGAAATATGTTTTGGAAGTAGGTTAACTAAAAAATATTCTTTGATTAAAAAAAATTCACTTTATCTCCCCCGCAAACACAGAGAAAATATAGGTGTATCAGATATTTCTCACAAACTTCCCAGCTGGTGGAGGATGAAGGACCAAGAATACAACATGCAATAGGATGGGTCTCAGATATACCTAAAGTAATGGAAGCCAATCTATTAAATCTGCATAGTATGGTACAGAATAGCATAGCATAGCATATTATGTCAATATCAGCATGAATAACCACTTGCGCTCGAGTTCGAATGTAACTTCCTATGATCGTGGTTATAATTCTGGACCTGGACTTGCTTACTGGAATTTTTTTTTTTTTAACTTTTGAACTTCCATGGATTGGTGAATGTAAACATCATTAATAGAGATGGAGGGGCTCCCATGGGAAAAGAAATTGAAAGAAACCCACGTAATATTTTTGGAGTGGGGAGGGAGGTGATTTTTGATAACAACTTTCTGAAATTGCCTTCTTTCACAGAAAGATTTATAGGTACCCTGCCCAGTCAGTTCATAACATGGATACATTTTAAACTCCATCTTGTCTCTCTGACCATCCAAAATATTCTGTTTCTATGTAATAGCAAGCCAATTATATCTTTCCTTCTGTCAAGATGGCCCCCCAGAGATAAAATGCAGCAGCAGTCAGCATCCTGTTTCCGTACTGGTTCATCTGACCTGCAACATGGATCAACTCTAAAAGAATAGCTTGCTGATCTTATGGCTTAATTTTCATCAAATTCTGATTGTTCCATCTTCAAAATTTTTCTTTGATCACTGCACATATCCTTCACTCCTGTTTCCACTTCCTCAGTGTTCATAAGTCATCTGCAGGGCCAAGGTCCACCAATCCTACCCCCTGTTTTTGTTTCTCTACTCCGCAAATAATAACTTCAGCCTTTTCCTTTTCTTGCTGTTCTGGCTTAAAGTCACAAAAATAAAAAATCCTTTCTCTTGACCAGATGAGTGTCTGTAGTAAAGGTCAAAACAGTCAGCCTATAACTCCCATATTTCCAAAAGAGCCAAGAATAATGGGGCATGTAGATTTCCTTCATGTTTCTAAGCAGTAAACAGCCCTCTGCTCACAATCCATGCCTTTCTTCTTTTACATATGCTCTAAACTTATAAATAACATTACTATTACACATTTTCCCAATTATGCTCTTGACTGAAAGATTATCAAATATGCAGTTGTAATGTTTTTTGTTTTGTTTTGCTTTACCTGAGATTCTCTCTCATTTGAAGGTGTGCAAATTAAAGAACAGGTAAGCAAGGATTCCAGCTTTGATATGAGATCTGGCTTACAATAAGATATAACTAATCATTGAGCATCTGGAAGAGCCTTTGAATGCTCTTGGCCACTTCTCAGCAGTTTGCTTCATCCTCCATCTTTTGGAGGTGAACAGCTTCTGGTTCTCTGGCAAACTTGAAAAATGCAAACACAAACTTGGATGAAAATCCATGGACTTTCTTCAGATGAACGCACAGAGACACAGTCAGTTTTTATCATGAGTTCAGGCTTTCCAAAAAAAACTATTTGTGTTGCTGTTATCCCTGTGAAGATTTATATATAAATATATATCTACATACACACACACACACACACACACACACACATATATATATATATATAAACACCACATACTAGTGTCATTTCAATCAATGCAACTAACAGGGTATATTTATTTTACGTGGACTGATCTAACATCTGGGAGTTGTAAGGTTATTTTTATAAGTTCTGCATTATTTATATTAAATTTTCAATTAAGCTTTATGTTAAACATCTGTAGTTGAAGACAATTTTTTTATATTTCATATTCTTTCTCATCATTTTGACGAAAATCACTGCTGTTGGCAGCGACAGCACTAAAACAAGGTAAGAATCATTTCATATATAACCGATCTTTTCTCTTTTTTCATGTGTAGCTTTGTATCGTTTATAGGATGGAAGAAAGTAAAGGGAGAAAAGATTTCAGACTAAAAAGAAAAATATTTGTGAGAGTGATAGCAAAAAAAAAAAGAAATATCAGATTGAGCAAAATAATTCAGAATCATTTTTGGGGATTATCATGTGAAATGTCAATCCTGCGTTTTCAATAATAGAAATTATTTGATTCTAAGAGATCAAAAAGCTCCCAGGGAAACTGTTGTCTGAAAAGACTTCAAATAAACCTCTTTTTTAAATTAAAATTGCTTTATAAGACCTCCTTAATTTTCTAGGATGTATCCCACATATAGAAGCTGCTGCCATATAGAAGTTGTAGTTCAATTATCTCTTGCTTATGCTGGCCAGGCTGATATGCTCTCTACAAAGACACCATTCCCAGGATGTTCCCAGGGTATGAAAGAAGCATGATATAATGTCTTACTTCATTGAGGGGAGATTTTTGATTTGGACCATCAAGATCATGTCTTAGAAGAAGTAAAGCCATTTCTAACTCTTCAAGGTGATGAATGAAAATCAACTGAAAAAAGTTTTGTATCAAATTAAGATGCAAATTAAGATTAAGCTGTTAAATAGTCACAGTTTATAAATCTTAAAATAAGTGTTTAATTCTTAGAATATTCTCAAAACATTTGCCATTTCCAGAGCAGTAATATGTATTCCATACTATTCAAAAAACAATGTGTTTCTGTTGAGAACATTACCAGTCTATCTGTATATAGAAAATGATAATTTTGAAATGATAAGTCAGTATCTCTGGCTTTACTTATTTTTCTTTTTTTTTTTTCCATTTAATTTATGTCCATCTTTAAGACTGAAGTAAGACTGACTTCTCTGTAAGCATATTTTATTAATGCTTTAGAGCTTACATTTCTAAAGTTAGAAACTTATATTAATATTTAGGAACTCCATATTTAGTCTTCCAAGTCTGAAACTTTTTGCATAATTAGGATTTTGCACAGTCACAAATGAAGCTGGTGGCAGTTCAGAATACAGATCTCCCAGATCCCAGGCCTGCAGCTCATCTTTTTGTCACAAGCTTGATACAGTTGCTTCTACACAGTGAGTCATAATCACCGTCAGTGAAAAATATCAACTATAAGGGAAAGTATGTACCTTAGCTGTCTCATTACATCACATCAGTTTTATCAGATTAAGAGGGGCTCATATCAAAATGTTCTCATCTACCTGCTAAAAAGAAAAAAAAAAAATGATGGCAAATGAATCCCATACACCCTGCTGATACTTGCCATATAGTCTTACCCGGCTGTTAGAAAAAGAAATGATAACACATACCCCAAAATATTATCATATATTTCATCTTGTTTCCAACAGAAACACTGTAAATTACCTGTATGGTCAAGTATGACTTGTTGTGCAAAACTGCACATCATTTTGTATTATGTAAAAGACACACAAGACCTTTTATTACACCCAGAATCATCTGCCTCGTCACCAGCCCTGTTCCACAAACAAACCTGTTGTTTTCTCTAGTCACTTGACTATGGTTATCGCTATTAATTGAACTCCAGTCCAATAGCTTGAACTCAAACACAACCACGTTCCACCTTCTGGACATCAGTTGCCATCCCTGGAGTACTTTGGACACAACAAGTTGATTTCCTCTTAATAGTGTGCCACCTGCAACATAAGAAAAGAAAGATAGGTTGATGGAGCTGACTGTAGTTGATCATGTGATGTTGTGGCAAGCAGTTATGAGTGTAAAACGGGACATGTGCATTAAGCTGGTGCAGCCATTCTGATGCCTAGCCCATCCACACTGAAGGGAGGACAATATTGGGCAATATATTGCCCATAATAACAGTCTCAAACTTTGTTTATTCTTGCTTCCCTCCAGACTTCAGACATCATCAGTATGATCTGAGGTCTAAATGTTGTAAATTATAGGCCAACAAAATTGTGGCTTGGAGAACTTGGATTCTTGCAAGCTAATTGTAAACACAAAGAAATGCAACCTGAACACATATGCATTATTCAGCTACACAAATAAGTCATAAAGGCCAGATCCAGGGACCATTCCACAGCTCTTTACACATTACTATGTATATGATTGAAACAAAGATCCATTTCCTTTAATGAGCCAGTGTGTCATCATGTAATAGGATAGTAATATTCACTGTGAATAGGAAAAAGAACATAGCCATCTCTTATTTACATACTATTTAAATAGGAGTCTCAAACTCCTTCAAACACAGTCAAATTGAATTCTTTCACTATGGACTGTGTGCAATGTTTACACATACAACAGTGAAAGGCTTCATGTATTTATATATTAAAAAAAAAAAAAAAGTTTAATTAAAATTACAGCAAACCTTTAAAGGGGGCTACAATCCATAAAGAATGCAGGAGTCCTCCAGAACTCCTGATACTTCTTATAGTATTTGGAAAGTTACAAATAACTCTCTGTTTGGTAGAAGGAAAAAAGGAAAATATAGATAAGGGTTCTGAATGCAGTTTTCTCATGGGATAGAATGGACTAGTTGCGATGATTTTCCATTTCAGTAATAAAATTAGAAGAAAAATGTTATAGTGACTTTCATATAACAATCCAGAATTATTAAAACCAATTGATAAAGAAAATTTGACTCCTTTTCTTTTCTTGTCTTTTATAATAAGAAAGAAAATTTGAATTTCCCATGAAATTTAAAATGCAGTTCTGTCTCTTCTCTATTTTTAACACCATTTCTTTGAAGAACTTGTGCAGAGAAATCTGTTAATTGAAATCACTGACAGGATCCCCAGAAGGCAAAAATTCAGCTGAAAATTAGTCTAACGTTTTACTCAAATATCTGAAGTTCTTAAAACTAATTAACTTCTCTTTGTTGAATGCATACGAATGTGTTCATGCGTTGCACGAATTACATGAAACTGTTCCATTCACAACTTCAGCATAGCTGAATAGTTTTCTAATAGATTTTATTTTTTCAGCAACTGTTATCTTGTGAATATCTTGTCAGTCTCACTTTTCCTAGGTAGAATTAGTCTATAATAGAATAGCCTAATCATTGTTCTTAACTGGGAGGAATCCCATCAGTATCTACTTATTACTTTTTAAATTTATTTATATTTATTTTCATTTGGTTGATTGCTAGTTTGATTGATTTGTTTGGGGGAGGGGTGTTCATATTTTTGAACAACTGAAGGTCCTTCCCAGCAATTAGACCCAGCTGGTAAGCAACCTGCTTCATAGGTGCTGACTCCATGAATCCTTTAATGCTTCAAATACAGAGGAGCTTACAACAGCACAAAAACTGAATCACAAGCCCCTGTGCTGTGTAAAGTGCTGATTTCAGGCCTGGGGTATAAATTAACCTCAGTCACATAGTTAATGTACCTCAAATTAACCCAAATATCTGGTGAGTTTCTAAGTTTCAAGTGGCTATAAGCAGAGTTTTACATTTGTTCTTTCATTGCAGCCATTTTTCATCTCCTTTTTAAATTATTATTATTATATTAATATTATTGTATCTTTTTCTTCTTTCTTCCTTTTATTCTTGATAGAGTAAAGGTGGGCTTGTAATTCTGTGAAAGTTTGCTTACTGACCACACTATTAGCTCTAGAGTAGTTAGAACAGACGCAGGTGAGGTTCTGGGTCTGACCATCAACATCACACCTAGGCAAGGCTTCAGACAGCTGTTTGCACACAAAACATTTTATTTGAAAGAGTAGATCCAGTCAAACCGCCTAAACAAAATCCAGAGGCTACATAAAGCCACAGTGGTTGGCAGATTTCTTCAGAGCTTGGCTTGAGGAGTGGGTTTTCACACAAGTTTGAGGATTTACAACATAGTTTAAGGGCTAGGCTTGGTCTTGGCAGCAGATAGACTCATGCTGATGTGATGGAGTTGAGTGCAGAGTAGGTGGTGAGAGCACCACATATTTTAAACCAAGCTGCCACATTTCATAATGAGAAACTGGAGGATTATTTTGTATCTATCTGCAATACCAATCATTGTCTGGAAAGAATTTTGTTACTGATACACAAAGTAAACATCCATCAGTTTGTCCCGGGGATCAAGAAAACTTAAGCCATTTATGAGAGAGATTGTATTTGCAGCTGAAATCAAATAATTGATCTCTGTGTAAGTTATGGCTGCCTCACTTCTCATGAATCACGTTCAACACACAATAAAATAAGTTCATTAACCAAATGAGAATTTCTGAAGAACCCACTTGAATATTAAATAAATAATTTGCATTTCACAAGTATGAGTCCTTTGTCCTTTCAGTGGCAGTGTTATTTGATATATTTTTATTATGCTGCAGTTTCCTGGCAAAAATATTTTATTAGCCAGATGTCAATGTAGTTTAACTTTTCTTCTGATCAGGTATGAGCTTACTTTATAACTGTGCCCTATTCAATTAGCCCTTTTTCAGTTTAGAAAGAAAACAAAACTGCAACAAATCCTTTCATGTAAATCCTTCCCATTGAAGATCACTTATGAATAACTGTTGAATAGTAGTAATTCTTAAAAAACACTGACATAATTGAGATGCAGACTTCACCTACACTGTAAATAAGCACTGGTCAAGACTCAGACTACCTGCAGAATAGCAGGATATCTTCTACTGATAGCTTGAACCTGGAATGGGCCAAACCTGAGCAAGATCCTTCTCGCAGCTCTTTTAGATGTCATAGCAGCCATAACTTCAGTGCTGAGCTGCCTCCAGTCTAGCTCAGATAAGTGTAAATCTTGTCCTAGAAAAGAGAAGAAGGTGTCAGGATGGAAATGACTCATTTGAGTTACAAGGATCAAAAAAAAAAAAAAAAAAAAAAAAAAAAAAAAAAAAA
>VZSG01000411.1:65127-81129 GCA_013398315.1 Nothoprocta pentlandii
TACTCAATTTCTCAGCATCATTTGTTTCACATAACTGGCCACGATGGAGTAATATTTTGGAAGTTATCACAGTGGCTTCAGGACCTTGACTAGACAAGTTTTCGTTTGTCTTTTCTATTGTAAAAATGTTGAAAAGCATGTGAACCTACGCTCTTCTGTTGTATACCTGAGATATCTGATGCTTATGCCAGGATGCATTGGAACCTCTTTTAATTTTTAATTTTCAATTTTGTGATTATATCAGAGAGATGGGAAAAAATAGTCTTATTTATTCTAAGCACTTTTGTTGATGACATATAGTTGCTATAAAAGCTGGAAAGTCAGATCAATTTTATGAGCAATTAAATGGGGTCTATCCAAAGGTAATTAATTTAATGGGGGAGGCTGAACAAGGTGATACTATAACACTTTTACATGCACTGATGATAGGAGGAAAAGATAGTGCACTTGCTATTAAATGTTTTCAAATGTTCACATTCCATATTGTTATTTATACTTCAGGTCTGTTCACCATTTTGTTATTAAACAAGTTCTTTTCTGGATGGCTAAATGTGCAATTTATGCATGCTCTAATGAATATTATGTATAGCAATGTCTTTATGAAAATTAGCTATTCACTTTATAGATGGTGACTATCTTCTGCTCATTAGCAATATGACCAACAGTGAGATTTTGTCAGTGAAAATAACAGTTCCCTCAGATTTCTAGAAAAGTTAAGGAAGAAAAGGCATATAATAAACCACAGCTACTTTTGTTAAATACCAATTTGGAAAAGCTTAGAAAGTAACTAATTACTGGAAAAATCACCACTGAGGCAGTTTACAAGAGATATTATTAGATTACTTCTTTACTTCTCTCAAAGTAGTAAAGCCACTACAGTTCAGAAACAAGAATGCGGTAAAAAAGACAATCTGAACAAAACATCACAAGTTTAACCATATAGAGTGTTAAAATATATATATATTTCCTTTCATTAAAATTGATTTAAAAAATCCCTTAAGCTTATATAATGTCCTTTACATCTTGTGTCATATGTTAGGAAAAATAGGTTACTGGTCCAAATTCATTAGACTAATTGAGTTTACTGGGTCCACCCTTGCCAAACAGTTTTTATTTTGTTTTGTCTTGTTTTCTTTTGAGGAAGATTTCTATGTCCTTTATTATTCCTACTGATATTTTTCACTCCCGTCGTGATCTGCAATGTCCTTCTTGATAAATGCTGCAACCAATATTGCACATCATATGAGGCTGTATAGGAATCCAAAGAGGCACAACAATATAATATGAAATATTTCAATCTTATCCTTCATGTATTCTAATATTATGCTTACATTGTTGGTGCAGCTGAACATTAAGTTGAAGTCTTCAGAGTTACCTTTGTACCTTCCTTGATCTGCTACTGCTAGTCCTGAACTCTTCAATATTTAACAAGTGATTTAAGAGCTCCTGGTGTTTTTCCTTTATTTTTTTTTTTTTCCACATAGAATTTCATATGTCTTTTAACAATCCATCTGTGTAAGGTAGAGTTTCTCTGAAGTACACCAATAACCTATTTGTCCTTGTCTAAGGCTATGAGAGTAATTAATATTTTAGTCTGACTTCCAAACAAAAGATGATTAGCATTTAAACAAGTATGTAAATGTTAGATTATTTTATGTTCCCCAAAATGAAAATCTTGGAGATGCAGGTTACTGTACTCGCCAGTACTCTCATTGAACCTCAGATAACACATTTTGGCTGCTTAAACCTGCAAGGAGAGAGCACAGCCTCATCACTCTCCAATAGCTCCATGATCTGAGAAACCATCTGTGACATGGAGAAGGGTCCTTCTTGCCTGCAGACTGAGATGGTGTTATCATCTGGTTACACATTCGTCCAAGGTAATATTTTGTGCACACTTAAATCCTCCTATGAGTGTTTTTCTACTTTTATCTTAAAGTTCATAGGGTTTGAATTTAAATCAGTTAATAGTCTGGGAGCTGAAAGGCAAACATCAGATCATGTAGTTCTCAGGGATTGCTTCAGGACAAGTTTTCTGGCATAAGATGATCTGGAGTCAACAGAGGTGCTACCCTTCGGCTTTCCACATTCACCCTTTCTCTGAGATAAACTTTTATAGAACCTGAAGTATTCACATTATTGTAGATTCTTGAGGCCAAATGAAATACAGCATCTCTTCCCATTGTGGTATGCTCCAACTATTGATTTATTGGAAAGAGTGGTTAGCAATTGTTTGACAATATAGCTTTTCAATAATTTTTTTCACAGATAAGTCTGTTGTGCATTTGACATTGCAGTTCTGAAATAATTCAGAAATAGTTTTGGAATAACAGAAGTTGCACACTAAAGTTGTCAGGTCTTTCTTACCCAAAACTTGTTTTCATCTGCTTCTACCTTCTAACGACCTTCACCTTTTTCTACCTCATCATTCATCACCTGTGATGATAATTACTGAATACATTAAGCTATGAAACCCAGTGAAGTTCATTGTTAACTCCCTTCTGTACTGAAAAAATCACTATTTAATCCTATCTTCCCTTTCTTTTCTGCACCCTTGTGCCCTATCTCCTTATCTGTTTTAAAATGTCTTGTAATAAATCTTGTCAAAGGCATTCTGGAGATCCAAATGAATTACTTCTCTTTACTTATTAATTAAGATAAATCAGTCTTATTCCAAATGAAATGAAGCTCATAAAAGACTGAATATCTTTGGTCATCTCAAGTCTTATTTGAGATCTATTTCAAGAAAATAGGTAATAGAGGTGAGTGGGCCTTGTGATTGCCATATCCTGTTAGAGAAAATAGTAGCTGGTCTCGCTCACCCAGAGTTTCCATGTGGCCATTTGATTCTCTATTTGAAGATTATTTCATTTTGAGAAGTTCCAGTTTTAGAACTTTGTTTAGAACTTTAGGTTTTTGTTGGCTTGTTTGGAAGGCAAATTGTGGTAGTCTGAGAGTTTTGTATTTGCTGTATATGCGGCATGCAGTTTGCTTCTGTCAATGAGTGCAATGAGGTCACAGGGGTTATTTGATGGTTAGGAAGAGCACATCTAAGGATAGGACCAAGACTTGTAAGGGTAGTTCTTATTCTCCCAAGGGAGATATCCTAGAAAGGTTCAGAGTGTTCCTAAAACAGGGCATTTTGAGAGTATGTCAAATATACACTGAAAGGCCAGAGACGATCATCAGGTGCTAGCTGTCACTTTACATTTAGAAGAGGAGCTTGAGTGCTATATGAAGTGCTTTTCTCTGGCAATGCAGTGCTTAGAGTGTTGACCCAGAGTAGGAAACATCCATTTTCCATTTTCTTCCTTGTTCATTGGGACTATCTCCCACCTGCCTCACGTCCAAGGAGTTCACAGCATTTGAAGGATGCTGAATCCATTTCTCCTGATGCTGCATGCTGGCAGAGCTTCAAATATTTACCCTCAGTGGGTCTCAGATACATTAAGGAGGCATGACTCTCTTTCCTGACAGCTGGGATGGATCTGGGAGATACCCTGTTACTGTGTTATCAGAAAAATTTTCAGGAAACGAAAAGAGTTCATCTATTCTGATATATACACGCATTTAAAAAAAAAAAAAAAAAAAAAAAAAAAAAAAAAAAAAAAAAAAAAAAAAAAGTTAAAATGGAGTAACTGATTAAATAGCCCATGAGTGTAAATAATCTTTTTTTGGTAAATGGGGAAATATTTCTCAGTATCATCATCCCTGAATACTTAGGTGTTAAAGCCCTGGCTTGCTTAACCAAGACCTTACCCACCTTTGGGAAGGAAACCCTTTAAAAATACCTACACAGATCTTGATGGCAGCAAGATCTATGACTTAGATATTGCAACTAAATGAGGAGAATGTGAGATTTATTTGATGTTACATAACAAGTCTTGGGGTTAAGGAGTCCAAGCTCTTTGACACTAGCAGCCTTAGTCATTAGATAGAAGCTATTTCAGTTATGAATTATTACAACCCTGGAAGGACTTTAGTCATGGGTCATCACTGTGCTACATTATGGACATTATTGGTGTCTTACAACATCAATATGTGCTTTATTTAATGTTCCTTTCATTTTAGCTGGTGAGAAAGGAAGAAACTCACCCCTGTGCAACAGGCCAGAACATTGTCTATTCATCACACAAATCCCATCTGAGTCCTCAAAATGCAGTTTAACTGAGATGGAAGTAACACATAAAGCTTCTATAAGGTCTTTTACATCCAGCTGGAATTCAGCTATGAATAGGAATGCATCAATTAACAAATAAGTTATTTTACAGAAAATATCAACATCATTTGGTTAACTAAATGATGAGGATAATTCCTCTGGCCCTATTTGTTATATCTATAAGATTTTGACCTGCAGTATAATTTTGGATAGGAAAATTTGATGACAAGTAGTTGCAGAAAAAGAATGGATGAGGGCTTTTTTTCAGATTAAACAAATAAAAAAAAAACAAATCATCAAATATAAACTTTCTGAATGATGGCCCAAAACCTAAAAAATATATATTACTTTCAAAATATTTTTAATAAAACATTTTATAATTAAAGCCTAATTTAATAATTTAATGAAAAATTTAATAGTTTTAATAATAGTCTCTTTTAAAAATGATCTTTCTTGCAAAAAAAAAGGAAATATTTTTATTATCATGCATTAACCTTTCTCTTATGTTAACCCATTTTAGATATGTAAATTTTTTCAATGAAAGATGAGACTTTTTAAGGAAAACTAAAATTTTTCACTTTGAAAATAAATGCTTGTGATTTCCGTTCACATTTGGTGAAAGTTTTTAGTCCATTCATCTTCATCTGCTTAATAGTCCCATACAGTTCCTAAGAATCCCATAAGTTTGCTAAAGTTATTTGTTCATTTCTAGCTGTTATTACTCAAATAATATTCTTTTTTTTTAAGAAAACAATTATTTTGACACAAATTCATTAACCAAAGAAAGCACAGCCATTTTCTTCCTGAGATGTGTATAACTGCAAGCTTTGTTCCGAAACTGGTGTTTTACCAAGAAATTGATAATAAGAAAAGCATACACCTCGATGGCACTAATGAACTTTCTAAAATGAAACATATTGAGGCATTTCTGTAATGCTTTACCAGACTTTAGCTTTATTTCTTGGACACTATTAAATAAGATATGAACCTAACTGTTCATATGTACTGGTATGCAAGAATTCGTAGACAAGAGCTATGTCTAGAAGTTACTATTTCATAGCAGTGTCCCTGGCATTTATCTACCATCTTCTGCATCACTATCAATAGTAATACAGCCCTCTTGAATAGAAACTGGTCTGAAGGAAAGTACATCACTTCATATTCATTTTCCCCATAGAATTTCCTCAAAGCACTTTACAGTTAACTGCCTAATACATATAGATGCACACAGGAGAACATGAGATGGAGAAAAGCCAGTCTTTACAAATGCAAAACCTTAAAGGTAGCATTTCATTAAGTAATTTTGCTTCATATATGTCCACCAGGTGATAACATGTTAAAAATAATATAACCAGAAGAATAGAAACAGTGCTTGAAGAAATTCCAATTAATAGAAAAATTTGGGATTCACAAAATGAACACTTCAGGCTTTAGCTCTGTTGCTATGCTCCTATTCCTGTGAGATAGTACTTCCCAGAAAACTCTCCGAGGTGCTTTCGAAGCTAAAGTCATAAAACAAGCCAAGTTCAATCTTTATGAGCAGGTGTGCAAAGATCGTCAGGCAGCTTTATTGTGCCGCAGGAAATAAGCATTATGAGTACATTAAAAATGAGAAGAGTCTTGAATGTATCAATAGTAGATTCAAGAATTACTGTTAATCATTTTACCCCCAAAATTCATTTGTGCATGTGGAAGAAGCACACTTCTCTTACTCAGTATAACTGCGCAATGCTTCTGCTAAATGATATGCATCAGGACTTTTGCACTTAGTGTGGCTATATGGTATGTGGTTATAGCTCTTCTTGGGCTATCTCCCCCCCCCCCCCCCCCAAATTGCTTACAGGTAGCATTGTTCTTTTTTTAATCAAGGTGAGTCCTCCAAATTCCAAAATGTCAATAGAAAAAATAAAATGTTGTGTTTTTTCCTGTGCAGAATAACAAAGCAGCAACCAAAATAAAATCTGGAAAAATTATTAGAACTGAGGAGGGGGTGACTGCAGTCTTTTTTCTCTTCAAGATACTCAGGGTTATTTTGTTAGAGTGGAGGAAACTTGGATTGCTGAAAATCCTGTTATATAGAGTTATGGCTATTCTAGATTGTAGGAAAACAGATGATTTAAGGCCAATAGAAATGAAGAACTATTCCCTGAATATCTACAGTTTTCTTGCAGAACTTTTAACTGTCTTAATTTCTCCAGCTATAAAAATAGGATTACTAAGCACAAAGGCTAATTAATCACCCCAGTGTGCCTTGGACTTTTCTCTAGTACCACAATGTGAACAAAGCAGACTTTATTTACAGTCCAAAATTTCCTTCATTTAGGGAATTCCATTGATTTAAGCAAGCTTTAGCAAGAAAATGATCACAGGATTTCAACACAGTCTCAAAAGCTGGACATGAATATTTTCATTGAAATCACTGCCATCTGCAAGGCAGTCCAAGGAAGGATTTATTTTCCTTCTGTTCCTCTAGTGGCCATCCTTTCTTTCACTATTTGAGCGAAAAATTCTTGTTCTCTGTGTGTGTTCACCAAACACTGGTATACTATGTTTTTGTTTGTTTGTTTTTATTAGATTCTTGTTGAAATTGCTTTCACTTTGCAAGCACAATATTTAAGCTTGCTTTTACAGCCAAGATGTTTAGAAACTGCTATGTACAAAAGAACGAATGGAAGTGGTAATTTTTCTTGGTAATTTGTTTCCATATATAGCTATCACAGAGCAAACATGCTTACAGGATCCCCTCTCCCTGGTGTGTCTCCGTTCATTTTCAGATAATCACTTTTGGTTGTGTTATAGCAAGAGGTAAAGAAAGAAAAGAAAGCATTTGTAGAACAGGTACCTGAGCACTACATAGACAACATTAACGTTAAGAGAGAGAAACTAATCTCCAAGGAACACCAAAATGGTTTTCGAGTAAATCAGATGACTGGCTTCTCTCTTACTCTATCAATTAGCAGCTCCTGAATGGGAATGCCAGAAGATGATACTCTTACAAGAACATTAAAGGAGGATGCCGCTTTTCTTTTGATTTTCCTCACTTTTGATTTTCCTCTATTTTTCATTCTCCCTTCCTTGAGGTAGGATTTTTTTTTTCTTTTTCCTTCTTTTCCCTTTCCTCATGCCATCCTCAATCTTTTGTTTTTCTCCCGCTCTAATCCTTCCTTTCCATTATAGTTTTATTCTTGAGTTTTCTGCCAGCTCCTGCCTGTTGTTCATACCTTGAAGCACTTCTAGCCTCTCATGTTCACACTCATTCCAGCTCCAGAGACTACCAGCAGAGTTTCTGTTCAAAGATATCTTGGTTGCCAAGCCAGAGTATCTCAAAACGGCACTGAGGGGTTGCAATGTCATATCTGCCAGGGCCCACCAAGCAGCCTGGCAGCCAGAAATGAATTCTGGTGTACGAGCTACTTAACTGTCTGTTTAACAGAGAAGTTTGAAAGCAGAAAAAATACATATTTTTCTATGTGACAATAACAAGGTAATCCTGGAAGGCTGGAATGCATTAGGAGAAAAAAAAAAAAAAAGACAAATAAGGAATACTGTATATTTTACTTACTGCATAGGGGAAGTTCAGAGCTCAGAAGAGAAATTTCACTGTTTTTTTTTTAACGTTTTTTTATTATTATTTAATGTGACCAAGGTAGCAGAGCAGGGCAGTCAAGACATGCTTCTGGTTTCAAATGGGAACAATATTTTCTCTCTTTCTCGTACAAGTACTCACATGAATGTATCTTGTCCTTCCTTTGCTCATCCAACACATGAGCAATCTCTGGACCAACTCCCACCTGCTGTTACTGACTTGACTCATAAATTCTTCTTCTATGCCTAGTTTCATTGTAAATAGAGCCTTGCTTCTCCCAGGGACTGTGAATACCACAGAGTATCATGAACAGCAGGCTCTGCCGGCAGAAGTGGAACCAGAAAGTCTCCCAAGGAATTCATGCTTGGTCTGCCATATTAGCTGAAAATATTATGAACGTTTTCTAGAAAAAAATTATTAAAAATCAGGTACTCATCTGTATGGTCTCCTGTATCTGCCTCCATCCTTATGTTACATTAAGTGATGAAAGGTAACATACCCCACTACCCTCTAGAGGACTTACGTAGGATAGCAAAATACATATTACCTAAGTCTTTGACTGAAATCCAGGATTTGGAGCCCAATGAGCACTCATGTTATTGTTCTCTGGTAATAAGAATAGCTAAATGGTTGCATTCAAGCATTTGAAAATTGATTGTAAGAGCCATAGATTCCCCAAAACCCAGAGCTGTATTTCCTTATTCTTATTTTAAGAGCAGCCCCTGTAATTTTATCACATACCTCTTGAGCCTCTATTACAATGTGATGCATGAGAGAAAAAGAGCAATTAGATATGTCATCTATATTCTTCTTAAATATCTCGAACAAAAGCCCACATCTTCACCTTCATTCCAGAGGAATTACCCTTTGGAATACCCGCAAATCCTGTCACAGAGCATTCATCGCTTCAGTTTGAAACATTACCTGTTTATTTCAGCTGTTCCTTGACATATATAGTATAGTATTTGATTCCTTTATATAATATTCCTTAGGTGCCGGTCTTCCAAAGATTTGGATGTTTAAATACAAAATACTTTAGTTCAAGCTCGTATCAGACGAGCTGTTACTGATAAGACCAGAATCATATGCAGTTGACTGTCACTCAGGTGTTTATGGAGGCAGAAAGAAAAATCCCATTCCACCTCACTGTTAATCAATCTTTGTCACTCCACCAAGTTCTTTTATCTGATTAAATTCCCTGTGGCTAGGAGAGGAAAAAAAAAAAAAAGAAAGAAAAAAAAGCAGAAGCCCTACAGCTGAAAGAAAAGTAATGGGAAGCACAAGTCACTTCAAAATCCATTGCAGGGACAGACAGAGATGCACCAGCCTGTTTATCCAGGAAATCAACAGTTCTGTGCCAGAGCCACAGAGTCCTCATACCCTGGAGTCTCCAGTGTGCCTTTTTGTTCATTCAAGTTACAACACACTCTCACAGTCCAGATATGCTGTCAGAATTTGAAGCATTGTATCTTTTCTTGCCCTTCTCATCACTCAACTGAGGAAAAACCCATCATAAGTGCTCTTGCACTGACACCAAACCAATAGCTCATCCCTGCAGCTCGGATGCATCAACAGAGACCTGGCCTGCAAGAGTTAGCTGGGAAGGCAGATAATTCATCACAGCTGGGCTGGGAACCATTAAAGGTGGTCATCTGGTTTATGACAGGCTTAAATTAAATTCCAAAGTCTATCTTAAGCATTGAAATGGGCAAGATTGAGACTGTCCTCCAGTCCTAGCTCCCCCATGGTCATTCATGCAGCCCACATTTGCTTATGCCTTGTGCTAAGCTGAGATCAAGTCAGCTTTCTATCTTCTGGAGTGGGAAATCTGGACGTACCTGCGGTGTTGGCTATGGTTTCAGAAGCTCAACTAGTGGATGGTCAGATGCAACCATAATAGTATCCTGCTATGCACTGGTAGTCTCTTTTCAGACACATTTTTGATTTTTGCTGAGGAGGAGCCTTTAAGCTCCAAGGTGACCTCACAGAATCACTCAGAGGCTTGCCACGCTGGATATGATGTTTTACAAATACATCTAAGAACAATGGAAAAACAGAGATTTTCTGAGTTCCCTGGCCTCTTATATCAATCTATATTAATACCATCAACGGCTTTCAACATTGGCAGGTTGCATGTCTGCAAGTCTTTTCTCTTTCTTTTACCATGTTTTCTTATTATAGACTCTATTTGGTAAAGCTTCTGCAGAAATTTTTCTGAGATTTTTATAGGTTGCTTAGCTGTTCATCCCCTTCGTATCATCTTTGTCAGAGTACAGTCACACAGAATCACAGAATATTCAAGGTTGGAAGGGACCTCTAGAGATCATCTAGTCCAACCTTCCTGCTCAAGCAGGCACACCTACAGCATGTGGCACAGGGTGGCATCCAGGCGGGTTTTGAAGACCTCCAGAGAAGGAGACTTCACAACCCCCCTGGGCAGCCTATTCCACTGATCTGTCACCCTCACAGTCAAGAAGTTCTTCCTCACATGGAGATGATGAGGGAAACACTTTAATGGAAAGTCATCAGCAAAGGAATTATATTGGTAAAAAAGAAGCAAGAGGAAGGTAACACAGAAAGCTTCCATTCACTTCTTAATAAACAAGTATAAGCTTATCACTGACTATGCTTCCCTCATGGGAGCTAGGACTGTCTAGGACAGTGTTGGATCAGACAACGCTGGCCTGAAGTGCCCTGTTCACGAATTTTGATGGCATGGCTCCTGCTGGGCTAGCAAATGTTCTGTAACATGCAGCAGATTGTGACAATGCATATGGCCTCTGGGATACTGCTGTGCAAGTGATTATTTTTTTTTTCATGAAAAGCCTATCTGGAGAGCACAAGACAGTGTTTCCCAGATAGGATACATGACTTGGAGCAAGAAAGGGCTTTTGCTTTTTTGAACTCTTGGTCTCCTGGCACAACCAGTTTTACTGTCTGTGAGAGGGAAGGGAATGTCAACATTGTCCAGAGCAGATTGCAGTGTCTTGTAATTTGGCCAGACTCTGGCCAAATACATCCAGCATAGCTTACATTAATATCCACTTTTGTCCATTAAAATTTGTGGTGAAGTGGCAACAGTTAAAATTCAAGTGCTCATAAATTCCTTCACTAAGGCAAAATATTAGTAGATAATATATATTTTTACCACTGGAGAAGAATTTGGATATATCATGACCGTGAAGTAGGTGGTACAAATGATTGAGGGTAGATGTGAGTTTTACAAAGGCAACCCAGAAAGGAATGCAAAAAACATGGAGGATAGCAGCTAGATTGAATTTTAGCCCCATGGAAGTGCAATGTGAATTCACCTGGCAGAAGGCACAGCTGACCAGGAGCCACCAGAGTGCACTCCACTGGCTTCATCCTCCCAGCCTGATGATGGATGCTGTAAACCCTTGTCACTGACAAGAGTAGCACTGCAGTACCAGCATATTTTAACTTCATCTTTACTTAAAGAAGAAAAAAAAATAACTCCTTTATATCTTTTTGAAATATTTTATAACCTTTATTTTGTTGTTGATTTTGATCAAATCCTCTAGGTCAAAATATTTCTCTCTAAAAGCTTTTCATGCATGCTGTTATTTTCCATCTCCAATATTACCATTTCTCTTAAAACACCTTTGACAGAAACTAAGGATGCAAATTCTGTTAAAGGCAGAAAACAACCAGATCACAGAAGATGTGGGCTGACAAGGGTGACACATGTACTATCTTGTCCCTTGGAAACATTTAGAAATGAAAATATTTTATGTTTCAACTATCTTGTATGAGTTTGAATTTCTCATAAGAAGTTGATTTGCTGTATTATACTAGTTGTTGCTAGTTGAATGTCAAACATAACTGATTCCATAAGAAGCAGTTTAGCATCAGTAACACAGAACATCAGCATCACTACTTTAGCAGTGATGCCAGGGAGGAATATGACAAAGAGAACAAACAAAGTAAAAAAGAATCTAGACTTAATAATTTATATTACTAGGAGGAGGAAAAAGTTATTTTCTGTATAGCTTTTTTTTTTTTAAACTACAACTCACATCCCATATTTTTTAAAGGATTGATTTCCCAGTATTGCTAGACATGTAGAAACACCGGATAATAAACGTATTTAATGTTTTATTACTTACTGATTAGTGGAATATTCTTCTTGCTTCTTGTATTTTATTGTATCCTTGTATTTTATTGAGGCATTTTTTCCTAATGATCTATCAGATCTGATGGTTAAGATAAGAATAAGGATTAAAATTACTTTCTCACTCCTGTTATGCTGAGAAGATATGTATAGTGATTTTTGCAACGTAACTACTGAGTTTGGATGAAATGATCAACTGATGCACAGTTGTAAATCAACATGGTTTTAAAGTTTTTCTGGAAATCTTTCTTCAAACAAATTGTATATACATACAACTCTTGTCAGTTTAATATGAATTACGTATATACTTACAAATTACTTACAAATATACTCATTTTGAGTCTCAACAGTCACTTGTAGAAAAGCCATTTCTCCTCCCTTATTTTTGCAGCTTCTCTTTCATTCAATGTGATCACATTTAGTTCAAATACTTTGTTATAAACTTGGAGCAGCTACTGTCATTCAAGAAGTCACAGAGCTTCTAATAATTTTTTTTCAACTTTATTGAGTTATTGGCACTACACAATGACAGCTGATGAAATTAAAGATTTAGATAGACCTAACTCTCCTGATAAGAATTATAATCCAGTCAAGAAATTAGGGTTAGCCTTACTATTTTGGGGGAAAAGTAATTGTTATAATTTCATTATAACAAATTTGAATTTCTCACCAATAAGGTCTTGACTTTATCTATTACTCTATTAAGGAGTTGGTTATGTGCAAATTCAAAAGCTCCTATTCTAACTCGTATTCTCCTCTTTCTTTCTGTAGACCATTTTACACTTCTTACTAACTCAATTCACTGAATACTAGGTTCTTATGAGTTGAATATTACCAAGAAGGTCATAAGCTTCTTAAGAGCTGAAATACTTGGCTTTAGTTAAGTAAATTGAATTTTGTGCATGTTTTTTTCATGTTTGAATCCTATAGTTGTCTGGGTACATGGAGGAAAGCAAGTTGGCAACTTTCTCAGATGCACAATCAAGTTGGCAACTATGGATGCAGTGTTTCACAGAAAGCTGTTTCCGAAAGAATAAAACTAAGCAGTATTTTCAGCAAAAGTTACCTTAAATTCATCCAAGAGTTTAAAGAGGAATAATAAATTTATTTTTCACCTTTTCTCTTCCCCATGTGGTTTGCTTAAGATAGTATCTACTGATTGGATGAACTGGGAACTGCTAATCCCGAAATGGTTGTGCCCCAAAATTACTTAGTACATTTTAAAATCTTTGTCAGAATATTCAAATATTTCTGAGATATAATGATAAATGGCTAATCAAAAAAAAATTATTCTTCTGATTTGTTATTATCTTACTTTAACAGAAAACAAAGAAAAAAAAAACAACCAAACAACCCTTAATTCAATAAGCAAACATCCCTTCTTTTTACTTCCTTTTCATCTCTTTTTAGTTTACCCACATTAGGAAGAAAAGTCCTGATAGTGAAGTCTCCTAAAAGACTTTGGGTGATATTCCTGTCAGATCAGCACATAAGACTTGAGGCAGCCATATTCCAAGAGAATAACCCAGTATTTTTGCTAGGATTTCCCCAAATCTAGAGACCTGAGTCAGACTAGAAGTGAGCAGAAACTGAAGAAAAGTGATCTTCTTTTGCTAATTTTGCCAGAAAGATAGAATCTTACTGTTTCTAAAAGTATTATCAATTTCCCTTGTGAAAATTTCCAAGATCTTTCTATGATGCTCCTTAAATTAAAAATAAAATAAAATAAATACCAAGGAAACTAGACCCACAGGTGATACTTATTTCAGTTTTAATCCCTGGGGTGCCATTGTCTGGAGCTTAATTACCAGTTAGAGCAATACCATGCAAGCATGCAAAGCACAATTCATGTTATCCTGATTTTAATTGATGCCTACAAGAAATTATTACTCTAACTAATTGCAGCTGCTTTCTGCCAGGAAGGAAATGTTGGGAGGAGAAGGAGAAAAAGTATGGGGAGTGGGAGCCTGAGTTTTTTCCAAAAATAAATGCTGCATAGGTTGTTAATCTCTTTAAAAAAGAGACAAATATTGAGTGTCAAATTTTGAATTGTTGCAAAAGGCTAGGTGATGGAATAAGCCTTATGGAATAAATTAATATTGGACTTACACAACAAGCTTGAATGCAGACATTTTTTAGGGCTAGGACTCTAGGGCTGACTTAGTTAAGATCTGTTCTCCCATTTTTTTTCACTGTAATATATTTTCTTAGGTAGCAAAGTATTTCATGGATCATTTCCATTTTATGGAAAAGTATTTCACTATCTTCTAAAAATAGCAAAAAGAGAACTCTGAAGTCTATCACAAAATCTCTTGTAATACCCAGAAATAAATTAAAAAAAAAAAAAAAAAAACTCTTTTTTTAGCAATGTTCCGCCTGAACATTCAGAAGTTTTGTTTCCTCTCCAGTGAAGAATATAAGGAAGAAAAGACAAATGAAATGGGATGGAGTATTGAAAAAGGACCTGAGAAGTCAAAAGTCATAATGAAAACTAATCATCTTTCCCCTACTAGCCCCTCAGAAGGGGCTCACCTGCAAAATGTAGCAAAGAAATACTTACAGAGGTTTCCACACCAGTAACAGAGAATTTACTGAATTAAAAAGGGAACTGTTCTCACTGTTCTTTTGTAGTAATTTTATTTGGTGTGATATGGCAGAATTGGGAAAGAGCTCTTCCTAAACTCACAAATGATCGTGTCTATGCCTTAACACTCATAGACAGGGAAAGGTTCAATCATCCTAGTCTATTCACAAGCACTGAATCAGCTCTCCAAGAAGCTTTCATATTGTGCTCATAAGAGGCCTTTGAAACAAACTCACTGCTTTACTCTGGTCCTCTCTAAAGACAAATTCCTGTTGTTTAAGTTTTGCCATCATTTCCCCAAAATGTCACTTGGTTACTGAGAGTTGCAACTACCTCTTTTTCTTTCAACATTTTTTCTTCTCACGGGTATGCATCAGGGTTTTACATCCCATTTAAATGTCCCTTAGACATGAGTCCACTGGCAAAAGAATAAAAACAGTCAACGAAACCTGAAAGAGCATATGTAACAACCTCAATCTTAGCAGAGCTGGCTTTTTTTCCCTGCTACAAATGTATCACATTACCTTTGGCTGAAGGAGGACTCTGATCTCCTGAGAAACCTTCAGGCATTGAGCTTTTCTTTGTTAATGAACTTAAGAAAGTTTTGTTGGAATTAATTAAATGTGTCTTTACTGCCTTCAGGACAACTACTAGACTCATTCTGTCTTCAGCTGCACACACACAGCTGTTAGTGCTCTTCATGCAAGCTGTCTACCATAAAGAAGGCAGATCTTTCCCCACTTCCTGTGGTCTGTATGCACAACTTGTACCAAATTATTTAGCAGAGATGTCTTACTACATGGCTCTTCCACCTCGTCATCTGGACATGACTCTAAATTTTTGATGCGAAAATTAAAAATTGTGGCTTAAGCAGTGTACACTGGAGAGGAGCAGAAACCCAAAGCATCTGCTCAGCAACGTATCTCCACTTCCCTGAGGAACCATGACAAGTCCTCTGACTGCAGCCCAAGCCTGGTCCAGCTATCTGCATCAGCACGGATCTTGAGAAATCTCCAAGGCTGCTCTTTCGGCAAAGAAGTGCTGCTGTTAGGAATGAATTATGTTCCTGTGGAAGTCTTCTAGTCACAGTCATGTAAAGCCACATCTCCAGGTCTGCATAGACCTGATGAGCTTCTTGGTGCTTGATACTGCAAGAGGGCAGGGCTGTGACTGGAAATTGGAAGCAGTGTCTTGGGGAAGGGAATCACAGAATGGTTAGGGTTAGAAGGGACCTCTAGAGATCATCTAGGCCAACCCTCCCGTTCAAGCAGGCACACCTACAGCATATGGCACAGGGTGGCATCCAGGAGGGTTTTGAAGACCTCCAGAGAAGGAGACTCCACAACCTCCCTGGGCAGCCTGTTCCACTGATCTGTCACTCTCACAGTGAAGAAGTTCTTCCTCACATGCAGATGGAACTTCCTGTGTTGCAACTTATATCCATTGCCCCTTTTCCTATCACTGGCCACCAATGAGAAGAGTTTGGCCCCTTCCTCCCTACATTCCTCCTTCATGTACTTATACATATTAATCATATCCCC
>VZSG01000411.1:81757-101889 GCA_013398315.1 Nothoprocta pentlandii
TCGTCCAAGTTATTGATGAACAGGTTGAACAACACCAGGCCCAGTACTGACCCCTGGGGGACACCACTGGCCACAGACCTCCAACTGGACTCGGCCCCATTTATCACCACCCTCTGACCTCTGCCATCCAGACAGTTGTCAATCCACCTCACTGTCCACCTGTCCAGTCCACACTTCCAGAGCTTTCCTATGAGGATATTATGGGAGACGGTGTCAAAAGCCTTGCTGAAGTCAAGGTAGACAACATCCACGGCTCTCCCCTTACCCATCCAGCCAGTCATCTCATCATAGAAAGCTATCAGGTTCGTCAGACATAACTTCCCCTTGGTGAATCCATGCTGACTACCCCTCATCACCTCCTTCTTCTTCGTATGCCTACAGATGCTATCTAGGATGAGCTGCTCCATCACCTTTCCAGGGACAGAGGTGATGCTGACCACCCTGTAGTTCTCCGTCTCCTTCCTCTTGCCGTTTTTGAAGACTAGAGTGATGTTGGCTCTCTTCCAGTCCTCCGGCACCTCCCCTGCTCTCCAGGACCTCTCAAAGATGATGGAGAACAGCTGAGCAATAACCCTCGCCATTTTCCTCAGCATTCTTTAGTGCATCCTATTCAGGCCTGAAGATTTAGGGGTAGGCCGTTTGTCTAAGTGATCCATAATCAAATCCTCCTCGGCCAGTGGAAGGTCTTCCTCTCTCCCTTTTTTTCTCTCTTTTACCTGGACTCTTTATTTCATGGGGACTAGCCTTAGCAGTAAAGACAGAAGCAAAGAAGGCATTTAGTAACACTGCCTACTCTACACCTTCAGTCACCAAGGCACCCTCCACATTCAGCAGCAGACTAACATTTTCCCTAGTCTTCCTCTTGATGCTGATATATTTGTAGAAACCCTTCCTGTTGTCTTTGACATCTCTTGCTAACTCTAGTTCCAGACGGGCCTTAGCTTTCCTCATTGCATCCCTGCATTCTCTGACAATATGCCTATATTCTTCCCATATGGTCAAGCCCTCCTTCCACATTATGTATGCTCTTTTTCTCATTGAGTTTACTCAACAGGTCCTTGCCCATCCATACAGGTCTCAAGCCCCCTTTACTCAACTTCTTTCTTGTAGGAATGCACCAACCCTGAGTTTGGAGAAAGTGGTGCTTGAATGTTAGCCAACTCTCCTGAATTCTTCCTTCTAGGACCTTGGCCCAGTGGATTCTTCCAAGGAGCTCCTTGAAGAGGTCAAAACTGGCTCTCTTGAAGTCCATGGCTGCAGTCCTACTTCTTGCCCAGCTTCCTCTCCACAGGATCATGAATTCCAATATTTCATGGTCACTGCAGCCAAGACTGCCCCCAACCATCACGTTTCCCGCTAGACCGTCTCTGTTAGTATCAGGTGTACCAGCGCCCTTCCCCTTGTTAGCTCATCAGCCACCTGCATCAAGAAGTTATCTGCAGTGTTCTGCAGGAACCTCCTGGACTGTCTGTTCCTGACTGTGTGATTATCCCAGTGGATATCAGGGTGGTTGAAGTCCACCAAGAGGACCAGGGCCTGTGATCAGGAGGTTTCTTGCAGCTGCCTGTAAAAGGCCTCATCCACTCCCTCTTCCTGGTCAAGTGGCCTGTAATAAGCTCCCATGGCAGTGTCGCCCCTGTTGGCCAGGTTCTCAACCCACACTTTGTCCTCCCCTATGCCGAGCTCCATACGTTCCAGTTGCTCTCTCATGTATAGAGCAACTCCACCACCTCGCCTTCCTGGCCTGTCCTTCCTGAAAAACCTAAAGCCCTCCATGGCCACA
This sequence comes from Nothoprocta pentlandii, assembly GCA_013398315.1. Classification (NCBI taxonomy): domain Eukaryota; kingdom Metazoa; phylum Chordata; class Aves; order Tinamiformes; family Tinamidae; genus Nothoprocta; species Nothoprocta pentlandii. Next base: position 83,541 of record VZSG01000411.1, read on the forward strand.
CTCCAGTTCATGAGAGCTGTCCCACCATGTCTCAGTAATTGCAACAAGATCATGGCCCTGTAACCATACATGCATCTCCAATTTCCTTTGTTTATTCCCCATGCTGCATGCATTTACCTAGAGGCATTTGAGCTGGGCTCCCAAGATTCCTCTCATTCTTGTCAGAGCAGCTGCAACCTGAATATTTGGTCCTCCAGAAGTTCTCGTATTTTGCCATTTGGCCTCTTCAGTCTCAGAGCATCCTTCACAGGCCATTGCACTAGGCTGCTGTGAGTAGCATGACAGGCCATCAGCTACCATCTCATCTGCTGTCGCACTGATACCCTCCTCCCCCCTCAAATCTAATTTAAAGCCCTCTCAATGAGCCCTGCTAGCTCCTGATCCAACGTTCTCTTCCCCCTTTGAGAAAGATGGATCCCATTCGATGCCATCATGCCTGGTACCATATAGGGCTTCCTATTGCTGAAGAAACCAAAGTTGTGGTGATGACACCAGCCATGGAGCCACATTGTGATGGACAGTATCCTGTTATTCCTTCCTATATTGCTGGCAGCACCAGGAAGAATGGAACAGAAAATGACCTGCACACCTGAGTTCCTGATCATCTGATGCCCAAAATGCATTTTGATTGTCCTCAGGCTACTTGTCACTGCATCTTCTCCTCCCACATGTAGGACCATCAAAGGATAATAGTCTGTGGGTTGAACCAGGCTGGGAATTTGCCTGGTGACATCCCTCATCTGGGCCCCAGGAAGGCAGAAGACTTCCCTTAGGGGAAGGGCAGGTCTAGTTATCAGACCCTCTGTTCCCTAAATCAAGGAATCTCCCATGACGATAACCCACCTTTTCTCCCTCCTGCCCTTGACAATATATGGGGTTTGCCTTTCTGTAATACCTTTTTTTTTTTTTGGAGGGGAGGTGCCCGCTCCCTCACTGTCCACTGATTGCCCTACCTTCTCCAGGGCCTCATACCTGTTGGTCAGGGGTACCCAGTAGGGCAAGATGGGAGAAGATTTTCTCCTGTCACCTTGAGCCTGGACTTTTATCCATACATTCCTATACTGTTTTTTTTCTTCTTGTGTTGGCTGGGGTGGGGTGGGGATAGAACCTGTAGAAACTCATTGTTGGGCACTTCCTAGTGCCTGCCCATTTCTCCCTGTCTGACCTAGAGCTCCTCCTTAACTTTTCAACCTCGTCTTTTAGCTCAGCTACCATACTGAGCATGCTGAGCAGGTCATCCACTTGCTCACACCTCACACAGTTGCCCTTACCCGGGCCATCCATAGGAAGTGTCAGGCTATGACACTCCTTGCAGCCCGACACCTGGACAGTTGCATTCTTTACCGGTTGCTCAGTCTGGGTGCCTGTCTCCTTCTTAGTGAGTGCTAACACAGTCCTCCGATGAGTGATAGTGGGTGCACCCTCCGATAGTGGGTGCACTGGGGAGCTGGCTGCTGCTTGCCCTGGCTGTGCCAACTGCACTCCAGGTTGCCCATGCTCCCTGGGGGCAGCTCTTGTAGGCAGGGGGGCTTGGGCTGCCTTCCCCTGCTGACTCCTTGCCCTCTCCGTCTGTGCTGCCTGGAGCTGAAGGTGCCTCACTTGCCCTGCTCCTCCCTACATGACTTTTGGCTGCCAATTTATCTCCTCTCGGAAAGGTCTCACGGCGGGAGCCTCTGCTCCAAAACCATCACCTACAAGGAACTGCAGGAGAGGTAATAAAGAGGACATGAGAGAAAAAAGAGGTAATAAAGGACATGAGGAAATAAGGACACTAGCTGGAGCTGGAAGTGTACCTGGTCAAGCACTAGCTTTACTGGTTTTATACACTAAGTCAGTAACCAGTTCAATGCACTCCTGAAATCATGTGATTATCACAAAATATCATTGCTACATTGTACTAAGAGAAGTATGAGGGACTTCTGCCTTTTGATTTTCCTTAATTAACCAACAAGCTCTATGGGCTTATGGAACATAGTTCTTCGAAGATAATACAACATACTTGTATGCTATCACCTCTCACATATAGGAAAAAAAAATCAATATGCTTTCTGACAAAAGTCTACAGGACAGAAGTGGATGATTCACTATAACCTTCCATTAACTAGTGACATATGGATACATTTCGTCTGTGAGCTTTACCTCTTCCTTCCAACTGATGGATTGAGACACATCTCAAAGTGAGTTCTTGCTGCTCTCTCTGAGTTATTCGCAAAATTGTAACTTTTCTGCTGCACTCTTCTATTATGCTTTATTTCCACCTTGTAACCCATCAGGTCCGTCGAATAGCAAAGGGAACTGAAGAATTACCTAGAAAAAGAGGGGGGAAAACAGCAAAACAAACAAAAAAACAAGTTATGACAAGATGACTGTCTCCTGATACGTTAGTCCTGTTGTGAGATATAGAAACGTTGATCATAGCTTTGCAGCACTTTGGTGCTTTTCTATTGAGGCAGGCTATGATCCAGCAATTCAAAATTCAAGGTGTCACCAGTATTTCCTGAGCATCAGAGAGCAGTTTTTCCTTCCATATGTGCCTTTCAGATTTTTATTCTCACTTATGTTCTGAATAAAAAATGCATGTCATCTGAAGATAATTCACATTCTCTGCATGTTCTTACCATGTAGCTTGCAGTGAACTGTTAGATCAATTCATAGTATGGAATAATCCCGGTAAGTAAAGTTCTTAGCTGAAGACCACACCATCAGCTTTTTTTTTTTTTTATTATTTATTTATTTTTTTTTTTAATTAAAAGTAAATTGCCTTTTCATAGAGAAGACCACATGGTGAGAAGAAACTACTTTTATCATCTGAATAGCACAAACAGCCCTTGACATGCTGTGCAAAAATGCAGGAGTTGAAATAATAAATGTCCATTTTTTCATACATCAAAGCATTTAGAAATATATAACACTGTTAATAATAATATTTTAAAAAATCGTGCATCAGAAAAGGAGCAAGAAAAATGTTCCGAAAAAAATGTAGGCCTATTTTGGATATTATTTTTGTTCTGGGATAAAAAATATCTCCATGACATTCTGTATATTGCTTACAGATTTTTTTCATATTAGTTCCATGTTATTTCCTTACCTCATGGTATTACAAAATAATATCATCTATCATTTCTGGCACACAACAATAAATATTTGAAATATTTTAGTTCAGCTTGGTTAAAATAATTAAAGACATCTGCTACTTAGTAGTGATTGAAAAAAAACTTATTTTATCTGATAATCAACTTCTTTCCTGTTTTCTATAATGAAGCACTTGAATATCTAGGTTAGAGACTCTTATATTTGTAGCATAATGAAATAATTTTTTTATAAAAATGTTGAATATTTTGATTAAAAATACGTAAAAAGGCACTTTATTCCATCAAAGGAGATAAGATATTTCAATATTTAATAATAGTAGCTGCCCTTTATGATTTAGCAAATAGATAATATTGTTATTTCAAAAACCATGTGGTCACTTCCACAAATCAGCTACATTCATATATAGAAAAGAATTAGCCCTCATGCCATGAAATAACAAAAATGTGATTGAAATACATAAGCTAAAAATAATTCATAGAGACATTTTAGAATTTCAAAAAAGAATTCTCATTTTACTAATTTTAAAAAAGTATAAAATACTTGTTTTCATTCCAATTTAGAATGAAAAAGAGAAAGTATGAAATGGCAAAAAATCTGAGAAGTTTAAAACTTTTAACTTTGACCTTTCCGTTTTTCGCTTACGTCCTGTTGCACTGGATTCTGTTTATCTACAAGGGAAATTTTGTGCCAAAAATAGTTAATTTCAAGGCAAATTAATGATCTCTCTTGTTCCCCTTGGAATTTGCATTGTTAACTGTTCTAGATGTACATAGACTATCTACTGTCACTCTTGGTTGGAGTCGCTGAGTTGATTACTTTCCTTTGTATGAGGAAAGACTAAGTAAGCTAGGCTTGCTTAGCCTGGAGAAGAGAAGATTGGGAGAGAATCTTATCAACATGTACAAATACCTGAGGGGAGAATGTAAAGAGGATGGGGCCACACTCTTCTCAGTGGTGACCACTGACAGGACAAAGGGTAATGGGTACAAATGAAAACACAGGAAGTTCTATCTCCATATGAGGAGGAATTTCTTTACATTGAGGGTGGCAGAGCACTGGAACAGGCTGCGCAGAGACGCTGTGGTGTCCACTTCTCTGGAGATCTTCTAAACTTCCCTGGATGTGATCCTGTGCCAGGCGCTCTAGGTGTCCCTGCTGGAGCACGGGGGTTGCACTAGATGATCTCTAGAGGTCCCTTCCAACCTCAATCATTCTGTGATTCTGTGACTCTTTTCCCTCTGTAGTAATATACAGCTGTTATGTTCTCACCTACCATCCCATTGTCTAGATAAGATAAGATAAGATTCCTGCTAGAGAGTGTCAGCTTTGATGGGAGACCATATTTGTATATAAAGGCGTAGCGTACATGCGAGCAGCTCTGTTGACTTCGTCACTATATAAGCACTCAAAAATCTGGTTCTCAAGGTTCTGCACTCTCCCCTTTGCTTGCCTGATTCCTGCCTGACAGAAAAAGGTCAAGTGAAGTTGTGTGTATTCTCTTTGTGTTCCTTAGAGTAGAGTGAAGTCCAGAGGGAAGTTAATGTCTTATAGCTGCAAACAAGAAAATTGGTTAACCCAAGGCACTTTAATTTTGAGGTCACCAGAATGGATCTTGACACAAGTTCCTCTCAGAATATGATCATCTCAAGGCATATCTGTCCTGAAACTTGTTTGTAGATACTAGCAGAAAAATTCAATACATGTAGTGAGAGAAACACTGGCTTTGTGATCCGATAGCCTTTCACAGGGGAGACCTACTTGATATATGTTGTGTATTCCCTAAAGTGTTTAAAAGGAAGCATCCTTTTTAAGCCATCTGGTCATTCTATGCCAAAACAGCAGAATAAACTCCTATGTCCTATCTTTCTGTATTCTAAATGACATAACCCCTATAACTGGAAGCCATGTATAATTTTCACTTGATACTGTGAAATTTCTACTTGCATTACGGATCAATATGCCAAATTCAATGTTATTTGAACTGATTGGAAAAAAAAAAGCTCAATAACAGTCATTTCAAGACATATAGTTAGGCATTTTGAGTGCAAAACAGAGCTGCTTAAGAGATGAGAATTTTTTTTTCTTTTTTAATAAAGGAAATTAGATGAAAGATATGTTATTTTTTAATGGTTTTCTTACAATTATTTCCTACACTTGACTGAGAAAATGGAGAGAGGGTTATGAGGATACTTAAAAGCATAGGGCCTATAAGGTGAGGTTGAGGACCTCAGTTCATGTGTCTGGTTCAACTATGTGAAAAGAAGTTATGGAAATGATGGAGCCAAACCATGTTCATAGTGACAGACAAGGGGCAATGGTCTGGCACAGTTCAGGTCAGATACTAATATAAATCACTTAATTATTATGGTCTTGCTGTGACCGTAGCATAGCTGCAGACCCTCCATCCACATAAATGTTTACTTTTGGCAAGTCAGGTCTAGCTGAGCTAATCTGTCAATCCTGGAGTTCATGAAGGTCCTCCTCGAAGCAGGCAACTGGATTATATTACTCCACATATTCCCTACAACCCACATTTTTATGATTCCTCTTTAATATGCCATGGAAAATGTCATACAAATGGAAGATTTTGCAAATTATTCAGGGATTTTCTATTTTTTTCACAACTGAGAAAAAGAAACAACTTTTCAACACAGTCACATGAAAAAGAATAACGTGCTCATCTTGTTGTGTAATGATGTACTATGAAAATTTGATAAAGAATGCTGTTCAATGGCTTATGTAAAATGAAATGATACAAGCTATAATTTTTTTAAGAAGTATTTTATTATCTTTAGAAAGAATAACATTTTCATACTCCTCCTTGCCCTGCTAAGAACCCATGTGGAGAAAATGTCTAAGGGAAACAGCTGTTGGACCAGCAAGAAGGCTTTATTTGGGCCCCTTTCTTCTGGCTGAGAAAATACTAAGTCCCTTTAATTGGTGTTCTGCAAAATAGAATTTGGATTTCTGTCCTGCTGATGTATACAAGATGAAAAGGTACCCTCTATTCTTCCCATACCCCCAGGACACTCTTTCTCCTGGTATAATAATTGTTACAATGCATTCATAATGACTACAGCTGGGCAGCATTTTCCTAACAAACCAGAAATAATTTGCAAAGCTTTCAGCAATCTTGGGCCAACTTCTGGCTTTGTTTCAGGCAGCCTGATTCCATATTCTAGGCACATCCCCTTGCCAGATTTGGGCTGAAATCTGTCCAGGAATGCTTATACCAGTGAGGGTTTTTCAATGTCATCTGGAAGTCACACCAGATGGTTAATTTTGTGGTTACAAAGACTCAGGTAGGCCAACTGCAGTGATTTTAGATGAGTTACATTTTCAGCCCTTTCAAAATAGAGCTCAGGTACAAAACTTTTGAATATGAATCTACAGAATATAAACCAGAAGTAAGAATAAAGTATCCTTCAAACCCTCTGCCACAGAAATCCGTGGTTTCACATAACCTCAGAAGGATTTTCTTTACTGTGTTTCATTAAGATGATATTTTTCACAGTAAATAAGTCCAAGTCCTCAAATTTGAGCCTTAGCACGTATGGCAGTTAGCTATAAAATGGAGGAGAAATTGAGACCCTGGCACGTATACAGTTAGCTATGGAATGGAGGTGAAAACTCAACATGGAGCAGAATGATTCCTTGGCCAATTGTTTGGGTACAGCTGTCTGGGAAGAAAGACTATATCTATATGTATTTATATGTATCTATATGTATTTATATGTATATGTATCTGTGTATATTTATGTGTATTTATGGAGAAGAAGAGAGGGGAAGGAGGAGGGAAGGAAGAGGGAAACAGGAGGAAAGGAGGAGGAAAGGAGGTCCATTAATGAAAAACCAGATCTGTCTTAGACAATAAAATAAACTGTCGACCTGGAATAAAAGTAAATGAAGACAAACGGAAGAATTCCTAGTTGAGTAAAAGTAATTTTTGAATAAAAGTGGTTTAGATAATATATATTCAGTGATTTCAGGTGAATTAGCTAGTAAATACACAGAACTAACAGACATTTAAAAAACATGAAGAGTTCCCAGAGATTTAGACATGATACAAGTCTCCCAGTATTTGACCCTGGTAGTTACTCTCTGGTAAATCTAACTTCCAACCCCATTGAATAATAGGATGAGTATCATGAAAAATGTAGATATAAACCTGAACCATCTAGTAGGTAGAAGAGCTATGAGGACTGAGTTGTGTGAGTTTATATAAAAACAAATTGTCTCCTTTTTTTGAGTAATTATGAATAAAAAAAATACAGCATACTATGTGACATGACAGGGAATTTTACTTAGAAATTTTGTTTAAATCATCATGAATGCAAAAATTGCCAGAGAAAGCAGAAATAGGCTATAGAGCCATGGAAAATAATGTTGGCACAGCAGAAAGTTGGTGAGATGCATCTAAAGCACTGCAGGAATCAGGGGTAGGCCCAGCCTCAATAACATCCCTAGCAGTGACCTGCCAAATGAAGGCAAGCAGCACGCAGAGGATTTTTGTGGAAAGGGATGCTACGAGGAGTAAAAATTCTACTAGAATGGGGCATTCGATGACAAGATAGGCTGGCAACAAATTATTAACCCGTATCTATGTTAGAAAAACATAAGCCAAGTTACTACACACTTAAAGAGTACAGACTAAATTCTTCATGACAGGAAGCATTGCCCTTCTGCATTTATACAGCACCTAGCACACCAGGACATGACCTTGGCCACAGCCTCAATGAACACGTCATGCAAATAAGAACGGAGACCAAAAACATGATGGCAATTCAGTCAAGATTTACTTGACTGAAGTAAGAAATTCCAAAGGGGATGGGATATTTATGTAAGAAAATGAGATTATCTAGTGTTAGAATGCTAACAGAAAAAAAAAAAGTGGAGACAGTATTAAACTTCATATATCAAGACTTATTCTATTTTTTTCACTAAAATTTGAATTAATGTACATTTTACATGAAATAAGAACTCCAACTTTCCAGAAAGCAGGTGATTCACTGAAAATTTTAGCTACATAATATTATATTACTTGTTCATCTTTATCTCTCTGCCAAAGGGGTAGATTACCCCACATACATTTCTTGTGTAGTTTTCTACTTTATATCAACAACAGCCATCAATGGTATCCTAGACTCAGAGTCCTTGGACTCGGCCTTGGCACCCCAAATATATTATTGCTAAACAACCTCCTTGAGATTATAAAACAACAGAGCCACTTGGTAATACACACAAAAGTAAACAGCGTGATATAATTTAAATAGATAACATTTACAGACTAATGTGAACTCTTTGAGCTCACAGCAGAATAAATACAGGCAGTGCATCTATTAGTTGTAAATGAATAAAACAGTATTTATAAAATGGGTAATTTGGATCTGATTAATGTTTATAAATGTGTTTACATAAGAATTGGATATTAACCTATAGCTTTAAAGGGTTTAATTAGCCTTGGAATATTGTCTCAGTGTACAATGAAAAATAACTAATTCACAAAGGAAAATGCAAAGGAAATCTGCAAGCACAAATGAGGTCAATTAATTAAGCAATTTACATAAATTTGAATGGTTGTTTTCAGGGCATTTTTGACATTTTGCACTTCCTATTCCTATCACACCAGCAGAAATACTTGTCTGTCTCCCTATTTATATGACACATCAATCACCTCATGGGATCACAGCATACCAGCACACACTGCGGTATAACAGCTTCCACACAGAAGCTTTCTGAACCGTGCAGAATCTAGCATCCCATTTCCAGCTGTACTATCTTATCACCAGCAGATGCATTTACAGGCTGTTATAGCTTCATTCTTACCTCCGAATGGAGAAAAGAATATGAAATATGACTTCATCTCCATTAGATTTTTACACCCTGAATACCAAACAGATGGTAACAATTACAGATGGGAGGATATTTCTCACACAAGCAGCCAAATGCTGCACAGCTCACTAGTTGAAATCTGGAACAATTCACTTAATGCATTTAGTTTATCCAGATTTGAATTGGTGAAAAAGGGGAAAGGAATTTATCCTAACAGTTTTATATCCCCATGGTTACCTTGGGAATGCTACAGCAGCAGCTTACTCTTAACACAGCTGAGTCCACACAGGTCCTTCAGTTTCTTCCTATTATCCTTATAATCACTGAGGCAAATTTACTAACTCAGATGTAAGAGGAGAGCAACTTACTTGAGAATTATGATCCTTTAGTGGTGATTATGCGCTCTCTGTATTTGCTTCTCAGAGCAGTCTCTAGCAGGTGTATGAGAGAGACTGCTTCTCAGGCTGGATTACTCACTAGTGTTTGAGTTGCTTTGACATCCCAGATTTAAGCCATGATTCATGAATTGTCCATGTGCAGGGATCATGTAACACAATTGCTTAATGCAGCCCTGTATTTTACTATTATAATGCAACATTGCAACTCCTCTGACAAATCCTTAACACCGTGTTGCATGGTCTATACCACTAAACATTACAGCAGTTACTGAGTCCTCCTATATCACCTCCTACCTATTTAATGCATACACAGGTGAAATTTCTACTGGAGTATTTCTCCATTTGTCCAGTGACTCCTAGACCACAGCCTCACTGAAGTAAACAGCATTACTTAATTGAAGCCATTGACTCCCAGTGTCAACCAGGGTGACTTAAAGCAGTTGATAGCCAGGCTTCTGTGCATTATACATGTTAAGAGATAGTATATAAACCAGTATATATATATGGGATTAAAAGAAATATGAATGAAATTAGTAACTGTTTTTATTTGTTTGTTTTGTACTACCTTTGAAAATACGTGAGATTAAGAAAAAAAAAATCCATTTCTAAACTAATTCTCAAAGTTAGATCCTGAAAATTTGTATGCAATGAGATCTGTAAACTTTTGGAGTAACTGTAAGAATGCATTTGAATTGCTTTATGATGTTTTACTTGATCTTGACTTTTTTAATGATTTTTTTTGCATGTTGATCAATATGTATTTCAAAATAAAACAATTTTATATTCAAAAGGATTTTTTTTTTCATTTAGGAAATGTCCTTCTCAAACATTTCAACATTTTTCCTCTGACTATTTTTGCTAAATTGAATTTTTCCTGAAAACGATGAATGGAACTTTTCTCTTTTCAGAATTAATTCTATTATCATATATAAGATAATCAGATCACTTTCTCTAATCTATTTTTTCTTCTATTTTATATAGAAGAATTTATATATAGATTCTTCAGAAACAGCAAAAGTCATGTACTTGCTTTCATTTATTGCTCCACCAGATCATTTTGCTTTCTTTATGTTGCCAAGTACCACTATGTCACTAAGTCTCTCAGGTTATTATTGCAATTGCTAAAAAATAGCAGCAGTAGAACTTACTTCCCAGACTTTCACACACTACTGGTTTCTCTATAGAGGCTGCTTGTTCAGCACCCACAGTGTTTCCATCTGTCGAGACGCAGCCTAGTCATGTAGAAAGCAGCACTTCAAAGAGCTAAAAACAAAAGATATTTTAAGACAAAGAAAAGTGATTAGGACAATCAACAGCTGGCAACATGTTCAAGAAGATCTATGAGAAGATCTATGAGATCAAGACACATAATTTTACCAAATTTTATCTGTTCCTCTTGCAGAGCTTTGGTTAAAAATGCCCAGCAGAACTTTTTCCATTGGATCAACATGCATCACTGCAAGCAGAACTTCCTATTCTTGGTGACATCCTTCCTTGGTAAGGAAGAACAGAGTTGCACTGCTAGTGATAAACATGAGTTTAGAAGTCTCCTGCAGACCCATCATCAGTCTGACAGTGAAATGGTTCACTAGGCCCATAGGTGGCTGGTAAGTAGGAAGCTGAATCCGGGATTTCCTAATACTTTGGTAAATTCTTCGATCTCCAGTCACAAGCCTACTCTCAGATTGCTCAGTCTGATCTTTGCTCATACCCTTGTATGAGAAAGATTCAAAATGTTTCCCCTACTGATGAGGGAACATAAAAGAATGTTTTACAGGATGGAAATACATTCCCATCTTTATTTCAGTGCACAATGTAATCTGAGGCATTCAAAAGCTGCAGTAATTTTTAAAAAGTTTATGATACTCTAGGAATTACTCTTTGCCTTGTGTGAGAAAACATGGAAGTCCCTGAGCTCAAAGGGAGGCCTTGGAGCACAGAACTTCAGCTTTAAGCACTGTACAGAACTTCACTGTAAGCAGAAATGCAAAGTCTACGCTTATCTTTTCAGACTAAAGGCAAAGCTTTGTCTATTGTGCTTTTTAGAGCAAAAATAGTGAAGGTCTTATAATCGAGAGTGAAGATATAAAGGGTGTATGGGCTTCCTAGGGAAACTAGGCAAGAAGGACAGCTTAAAAATTTCCAAGCTCTCTGCCTGCATCTTTGGACAGTCTTATGCCCTTAAGCCTATGCTAGTCATTTATTCAAGTGTGGAGGATCAATATGCCACAGCATCTTGCAATATATGAGCTGCTTTCTGGCACAAATGGCTTAAACAGCATGCAGAACTTGCTACGAAAGTGAACACAACTCCCATGCTGTGCTGTGACAGAACTTATAGTCCTCATTTCCCAGATACATCATCTTCTTGGTATTCACTATCCTTACATATTCCTTCCTCTTCTAGAATAAAAGCCTTCAACACCTGTTAGGTTGCTATTCTTCTTCAAATAGAGGTGCCAGGATTGCAAAGTGCAGTTCTTGCTCCTGGGCATCTAATGACTGCTCTGTGCCCTGGCTATGAACTTAATAAACCTGTCTTTGAGAAAGGAGAGGAGAAAGAAAGTGAATTCTGGTCTACTATGCTTATGCTTATGCTGTGAAATATATCAGCTCATTCCTAAACTCTGATTTCTGGGAGCAGACATCCCTCCAGGCATGAGCTGGGTCAAGGGTTTACAGATTTATATAGAATTTGGTGAGAGAAATTTTGCTCTTTAAAGGCTTTAAATGCATTCCCCATCAGGTTTTCTTTTAAATTCTCCACATATTCTCCATCTACATCTTAACTGATAAATCAAAGCCAGGGCACAAGTCTGCAGCCTGTCCTAAGTGTCACTACAGATTAATTATTAGCAGTTTCATGGTTTTGGCCCATACCAGCTAGCATTTCCTGAGACAATGCTCACATATATTTTGTGCTTTTTTCTATAGGCCATAAGGAAGGGGCCAAAAATCTGTTTTGGGAAAGCAGAGGATTAACTACATGAACATGAATGGAACTGTGCTGCTTACATTCAAGGTCAGAGAGCAAGTCCTCACCCATATCCTCCACTATTCAGAATGAAATTATCCACAATATAGTGAAGAATGTGTTACTTGAAATGATGCTGGTTGCTTGAGAGAATTGGAGGATTCGGACTGCGGGACCTAAACTTGATATAATCTCATTTGATCACTGAATTACAGGAGATTGAGGTTGGAAGAGACCTCTAGAGATCATCTAGTCCAACTCCTCTGCTAGAGGACATGGCACAGGATCACATCCAGGTGAGTTTAGAAAATCTCCAGAGAAGGAGAGTCCACAGCCTCCCTGGGCAGCCTCTTTCAGTGCTTTGTCACCCTCACAGTATAAAAGTTCTTCCTCATGTGCAGATGGCAACTTCCGATGTTTAAGCTTGTACCCATTACCCCTTGTCCTATCACTGGCCACCACTGAGAAGAGTTTGGCCCCATCTTATTTACATTCTCCCCTCAGGTATTTGTACAAATTGATAAGACCCCCTCTCAATCTTCCCAAGGCTAAACAGGCCCAACTCACTTAGTCTTTCTTCATATGAGAGATGCTTCAGTCCCTTTATCATCTTCGTTCCTCTGCGCTGGATCCTTTTTAAAAGTTCCACATCCCTCTTGTCCTGAGGAGCCCAGAACCGCACCCAGTACTCCAGGTGCAGCGTCACCAAAGCTAAGTAGAGGAGAAGGATTGTCTCCCTTGACCTGCTAGCAACAGCCAGCTGGGAGTGGGACATGCAATGAACTGTGTCCACAGTCAGGACTTGATTTTGTTGGTGGTTCTTTCCAAAAGAAATCTCAGGGCAGAATTAACATTTATGCAGTTTGGAAGATCACTTGGACCCAGATGCAGGATTGCAGTGATATCTATCCAGCACTAAAGACACCCATCTATAAAGGGGCAAATCCCCTTTGGATTTTGGAGCTTCTTGAGAGGGTCCAGAAAAGAGCAACTAAGATGATTAAGGGACTGGAACATCTCTCATATGAGGAGAGACTGAGTGAGCTGGGCCTGTTTAGCCTGAAGAAGAGAAGGCTGAGAGGGGATATGATTAATATGTATAAGTTCATGAAGGGAGAATGTAGGAAGGAAGGGGACAAGCTGTTTTCATTGGTGGCCAGCGATAGGACGAGGGGTAATGGCCATAAGCTGGAGCACAGGAAGTTCCGTCTCCAGGTGAGGAGGAACTTCTTTCCTGTTAGGGTGACAGAGCAGTGGAACAGGCTGCCTAGGGAGGTTGTGGAGTCTCCTTCTCTGGAGGTCTTCAAAACCCGCCTGGATGCCGCCCTGTGCCACATGCTGTAGGTGTGCCTGCTTGAGCAGGAAGGTTGGACTAGATGATCTCTAGAGGTCCCTTCCAACCTTGAATATTCTGTGATTCTGTGTGATTCTGTGATTCTGTGAAATTTCTTCCATCTCTATCAATGAAACATCAGCCATTTTCAAGGGTGATGAAACAGGACGAGTGCAACTGTGTCATTGTATGAGAAAGGGACAGATATTACTCCCAATCTTCCCCTTAACAAGCAAGTTGGGATTTGGAAAAGATATGAAACCTTCTAAAACAGAGAATAAGCACAGAAGAGAAGCAGAAGAATCCCTGAGTCACATACATCGTGAAGACTGGAGGGGGCAGCAGCAGAAAATGTAACAGCAGAGTTTGCAAGTAATCCTACCTAACTCCACCAGATTGCCTCTAGTAGAGTCCTGACTCAAATGAAATCAAAGATGATACATTTGCTGAGGTCTTAAGCTTATGTCCTTTTTCTGTGTCTGCAGCTTTGTGTATAGCTGGGAGAAACAGTTGAAATTTCCTACAAAAATAAGGCAGCCTTCTCCTTGCTTTCTTGTTAAATCTTTGGCTCAGAGGAACTCCTCAAGGGTGTTTCTATACTTCAACTTAAACAGTGGCTAAGCGTGAAATGGATGCTACTGGACTAATAGCTTCTGGGTCAGAGGTAATGGAATGCCATTCAAATGCATTGAGAAGAAAAAAAAAACTGCTGAGATAAGTGAGTTTTCAGTGATTTATAAGTGAATTTCTGGGATTTCAGCCATGCAAGAGTGTTCCATAAAAGTCTGTATGAAGGTGTGATAATGTTTTGGGCTATTTATAATGCAAATTAGAGAAATGAGTGTGAAGAAGTGTTGTTTTTTAATTAGAAATTATTTTTATGTGAGAGATATCTGTAAAAGCACAGGGACAGAACACTATCTTATATATTACTTTCCCGTAATTAATTCAAATAATTGGTTACAAGTAATTACATAAAATGATCTCTAAAATATGAAACTAATCTTTCTTTATAGTCATTTTCTAAATTTCAGCATTGACAGTCAGATGAGCATGACCAGCCTCAGGTGCTACACCAGACAATTGATAATTTGAAATTATCATTTTAAAATAATTGAAATTGACATGGCTTAACTTGACTTGTAAGCCTAAAAGCAACCAAGTGTCTCCTGCCTAGTGGCAGCCATGTCTTCATGAAGTCTAGTAGAAGAGAAGTTACTTAAGACTGTGAGTTTGTCAATGCCTGGCAGTGAAATGTGCTAACATTGCTCCTTAGGAAACCATGGGAGGTTTTTGAATGTTTGCTAGAACTGACAGGGCATTACAGATTTGCTGTTACTACCATGCATGGTCCCCTCAGCTTTTCAGGTCTTGAAAATTTAGTATGATAGAAATATGTAATCAGCTTCAATTTTTTTTTTTTTTTCAGTTGGTTGCTACAAAGAAGATTGTTCTGCTTTAACTCAGCTGTGGTTTGTTTCTACTTGAATGAACAGTGTTTGAAGCACTTGGTTTAATCTGTTGCTTTCTAAAGCATCTTCACAAACTTTTCATGAGGGAACTTATTAGAAGTCTTTTGTTTGTACTGTGCTCTGCACTGAGAGTTCCAAAGATATTTGGCAAGGTCTCTTTTAAAGAATTTAAAGTGTCATGGGATAACAGGGAACGTTGTGCCTCTGAGACTTCCCCAGAGCCAGAGGTGGTTTCTTTGTTTTTAATACTTTTGATAAAATTTTCTTCCTTTAATTTTTCCAATTGTTCTCCCAGCATGGAAAGCTTTTGACTTCCTCAGCATCCACTTTAATGTACGATCTTGTCCTTGCAATAGAAGACACAATGAACTATCATTTCTTATTTATCTTCTCTGTCAGATTTGACCATATGGAGATTTTTGCTTCCCCAAACAAGCATCACTTTACAAAATTGTTATTATTTTATCTTAACATCTGGAGTTGGCCACTTTTAGAGGAGTAACACTGAGCTAGAGAAGGACCTGAGCTGGTTTTATTTTCACAGGTAAAATGAACCTGTTAGCTCTGTCTGTTGTAGAGTTGATTTGTAAATACTGATGGTAGCTAAAAAGCATTATTCTGCATAGTATGCCACAGTTCAGTGCAACCCAGTGGGAAACCTCATGTTGTCCTGTAGCTAAACGTGCCCTATCTACAATGTGCTGCAAGCTGCCATCATGGGAATCTGACAAAACACATACCAAACACATACCAAGTCATCACTTGGAGGCACAGTGTCAGGTTTTCCCCTGGTACAAGCCAGAGTTGTTACATTCAGCTCTAGACAGCTATGAAAATTTATACCAGAGGAGTTCTCATTTATTTCACTTTATACTATGGGGCCAATTTGGAGCATAGAAAATTCCGATTTAAGTTAATAAAAGTAGTCTTTGTGTAGGGTCTGCATAACATTCATTGTTTCAATCGCATTTGCGGGGGGTGAAATCCAGAAAAGAAAATCATAGGTCACTGCTCCTTGGAAGTTAGAGCTCACAAGGCTTTCTTCAGTGTTGTGTATTTCCTGGGAACCTTCCCTTGGATGTTTTGGACATTTAATATCTATTTTGTTTTACCTGAAGCATGGGCTATTGAAATCTTAGCTGAAAAATCTACTGATAGCTTTGCTTGGCTTCTATATATACCTGACTTTATTAACGTTTGAACCAATTGGCCTGTCAGACAATCTTTGGAGATAAATTTTATATCTTAGCTGATATCTTTAAATGCGATGTGTTCTCTTGCACTACTACATCTTTTTTTTCTTAAAAGAGATTGATGTATACATATTTCTTTAAGGTTTGGTTGCTCAGATATTTTAAATGTTCTTTGTCATATCCATATAAAGTTTCTAATGAGCTTAACTGAAGCCATGAGCCATTTGTGTGTGAAGTTCAGAGGTTATTTTTCATAATTTGACATTGGAGGCAATCTCACTAGGTTGCTATGCAAAACGTAAGAAATAGTCTGAAAACAAAAGTGTCAGAATCACACTTTTGCTCTTGATTCTCTGTCATGTGATAGTGCTGAAACATTATAAATCATTAAGGCAAACATTCTGGGTATTCCATTTTCCTGAGGATCTCCTCAGTAATTCAAGCATTTGATGGCATGCTTCCCCTTTTGTAGATATAACTACTTCAATATCCTCAGTTCTTTCCTGAAAATGGAGGACATGATTTTTAACAACCAACCTGAAGAGGAATTCCGTCATTCAACATAAGAAGAAAAAGCAATACAACGATCTGAGTAAGGACATACGTACACATAACTTTGGCTGAATCTGATACAGCCACAATACTTCTGCACTAGGTCTACCAGAGACTTATGCAGATTATCTGCCATGAACAGTGTTGAACATCTGCAACACTTTCTAGTTCAACAGCGCCTTTCTCCTGCTGCACATTACCTTTGCAGTTTATCATTCAATAATTTGTATTGAAAACTTACTCTATAAAGTGAAGGCCGCACAATTACAGAGATTAATTTTCATTCATGTTTGTGATATATTTTTATCTGTATATCCAGAAAGTTAATATTTTTCTTCCTTTTTTTTTTTTCTAATTACGAAAATCCTCATAACATTTCTGAGATTTATTAAGTTTCCTCCTTCCATTTACAGCTGTAACATATTTCACAGCTACTCTGACATTCACGTTGACATGTTTGACAGGAGACTGATATCATATTGCTATTTTTTGCATCTTCCTCATCCCATGGTTAGGAATAGGATAATATTAAATAGCTCAGATGTAGTATATTTCTGCCTCTAGAAGATATTTTTTAAACAATATGTTTGACTAACACAAACATTCACTGATACATCAGTGGGAGAACCTCTTTAACATTATTTGAATGAAATCTGATTTCTGGACCCTTCAGGAAAGACTGTGTGAAACTAATAAAAAATATTCTGTAAAAAAAAAATTCAAATGTGTGGAAATCCTTATTTTTTTCACACTTCATCTCAACGTATCTGTGCACACTACAAAATACAATTAATAAAAAGCTATTTATAACAAATCCTGGACAGACTGTCATCAGGCTTTCAAGCCATGACTAAAATCATAGTCTTATAGGGAAGATGATATCATTATTTGACCCTTACTGCTGTAACTCATGGAAGAGAAGGGGAAAAAATGGTCTTGGATATGCCTCATGTCTGCAACAGAAGCTGGAACTTTAGGTTAAGTATAGGTTTAGAATCTTCTTTATCAAGTCAACAAAATGAAGAGGGCTGATGCTTTAGAAGGAGAAAGAAATATTCCTGAGGATGGCGGAATGACACACAGAGAGGTAATTTTTGCTTCTGGTTAGAAGTGTAGAGAAAATGGACTTTTCTCTTTTTTTTTTTTTTTTTTTTCATAAAATGCTTGTCCATGAGAACCAAAACTTTTCCATAAAATACTACAAATATATGATGAGGTGAAGTGTGCATTTATAGGGTGAAAGAGAGTGTGATTTTTTTTTCCAAAAGTTCTAATCAACAGCCCATATGTAGGGGCATTCATATAAAATTAGATACTTGTATTCAAACCCTCTTCTCACTAAGGAATATGACGTTCCCTCATTTTCAAAATAACGTCTCAAAACCATTCTGGAAGTGAAAAAAACTTCTCTTTACTCTTCCATAAAATATATTAAGAAGCTAGGCTTTCTCCTAGTGAGGAATGAATGTTTCCTGAAATCTAAATAATAATAATTAATAATA
>VZSG01000411.1:102337-125185 GCA_013398315.1 Nothoprocta pentlandii
AGTGGGAACATATGCAAATGTCAGTTTTCATTTGCCTCATTTCTTTTGAAAGATTTTGTTGCGTCCTCTTATACCCCCAAAAAAACAATTGACAAACAAGACCCAAGTGACATCTTAACCTAAGTTTTAATCACTGGGAAAACAGACAAATAAACTCTATTCAAAAATACTATTTAATCTTTGTATAAAGTTTTCATGTTAGTCACAGCCATGACTGAAGTAGCTGTTTCCACATGTTTCCATTATGATTTCTAAAAGTGCTTTTGCTTGACTTCAGCAGGGCAGCCTGCTAGTGATAGGCAGGATCTAAATAACTCAGACAGACATTGGTTTTCCTTCAGTCTATCTAAATGTCTTCCCTTCATTAAGAGAAATTATAAAAGTCTGCCTCCTTTGCTTTGCCAAAGAAATGATAGTATTCTTCCTCTTGGTAACTGAAAGAAAAGTTTGGGGAGTTACAGTGTCAAAAAAGCCTTCATCTGTGATTTTTATGCTTTCTATTTAAAATATAAGATCAACAGAATATCTGACAAGTAAAAAGTAATGAAAAATAGTTTTCTGTTGTTTTCCCCCCACAAATTGGCAAAGGCATACTTCCAGGAGGCATATCACACTTTTATTGTTAATAGGAATTTGGAAGAGCATTCCAGTTCTAATGCTGTTAATTAAATACAAAATGAACTCTTAAAAAAAATCATGTCAAAAAACTGCCTCATTGCATATGGTTCTATTTTAATTCCATTACAGAATCAGGACAGGAATAGCCGCAGCTCCGTGTCTTCATATTCTTTTTCAGGAAATGAACATGAGAACATGATGAATAAATTCTGGTCTCATTCTGGATCAACATTGTATTGCCAAGACTGTTTAGGAAAGGAGTCCTTCCTGTAACCATCCTGTAATCAGAGGGATCAAGTTTAAATCAATTAAAAACAACAACAACAACAACAACAACAACAGCAACAACAAAAAACAGCCCAACCAGCCATAATCAGTGAATGTTAGTGGATTTCTGAAAGGAGAATGAGAATTGCAGAGTTATTTATTGTGCCTTAACCATTTCTGCGCAGATTTGTGTACTTAATTGTGATGCACATCAAATCACACAAGGTTCTTTGGATAATCACTGGAGAAACAGACATCTCCTGAGAGTGTTTAAAACATACCCTTAGTGTTTTGATTTACTCCTGTCAAAAGACATAATTCAAAAGGCCTCTTGCCTCAAATTGAGTGAAAAATATTTGACATTATTAATATCTCAATAGTACACATGGAGGTTTAAGCACATCTGATATATTGCATTTGTCAGCTAATTTAGCCTGGCATAGTTAAATCAATTTACTAGTCAAAGAGTTAATAAGATACTAAAATTATAAAATGCTATGATTTTCATCAAATATGTCTAATTAATCACAAGAAGCAGTTTCTACGGCGATGAGATGCTTAACAATAGCAATCAGTATCTAATGTTTATTAATGTTTCTGATAATAGGAGGAATTAAAGGGATAGAGATATAGATTTGAAAATCAATATGACTCATCAGATTTCATTACACTAAAGAAAAGTTAATGAAGCCAAATTCAATAACTTCTTCCAAACTGAGATTATGAAAGGTCTTGCCTGAAAAACACTTAAGCAAGTCCTAGCCCAGGCTGTTTTGTCTGAGAGAAACTTTAGTCCTTTCTAATTTTGAATGCAGTGCTGCAGAAGAGACGTGTGTTGGAAAAGATCTAAAACCAGAAAAAAAAAAAAGTTAGCCTCCAAGTAAAATATTAGTTGGAAAAGACAAAGTAGTTGTTTTGTCTTGTCTTGTTTTGTGTCCAAAAGCATAGGAGAAGAGAAACTAAGGAAGAAAAAGATGAAATCCTATGAGAGCTTTACAAGTACAGGTCATATTAAAAAAAAAGGAAATAGAATTATATCCATGTAGCACTGTAAGGAATTTTCATCTAGTAAATCCCTTCTGTAAGTTTCTATCATCTTTAAGAGTTAACAAATTGTTTCAACTCCATATTACATATACATATAGTATATTAATTCATATATGAATATGAATATCCATTTCATTACTTGCAGGTCTGATTTTTTAACTTCATATTCTCTCTCATATTCTCCATATCTAAAAGGGATATGGAACTTCTAGAAAGGGTCCAGCATAGAGCAACAAAGATGATTAAGGGACTGGAGCATCTTTCTTATGAGGAAAGACTAAGTGAGCTAGGACTGTTTACCTTGGAGAAGAGAATTTGAGAGGAGAGCTGATCACTAAGTACCTGAGGGGAGAATCTAGGGAAAATGGGGTCAGATTCTCCTTGGTGGTGGCCAGTGATAGGACAAAGGGCAATGGGTGTAAGTTGAAACACAGGAAGTTCTCTCCATGTGAGGAGGAATTTCTTTCCTGTGAGGGTGACAGAGCCCTGGAACAGGCTGCCCAGGGAGGTTGTGGAGTCTCCTTCTCTGGGGATCTTCCAAACATGTTTGGATGCCACCCTGTGCCACATGCTCTAGGTGTCCCTGTTTGAGCAGTGGGGATTGGACTAGATGATCTCTAGAGGCTCCTTCCAGCCTCAACCACTCTGTGATTCTGTGATTATAAACAGAAAAGATACTTGCTGTATTGAACTATAAAGATTCAAGCTATTGTCTAGCCACTGTGTGAGCATGCAAGGCAGAGAAACACTCGTGGATAAAGTATTGAAAGTGTTGCAATGCTGGATGATAATTGCAAAAGGCTCTAGACATCGTTCATAACATTTAATGAAAGAATCAAATTTATGTATATAAAATAAAAAAAAGAATTCATCCACACTCACACACACATACAAATAAAGAACTGCCTTGTCAGCTCAGACTACAGGAGACGGCTCTGACTCACACTTCAACTCCCGTACCATAAAGGCACAGGAAGTTTTCAGCTCTCTCTTTCCAAATGTATTTTGCTGTTAGGATTCATATTTCATCTTTCCTAGGCTGGTATAACACAGTTTGCCCATTAGCAGATCTGAAACAACCATGTGTCTGCTCTTGCTATCCTTTTAGGATAACGAAGTTTCATATCTAAACTAGATTTCAATTCAAGATTAAAAATTTTAAGATCTGTATTCAGGTTCCACCCTTGTAAAATGTCTAAGCTTCCATGCCATTTTTTTGTAATAACTATAGAAGTAATGTCAGAGAAGCAAAAGAATAGATCAGCTGAACAGCTAAGAAGTCCATAAGATCATAGTGACCAGACAAGCTTCTTAAATCCAAAGCTTTTTTTTAGTTTCAAGAAAAAAGAAAAGGTGTTAAAGCATTAGAACAACAAAATTATTAAAACAATGAAGTGTGAAAGTATTAAAATAACAAATAATCTTCAAAGCTAATACTCATATAGAGACTTGAGGGATCCATTCAGTTGCCTAAAAAAAAGGCATTCAGTGCAGCTTAAGAAGTCTACATGTATCCAAAATATTCACAGAGCAGGTGGATATAGCAAGAGAAGTGAGAGTCTTGCACCTTTTTGGAATTAGAACTAGAGGCCAAGCAGCATAGCTAATAGTCTTAATCTTATATCTTCAATGTATCTTAAATATCTATAGACACCAGTGGTCAGGCAACTAGTCTGGTCCCTTTCCATCTCTACATTACAGCTGAGGTAAATTACTTTCTTACACACCTAAAGTGGGTTCCTATGGTAAGACTTGGTCCTCTATGCAGAGAGCAAGGAGAAGATATCACCCTCCTTCATGATCAGGATCAAACCCTGTATCCCTTTGAAAGCAATCAGCTCTGTTCAGGGATTGTAGAGGAAACCAAATCAGGAAACATAGACCTCAGTTTGAGGCATGTGAATACCAATTGTAACATGCAGTATGTTATCAAGTTGTAAATACCAGAACATATTTTTGTATATATGTTTTTCCACTGTCTGGCAAAAAAAAAAAAAAAAAATCTCCTAAGACAGAATCTGCATCAGGTTTGCAAATATCTTGGTTTCTATTTGAATCCACTAGAGTCCTCTAGATTTGAGCGTTTTTTTCTTTTGTATTGATTATTTGACAACTTTTTAAAAACCTCATAGATACTCTTCAATAGCTGGAAACAACTCAGAATATCTAATTGCCTATTAAGAGAAATCAGAAACACTTGTACTGCAAGGTAGTTCACATCTCAGGGAAATTACATTACTGTTTTTTTCTCCCCTTTTTGATTATTTCTTTTGCAAGCTGGCAAATTTCTTAGAATAGCATGGCTGTAACTGTGATATTTCTTTTCTTAGCAATAGTGGCACCCATATCACATTAACCAAGAGTAACAGCACCCCAAAATTGAGATGTGTTTGAGAAGCTGTGAGCAAGGAACTAGAGAAAAAAAAGCCTCTGCTAATAACTTTTCTCAGGATGGTGTTGACTTCATTGGGAAGATGGTGGCAGCAGCCATGGTCTACAGTGGGCTAAGTAGAGAAAGAAAGCAGTAGTAAAGGAATTTGTCTATTAGATATTGCGAACCTGCCATTCATGATCTTTCTGCATATAAAAAAAAAAATGCTGTGAAAGAGAAGAGAGATTACTAAAGACTGTCATTAGTCTCTTGATCTTCAAACAGCTTTCTGATGCTTTGGAGGATTATGTTCCCCAAATCCTGGTGTCTAAATTGCTGTTCAAATGTATATTACATACAATACTATAGCATACCTAACTCCAGTGGGCTTGAAATAAGCTGTTATTTTAAAGGACTGATTGCAAGAAGGAATGCTCACATCATCTGTCTTTATCAGCACGGTTATATCTTGACAACTGAGGGAGAAGTGTTTAACCAGAGTTCAGTAAAGGTCAGACTCTGAGTGAAAGCAAGTTAGACTGTGTTCAGTCTAGAAATAGTAATGGTGGCTGTTCTAAGTAAAGTAATAGAGGACTTCATAGGGATAATATCCAGAGACAATATCTCTTTTAGTGAAGCACACAGCCTTATGATATTGTATTATTCTTGCATTACAATTATTAATAAAATGAGGGCTACGCAGCTTCAGTTTCAAATCATGGGGTTTCTAGTCCTTATGACATTGAACAAATTGCTATGTAAAGCAGGAAAATATATGCACAAAAAGCAGTATCTAGCTATGATATCTTTAAAGAAAGCATAAACTCTATTACCTGAGCACTTTGAAATATTTAATGTTCTTTATATTGATATCTGTGAAGGACAGCAGTGCTATTAAGTCCTCATTTTAAGAGTAATGACAGATTGTATAGAGAGAGACAAAGCGCCAACATTAAAAACAAAACTAACCAAACAAATATCTCAGAACAGATAGATAGATGACCAGTGGGACATCCTTTGGACAAATTATAGTGGAATGTGAGACTACAGTGGTGATTCACCTCTTATATCGAATAATGAGCTGCCCTTCAGTCCTTACATTTAAAAAAACAAATACATAAAGACCATGTTTCACATCAGGCATGTATACTATGAAATTATGGAAATAAAAAGAAAAACAGGAAATTACATTGATATTGCGGTACTAGTTGGGGTTTGCAGTCCTAACTTTGCGTGGCTGTGGGCAATAGATTGCTCATGTTTTATTCTTGAACCTGAATTGACAGAAATACTTACCATACTCTAGTTCTCTGAAGCTGGATCTTTTTCTTCTGTATTTGTACAGCTCCATTATGGAGCCCTACTCAACTTTCTTAGCCATAAAACTGTAGTAATAAAATATAATCTGAAAAGTAGCTTTTGAACAATGTAACAACTGTAGAAATAAGACAGAAGTATCTGCTGTAAAAAATTAAATTAAATTGCACACAAACAGATGAAACTCTTGGACTGACTAACTCCCTAGTACATCCTGTATGGTAAATGTTTATATGAAAAGTAAATATATAATTAACCACTAAGAAAACAGAAGGTTAATCTGTTTTACTCATCATGGAGGATTCATCCAGATTACCAAATCAAAATCCTTGTATTTTAAGTAGGTGAACATCCACTCACAGCAGGGCTTTGAGAGTTTATTTTCTGAGTTTCAAAATACTTGCTTTTTATTGCACATGTTTGGATATTTTCACATATAATATTAAGCTATGTATAATATCTTCATAAGAAGAACTTCACATAAAACATTGTAGCTAATGTGCACACTTACAAAATTTGGACTATTCTTCTGTATGCATAAGGAAGAAAAGAAGTTTTTTAAAGGACAACATTAAGCATGTAAGCATCGTGTTTGAAAGTCATTGAAATAAAATGAATATTCCTGGAAAGAAATGTGAGGCTTTTGCAAACTACAGCACAAAATAGGTCAAATTACTCTCTGAATGATTCAGGAAAAAGTTCTAAATGACTCGGTCACACAATCTGTAGAGTTTGTAATTAAAAGTATGCAGGTGCATGAATATGGGTGCATTTTTCTCGGATATGCTTCCGAGACCTATAAAAGCCTCAGACATTACTAGAGATCTGCCGAATTAACCATAAATAATTCAGGTAGCCTGAGAACCTCTGCATCTGCTATTTTGCAGAGAATCTGAATATACTGTTATTAGCTTTGCTTCTACCCACAACAATTATTTTTGAAATTGCTCACTGCTATTTAAATGTACAGCAGATTTTTGAAAGAAAAGTTCTTATAGAAAAAAAAAAAAAGAGAGAGAGAAAAGAATCCAGATGTGCTATGCAGAGTTTCTGAAAAGTATGCCAATATATTATTTTGGGGTCACAGACTGATGTTCTGTGACTCTAAATGTCAAATACGAGAAAAAAATAAATTACTTCTCTGCTTTGGGTAGCAGGTTCTGTTCCTATACACAGTATTCTATCTAAATTCTTGATTGCTTTATAAAAGATCATGCCCCTAATAAAAGTGCTTCTCCTTCTGCATTTTTAACATTGGTCTATTTCTTTTTCTCCCTTCAGTAAAACTGATTAATGCAGTACATTCGGTTCTCATACGCACTTAGTTATCCTAAAATGATAATAACTGCAGGGAAATCGTTAAAATTAAAAAGTGCTTGCAAAACAGAGGAAGTTATTATAAACACAAAAGAAAAAAAATGTACAATTTGACAAAGCAGCTGACTATTTTGAGCTGAGTTCAGCTCTAGGATGTATAGTCTCTTGAGTAGAGATGCATGAAGTGCTTTTTGACCCAAATATTTCCACTGAATAATACAGATTCATGTCAATCAAATAAACCATCCAAAAGACATATAAAAAAATATTTTTAAAAGGACATTATTATTTTTGTCTGAACTTATTTTTGGAAATACATTTGCAAAATAATTCTAAATCAAATATATTCTAAATTCAAGTAAACATCTTGAAATTAATTCCATTTTATTCAGTGTTAAAAAAAGAAAATCTTAAGAAAAGCAACATGCTCCACTAGTTCAAAACATTTTTTTCCAGAAATGTCACAAAAAAGTGTTAATTATTTGTGCAGTTCTCATCTAGAACTTGAACAAAGTCCCTGAGGAGTTCACAGACCCCAGATATCTTTCTGTCTTCTTTTGTCTTTTCAAGGAGGAGACCTCTGCTCAACTCCTAGCTCTGCTTAAATTGACCTTTAACAATCGGTTTGCCAATACCCACCAAAATATGGCTCTGACTCTTCTCTTGGTTTCTGGAAACTATTTTAACACAGACACACACACACATACACAGAGTAAATCTGATAGCAGGCAATGACTGAATTCAACGATTAAAAAGAGGAAATTATCTGAAACGTACTTCACTACAGGCAACACAATGGTTTTCTTGAGTTGCTGTCCATCGTCTGAAGGCTGCTATACTCATAAGCAGATCTTGGCAAGTTCCAGGCAAGTTCTTGGGCTGTTTCTGGACTCCTGATCCTGTTTCTTGATGTTGTTTTGGACCTAACTTTCCCTTGTTTAGTTCTCATATTAGAATGAGTATGATGTTTCTCATGTTTGATTCCCATATCCTACCTGTCACTCTGTTTAAATTCCTATGTACTCTGAAGAATTCATTTCTTCTATCCAGAGTGATTTGCATGTCTACACACAGCTGACCCCCATTTCCTCCCTTCCTCCTACTTGTTGTGACTCTCAGAACTGCCTCTATGTTGTCATTAAATCACATGTAAAGCAAATGGCACTTCTTAGTATGAGTTCATTTCTTCCCCAGGTCCTTGCTTGCTGACTTATTTGGCCAAGTTGTTCTTAAGGTCACCAGTAGCACTGGAAGAACAATTTTATCAAATTGTTACAAATGAAGCCCATTTACAAATGAAGATACACTGCAAAATTTGTAGGAATCTCGACTGAGCTGTCAGATAGCATGGACCAGGAGCTCCCTGAGATCAGTAGTCACGAGGGCCCTCCATATGAGCAAGTAGAGCCTCACCAGATGGAGCCCTGTGTTTTACTTGCTATGTCTGAGAAATGAATTGTCCCTCAACAGATGTTAATTTACAACGAAATGACCTGTATTTTTAGCATTTGCACCTAACTTTTTTATATAGATTTCATTACATATGTGTATAAGCATATTCTCATTTTCAAAAATACCTACCCATTTATTACACCATGATAAAGAAAATAACAAACATTATGTTGGTGAGATTTTATATCTCACAGATATACACCGCCTATATGGAAATGTGCAGAAATACATGACCTATATGGAAAAGAAAAAAAAAAAAGGAACACATAAGATTAAAAAAAAAAAACTGATGAAGAGCTGATGAAGAACTGATGAACTGCTCTCTGGAGAGCAGCCCCACAGAGAGCGACCTCGGTGTCATGGTGGATGACAAGATGACCATGAGGCAGCAGTGTGCCCTGGTGGCCAAGAAGGCCAACGGGATCCTGGGGTGCATTAAGAGCATCTCCAGCAGGTCGAGGGAGGTGATCGTCCCCCTATACACAGCCCTGGTAAGGCCACACCTGGAGTCCTGTGTCCAGTTCTGGGCTCCCCAGTACAAGAGAGATGTGGGGCTGCTGGAGAGAGTCCAGGGCAGGGCTACAAGGATGATCAGGGGCCTGGAACATCTGCCCTATGAGCAAAAGCTGAGGGAGCTCGGCCTGTTCAGCCTGGAGAAGAGAAGGCTGAGGGGGGACCTGATCAGTGTGTATAAATACCTCAAGGGAGGCAGTGAGGAGGAGGGGGCCGGCCTCTTTTCAGTGGTGGCCAGCAATAGGACTAGAGGAAACAGCCACAAGCTGAGGCACCGAAAGGTCCACAGGAACTTAAGGGAACATTTCTTGACAGTGAGGGTGACAGAGCACTGGAACAGGCTGCCCAGGGAGGTTGTAGAGTCTCCTTCTTTAGAGATCTTTAAAACCCGCTTGAATGCAACCCTGTGCGACGTGCTCTAGGTGACCTGTGTGAGCAGGAGGGTTGGACTAGATCACCTCTGAGGTCCCTTCCAACCTTAAGCATTCTGTGATTCTATGATTCTATGAATACAGAATCACAAAGATTTTCAAGTTTCTGAATTTCAGCATCTTTATTTTGGTAACCATTAATAGAAAAATTGTACTGGCAATGTGAATCCCAACAGAACTTGCAAATCTTGAATCAGAATTGATTTCCTTTTGTCTTTGCTGTAATAATGAGTATATATGGAAATAATCTTTGTTTCTGTTATTTTGAAGCCTTTGAAGATTGGTGAGAGGGGGAATTGTAACTAGATGGTGGAGGTAATAATATGCACAGCTCTGTAGCTCTGGGCTAGAGCTTAGATACTGTATTTTATAGGGATGTCAGCTGACGGCAAAAGTCCAGTAACTCTCAGTAAGGGACTTTTCTGATTCCAATGATTTTATAGGCCAGACATAGCACGTGGAAACATGAAGACTAAGTCACTTGCAAAAGGTGACAGAGGAACATCATGAGAAATCTCAGAAAGGACATACCCTTCTGCAGCCAAGGTCTTTGCTTCTTTTATGACTTTCTTAACTTTTGGCATCACATTTTGGGGATCATTGTGTCTGTAAAATCCTTGATTTGAATAAGGTTGTTCATGTGAGACATGCTAATCCATCAGGATCAAATTTTCAGCCCAGACTTGAATGCTGCTTAGTGCCTTGCTGGTTATGAACATCTGGGTCCTGATGCTAATGCACAGACATATGCTGAAAAAAATCCTGTCTGCATGTTGCACACCTTCCACATGTGTTCAAGCAACCCTAACACAATTGGCTCCCTTCCATGGCGCTCTAATTGTTAAGAAAATAATGATAGTATTACTACCATTATTGTGTTACTATTTTCGTGGCATTCCCACAGATAACTTTAGAGGGACAACAGTGAAACAAATAGGCTTGAACTATGCTAGCACCTGAATAAACTGTTCTCTCAAACCAGGCTGTATTTGAAGCCATCTGTTACTCTGGTTCTGTGGAAAACAGGGTAGTTTAAATAATTTCAAGATTCATCTTTCCACATTCCTGGGTAAAGAATTTCAACATAACTTGTGGAAGAGTGGGTGGAAAACTATAAAAATAACCTTCCTTCCCACATTTACATACAACCAAAGGGGAAAATGGAGATACTCAATCTGGAGGTCTTTTGCAAGAGAAAAGCTAACTGCAGGAACCACATTCATGTTATAATCACTGTCAAAGCATGAGGAGATTTAGAGGTGAGGAAGAAAAAGATTTCTGAAGAGTCTATATTTTCCCCAGTAATATTTCCCATTAATTTATTCAATATGTTCATTGTTTTCCTATCCAGAGCCATCAAATTATTCTTCCTTCTTCCCATACAGTGCTGATATCTACTGATGGATTAGGTTGTTTACAAAGACTGCAGCTCAACAGATTCTGAAAATCGCTGCAATTTAGAAGTTAATAGCTGGTTCTCTTGCAAGTGGAAGGCCAGAATTAAAACTCAGTTCACCCTGTGCTTGTCATTGGGAGTATAGGTTTGCAAATGATCTTTGAGGCACAAGGAGAGCATTCAACAGCACAATTTATTAAGAATCTTTTAAACACTTAGGAAAATGTTTGAGATTGACTTTGATATGTAGGTGTGTGAAACACTTACAAAATGGAGCATTTTGGAAACCATTTGGACAATGATACTTCCCCCAACAATTGGTCAATGAAGGAAGCTGTGTCACTTCTAAGTGCATTGAAATTGCCCACTCCTATTAAGAAGTCATTTAAGCTTCAGCAGTGTTTTGTCTGATTCTGAAACATAGCACTTGAAATGTATGCCTTGTCCAAACACGTAATGAAAACATTATTTTATCTTTTTTTTTCCTAAGCCAGACTTCCTCCACAAACACACACACATCACAAACTCAAAAGACATAAAATAGTTAATGATGATGACATATTCTATCAAAAGACTGAGAGAAATGCAATCTATCACTGTACCAATTTGGATGTAAGAGCTTTCTTCTAGAAGTAAGGGGGATATTAAAATAAGAAAGTCCTCTTTAGCACTTTATCTATCTGATTCATGATTAACAAGCAACATCCACAAGTTTCATATCCCAAGCAATTGCAGTTCTAGTGCTATCTCAGTAATGCGGAGTAAGTAAAAATGTTTTCTGATTAAAATACTCAAGCAAAGCAGGGACAGA
Organism: Nothoprocta pentlandii; assembly: GCA_013398315.1. Taxonomy (NCBI): domain Eukaryota; kingdom Metazoa; phylum Chordata; class Aves; order Tinamiformes; family Tinamidae; genus Nothoprocta; species Nothoprocta pentlandii. The sequence goes on from VZSG01000411.1 coordinate 113,878, forward strand.
ATAAAACCTAAGAGAAACATGATAATATATGTGCTTCTGTAGTAAAGCAAATGGGAGAAAGTTCCTGTAGAAGTTACTAAGTATGACTCACAAAATCATTCAACTATTATAGTATGTTTCTCTTACATGATCGTATGTCTCTGCAGCAAGTCAGTTCCTCTCTAGAAGAGGAAAGAGTCAAAGCCAAAGATGAGCAACTACAGATCCCATTTCGGTAGTCCATGGGAAAGGAGCTTGCTCTGCCTCCTCTTTTCCCCTCTGATCAGTCTTACAACCATTTTCTACACATCTTCCAATGCAAAAGCACAAGAAAAAACATAGAGGGATGCAACACAGGCCTCATCCCAGTTGAACAGTGGTGAACTAAATGTAGATGTTGCTGACAACACATGTTCATACATGGTAATGGAACAAATGCTGGAAGAGATTGAAAGAACCTTAATAAATGAAGGGGGTGATAATGTGCTCATATGTTACCTCATATTTCACCATTTAAATGTGATGTTTTTGGCCCTGCTCTTTATTTTGTCCTTTTTCTTATGCTGCTACACATGGTTGGGGTAGGATTGCTTCATCTACAGGAAACTACCTTTCCCTTCAAGCCCTCCTTAAAGATCCCTTTTGTTCTTATGGAAAATGGATAAATAAATAACAAGTGGAACTGAGATTGCTGCAGTTCATGCCAGGAAATATTCCCTGCTTCCTCCAGCTCGCCATTCTGGCTGTATTGATGACTTCTGGACACAGATGGTGAGGTTTCTTAGCCAGAGAAGTTTTTTGCTTGGTTGGGTTTTTTTTTGTTTGTTTTGTTTTGTTTTTCTCAAAGTTTGCATAATCTTCACCCCGATGGGAATTTTATTTCATAGTTTGTGTCCCTAGCCAGTACAATATTCAAAATGTAAATAGTAAGTAAAAATGTTGAATAAGTACTTCACCTAAAAGTGAGCGAATCCTTATAGATTGGTAGCAACGTGAAAAGCAATGGGAAGGTTCAGAAGGGAAAGTAATGCCATGGAAATCGTCAAGGCAGCAGCTGTGTTCCTGAGATTAAAGATTTTGTCATTAGAAACATACAGCTCTGAAAGTACCGCTCCAGAATGGCTTTCGTTTTCCCATATGCAATCACTGAAGGCGCAGGCGATGCAGAAATTAGCATCCCTTCAGTGAAGAGAACGGAACATCAGAAGGAAAATATTGCTTCCCACACAGACTCCCAGAAAACAGACGTGTTTTAATGCTGAGGAAGTTAAAGTTCCTCATGTGCTCTTATATGCTTTGCTGGATCAAAGCCTTTGTGTTTGACATGCTAGCACAATAAAAAGCTACAGACTGCCTAGAAACTGTAGCAGATAAGTAAAACCACCCTTGTTTTTCTGACCACTGAGTTGTGGACTATCGATTCCCTTTCCTAGTAGTCTTCTTGACAGTATAGCTCTTTAGGGAGCCATAGACAGCACAAAATATACATTTTGAAGGTCTTTGATAAAAGGCATTTCAATAAGCTGTCTCCTTAAGCTACAAACACTTTCTTACCTGCCTATCATAAAATGCTGCTTTTCAGCAATGTTCTTGCAGACCACGCAGTGCAGTTTGAGACAAAGGCATTATTTATACTGAATTAGGGTGAAACTGAGAACCTCTCTCTAATTATTTATCTGAAATAAAAGCTACATGCTGTACCATAAAGAGAACCATATATTAAATAAAATGTTATCACTGTTTTGTTGGACAGTAATTGTATCTATGCCCAGCTGATTTATTTAGTAGCTAAATTTTGGACTGGATTCTTTCCAGAGTCCCTTCTTAGCCCTGAAGTACAGCATGAAAGCAATGAATGCAGTAAAGCAATACTCTGTTGCTACAAAAACAAGTGAAATTCAGCACTGATACACAAACAGGTTCAGCTGAGTGTCCCTTACTTCATCTTCGTTAGAGTTCAGCTTACTAATCAGTGAGTCAGCTATTGCTGCAGGCAGTCCAAGGAGATAAAAGTGAGAAAAAATATCATTCTTGGAAGTATCATTTTCAGTGGATATTGGCTCAGGGGTTCACAGCTACATGCCACCAAACCACTGACTCAGCCACTGAGCTGAAATGTGACTTGGAGAACGTATCCCCCTGAGCAATCAGAAATATTCATCTCTCTCCAGACATGGACACACAGTTTAACATTCAAAATGATTGTAGTGGATGAGACTGTGAGAAATACTGGATTCAGATAAATCAATAACTATATAGAAACCCGTCTTGCACTGCAGATGTGTTTAGGAATTGCTAAGGTTCACCCAGCAAAAGAAATAGAAAATTACACTTGTGCTACATACACATGATCTGAGTTAGTTGATTGGTCAATCATCCCCAAAACTATGGCCATTTACCTTCCATTGGTCACAAAAATCCACTTTCTGCTGTTGTGAAATGGACTGGGTAATAACAAGAGAAACAAAGCCGAATTTCACTGTGTATCTATTTGTTTGCCTTAGTCTATTCAGTACATTCACAGGAAGATATAATACTTGGGTGACAGCATAAAAGGGCCTAATGACATTGCTATAAACTTTCATAAAAGGGTATATCTAGCTTGCTTACTCTTTTTTAAAACTAGCAGGTGTTTAAAGCACTTATCAGAGAGCGTGAGCTAGTACCTTTGAAGTGGCAATCATGAAATCAGCAATTCTGGGCTCCAGTTTTGACTGTACTGCTCGCAAGCGCTATGACTTCTGGCACTCTTCCCTGTCCTCCTCCTGTATTGCAGCCCCATCCTGCTTTTGTGGCTGTTTTGCAAGCCTCATACTGTTTGATGTGTCGCATAAAGTTGTGTTTCTGCAAGTATGTAAGAATGTTCATAACTTTTTAGTAAACAAGTGAAGCAAGCTAGCAATAAATAAATAAATAAATAAATAAGATGGGAATAGTAGCTTGAGCACACCTCAGGCTTCCCAGAGATTTGTGCATATTTTTCATTTTGCTACTTAAAGAAATGATGCCCGGGAGACAGCACAACTTTTGTGCACATCTGTGTATTGCTGTGTGTCTACACTAAATATTGCTTGAACACAGTGAACTATAGATCATAGAACTAATAAATTTCCTTACTTGAAAATAGGTGCTACATAGAGAGAAGAGACTATTAATAGTGCTTCCCTCTCCACCTCTCCAGAGTATGAGATGAAAGGATGTGGCACAAGCAGAAGCTATGCTAGATATCCAAAAATGTAAAAAGGAAAAAAGAAAAAGCTTAAGAAAAAGAGATTGAGATCTTAGGAGACAGGAGAGAGAGGTTATGAACTCCACAACTGAAGAAAGAAACTTCCTTCACACCCCACAATGTATGAGGCACTGGAAAAGCCAACATCACTGCACATGATCAAGAGGACAAGGTCTCATTGTCCAGGAGACAACTGTTATTTTGTGAATGCTGTGGCTTGTTACATGATTTGGAAATACTTGGTTTTGTCAGTTCAATACAGAGGGACAGCAAACTGGGAAAGAGACCTGGGAGACCAAGTCTTTATCCCAAATCTTTTGGGGTAAAGTGATACGATTCCATTTTATAGACAAAGAAGAGATATACTACAGAATAATCCAAAGATCATGAGAAAATAAAAATTATAGTCCACATGTTCCATTCATAGAGCAGTATGCTAATTGCATGATTATCATTTTATGGACAGACAAGCTAGTGGCAGTGTAGTCGCTAGGCAAGTGTAGTGCTGCTGTTCAACAGCACTTGTGACATGGCTGGCTCTATGTAGTGTAATGAAGCACAGTGCCTTCTTATCAACATTGTGGCCACATTTAGCCCTAAAGGTTTTTGGTGGTCACCATTCTTTGTAATGCAAATGACACAAGACTCTGCTTATTTTAAATATGCATCAGTTTTATATCAGTTTTATCAGTTTTATGGACAAGTCCTTGCAATTTTGTGGGCAAAAGTACATCAAGTATATTTATTTTTTTTAATAGGTTTAACATTTCACTGTCACTTATCTGCTTCTTGTCATGTGCCATGAATAGCTTGATCACACTCTTCTTTAATACAAACAGTCATTTCTCTCTTGTGATGAACTTTCATTGTAGTGGCTAGTAGAGTTCAGCAATATGAGGAATAGATACAGGATGTCACTGGCATTTATTTTTTAAAGTTAAAGAATGTCTCTTGAAATTGATTTTCATTATCTTGTCCTCATTTAACAAAAAAGTCAAAGAGAAAAAAAAAAAAAAAAAGAAAGAAAGGATCACCTGGATGTTGATAAAGGGAAGGGAAATGAGTTTCTCTATCTCTATTTTAAGGACAAACATTGCTTTTTATAGTCAAAACCTTCTAAGGTATTAATGATATCTTGATGGTATTTGTTTTGCTTCTAAATTCAATATACCAAAAAGTCCTATGCAACAACCAGCAGAGGAAACATAGAGATACAGTGTATAAAAGCATTAAGTTTCTCTCATTCTGATCACTATGCAATGTATGAGACTCCAGTGCCTCAACAATTCCACCTCATAATTTTGTAGCATGCTTGAAAGAAATTAAAAACAACCAACAATGACAGGACAGAGAAGGATGCATGGGCATTCCTTTTGTTTCATTTGTAGGATTAGTACAATGAGGAACTGGATACTCTTAGATAGCGACAAAAAGAGATGCTTTCTTATGTAAACCTTTATATGTAGCGTGGATCAGACACACATAGTACCACAGTAATCCAGATCCCTCGATAATCCTGACCAGGAGGCATGGTCAGCATGCACACGCATTCTTCTCTCATTTGGATAATATATCACAGGATAAGGAAAAGGGTGGTAGGGGGAGATGAAGACACATTTCATACCACTACAGAGCTGGTGTATAGGAGCTAGAAGGCATCTAGGACTACTTGGCAATATTTTGCTAAAAATTTCCAAATAGCTAGGAAAATAGCAATATAGTCATCAACAATGCAAGCATCAAAAGCATCACTTGTTCACCTGACTTCAAATGCACCAGGATTCCAGATGTCAGCCAGTTCAGAGCTGCTCCTGCCCTTTTCTTTTTTTTTTTTCTCAGATAATTTATATAAAGAATGACAGAAATATAGATTTTTTTAATCAATGATAATTCCTAGTCAAGTTTTTCGCTTTTCTTTTTCTAACTTTTAATTTTTATTTGAACTCCTTCAATGCTTTTTCACTGTGAGATGGTAAAGTCCATGATTAGACATTTTGATGACAAGGAGATAAGGCTTAAATGGCTACTTTTACATTTAAGGCCTCAAGTGTGACCCATCTGAATTTTTCCAATTAACCTGCTCATATACTCCCTCAGAGTTATAGAAACTTCACACCTGTCTACTTTTTTTGAATTTTAATTTTCAAGTGCTCGACCCAGACTCACACACATACTTGCATAAACTACAATGCAAAAGAAAAAAAATAATACTAAACCTGCCACTAGATGTGAAGACAAAAATAGTTTCCAGGTTCCAGGTTCATTTGAAATCAGCACTTCCTTTTGCACCCACCACTACTTTGCTTGGACTGCAGACGCAGGCTCAATTAAACCAGTGACTTAGTGTGAAATCTCCATGTCCCATTACGCAGACTCCCTGAATCATGTAGTCCGAATTGTTTCTAAATGAAAAGTCAGGGAGGTTCTTTCATTGACTGGATTTATGGCAATGAAATACTGTTATACGAGGAAAACTCCTGACCTTTTGCTATATCTTTTTGAGAACTGCCCTGCTAATGAACATTCATACTAATTGTATATCTGAAAAAAAACAGATGTTTCAATACAATTTCAGTACAATTCCCTGATGTTCAGTCACCCTGTTAATAGCACTTACTGCCACACATCAAAAGAAAATAGACTCAATGCAGTGTAAAGAGATTAAACAGAATATTTCACTAACATCAGTGTCTGTTCTCTGCCAGTGCCAGATGATTCACCCAATCACTTTAAGAATCTTTGCTTTGTTGATTCTGTTACAACACAAGTCGAACTTGACCCCCTTAAAACACTAGACACCACACACTAGCTAGAGCTAATTTATAAGTGTGAATGTGTGAGGATTTCTCAATTCTACCAACCTGCAGCAATCATTCTTTGGAGACTGGGGCAGGCAGGGTAATATCTCCCAGAACCATCTCTATGAATATAATCCCAGTTAGTAATGTTTTCAGTCATTAGAAGTCAAAGCCTATCAGTTGTGGAGGTAATGTGAATCAGTTGACATTAGTGGTTGTTTTGCATAGTTTACATTTGTCTTGTTCAAAAGCAGGAATTACGGACATGCAGTATAGATTCATCTGGCACCATAATAGCTGTAGAGGACCATATCTTTCAAAGGCTTTTTTTGATAGGATGTTTGATGTTCATTATTTTTTGTTTATTTTGTTCCTTTCCTAAAATATTTTCTTAAACTTGAACCACTTGAGATGGATCCCAGACAAAAACCTTGACACATGTTCTTTTTAGACTAATTTCATAAAATGTGTATTATGTTTACCCTAACACAGTGTTGCTCCTTTGTTAATAATTCTACTATTATTGCCATAGATATTCTCATCTAGTGGAACTGACGTTTCATTTCAGGACTTGTAAAGTTCATCACAACTGTAAGTGGTGGGGTGTTTGTTATCAACCCAGTCAAAATAATTAATATATATTTTTGATGGATGGATGGATTAACAGATAGATAATATCAAAATAATGTAGATTATGTCTAAATCAAAATTTTACTCTAGCAACAAATATTGAAGCTATAATTGAAGCTATAGATATGAGCTCTCAGGTATATTCTGGAGCTACAGTATAAGAACTACTATCTCTAGGAGTGGGAGAAGCAATAGAGATTGCCCTGACAAACTGTCTTCCTAACTATATAAATAGCACACTCATTACAATATTAACTGAAAAAGGATCCAAGAATAGTAAATACAGGTTTTATTCTATAAATCAGTTTGGCATTCTAAGATTTACTTGAAATATATCTATCAGAGGTCATAATAAAATTAATTAATATATAAGAAAGGAAATGAAAAGAGAAGACATCCTAGAAGATTACTCAGATTTTCAAAGGAGCTTATTAACAAAGGCATATTTCTGTTGTCAGACAGAATTTTTAGCCATCTTTCTTCAGGGCTTTTACATAGTGCCTGGAAATAGAACCTAGTCCATTTACAGGACAGTTGAAGACATATGGCAGATTCCTAATGTCAGAGTCCCTCCAGCTTTGCTGTGAGACTGCACAAATTTCCACAGCTTCTGGGCCATACATCTTTAGACCAGTTAAACAACTGAAGGACTTTAGAAGTTTGCTTAAGAAGACTGTGTTATTTTTTATACCATATGTGTTATTGCTGACAAAATACTGTCACTCAGTGTTTTGGACTCAGGACTTCCTGAGTCCTAAATGAGGGAAAATCACCACTACTTGTCACAGAATTTTCCAGAAAAGAGTCTAAACTCACTAAGCCACTATTAGTCATTTCTCCTCTTGAAGTAAAAAAAATATTTCACTATTTTACTATTTCACTATTTAGCTGTCTGAAAAAGAACTGTCTAGATGAGACATCCATTCTCCTAGAGACAGGGATGCCTGGAGAGGGCAACTTACCCCTCCAAAATGTAAGTGTATTAACTTAAGAGGAATGAACTGCCTACTGGAGATGTCTACTTCTCTCTCTTTGTGGTAGCTCCTAACATAATTTTTAAGCATCCTTTTCACCTGGCACGAGTTCAGCAGGCTTCCTATTGTGATTTGTGACACCTAATATCTCCCAGTGAAAATGACACTTCCACTCTGATGTATATTTGAATATATAAACTAAAAAATCTTTTTTCATTCTGCTAAGCTTCAAGTTCAGTTTGTTTAGATACATCTAATATGTTGCCAGATTATGCAGATACCAAGTCTTCTCATTTTTCTTTCACACAAAGATACACAACAGACAAAACATATATTTGCTTGTTGAGTTATACTTTCATCCTACTCAGAGATCAATAGTCTTACAGAGACCCTGTCTTTTTGAACCCCCAACACTTGCAACAAATGGGTCCTCACAATAAATGACAAATAAAAACATAGTCAAAACGTAATGCTTTTATTTTAATGGTTCTTTGTGGATTTGGCCTTGTGCCTATCAATAAATAACACAGAAGATAAATAAAATGGGAATGCAACATTATCTCAGTTTGTAAAACGAAGATGGAAACACAAGCTCTGCAAAATCTGACGCAATAGAATCAATTTTTAGTTAAATTTAATAATAAAAATATTATCAAAATATAGGTATTAGTATTCACATATAACATCCCCAGAACAATCCAGTCAGTTAGCTAATAAAGGATCAGCAGCCAAGACGCAATCCCATTCTCAAAGGCTTTGAGTACAAAGGAATCTGAAAGTCAACAGATGCAGCTACAGAAGGGGCTCAATGAAGAGCCCTCATGATTGCCAGAATCCCTCTCCTGTGCTGAACACTCCAGCTCAGGTTCTCCTGCTGAGTTATAACTCTTAGTACGTAAGCTGTATCTTTCTTCATCAGCTCCCAGATTTCAGTTGCATGCCCCATAGCATGTTGCTCAAGCCTGCTGTTGAATAATTACTAAATGGATCTCAACAACATGGGTAACATCTGAAACAGTTGGGCACATTCAGTAGAAAAATAAATGGCAGAAAATACTGTGCTGGCCATTCCTAAATGTTACTGGCTAAACTGGCTAGTTGGATAACTAACAGACTGCATTAATCTGTAAAGAGTAATTACTTCCCATTCCTATAAGAGAATGTTAAATGCAAGAATGCATGTTAATATAATATATATTTAATTTAACAAGAGTCTCAAAGCATATATTAGGAAAGGAAAAGAAAGTAATTCACGGTTCTAAGTATCAATGTAAGTAACAACATTCAGGTTGTTTTAAGTTAGACAGAAGCATACATAGAAGACACATAAAAACCTCTAATTTTCCCCACTCTCTTGTGCAAAAAGCTATATACTTGGGTTAAGAGAGGAGAACAAATTACTTGCCCACAGCAAGCTATGATATGAGGAGGGGTTTTTTTTATTAGTCAGCAATAGAAATAAATATCTCTAGTCAACTCAGCCTTAGATCAGCTTAATTAAGGATGCATTCAGTATTTCCATAGCTATAACTAAAAGTAGGTGTTCATTCTGACAAAATATAGCTGCAAAAGTTAAAAATAAAAAAAAAAAGTAGACATTTGACATAAATAAAACAAGACAGATATTTAGCATAAACTTGCTTCAGTTTATGCTAAATAAACTGTTCAGTTACACAGTCACATTGAAACAGTATTTCAGTAATCCGACTAAGGAACAATTGATCAGAGAAGGAAACTTTTTTTTTTTTTTCAGAGAACATCATGGGGAAGGAGCAACAAGGAGCAGGACAGTAGTGCAACAGTTGTCTGTAGAATCAAGTGAGGCATAAAGAAAGTAAAAAGGGAAAACAGGATTATGTGGGGAAAACAAATTTCAAATTTCAGCACTAATGAATAATAAAACTGTGAAACTATTGGACAGGGATTAAAAAGAGCAATGAGACAAATATCTATTACAGATTACTAAATACAAAGACAAATGGCTTCAGGAAACCTTTGAATCACAGATCATCAAAGCTGGGAAAATACTCTAGAAAGTATGCAACATTCTTGTTCTTATGCCTTTTTCTTTATGTTGTTACACCACTCATTAGTGGTCAATGCTAGAGATTGAGTACTAGGCTGTTTTAACCTGTAATTAAACCCAGAACTGCTTCTTATTAAGAAAAAGCTGTTATCTGCTATGAAATGGAGCAACCTCCCTATGTACATATAACAAACCAATCATGCTGGTGTTTTCAGTAAGCATTGCATTAGACCCTATTAACAGTAAGGATCCTCTTGAATACTGAAATCTATCCTAGTTTACCTTTCTTCTTAAGAACTACTGTCAGTTGGTTCAGATATTTGTGGTACAAAATGCAAAACAGTGAGAGTTCTGCAAGTGAACAGGCAGTATTTGCTACCATCCCTCCACCACCCACCCCTATTTCTACTCTTTTAAAACTCCCCAATTTCCAAACATTATTAGTCAAAAAAAAAAATGCCTCTGGAAGATTTTCAGCATTTTATTTGTTTATTCTTTTTATTTTCCCTCTCAAGAATAAGCAAAGGTCAGACAAAAGAACTGGACTATCAAGTCTTTGAGGAGACACTAAAAGTGTTCCGCAGATATGGGATTATTAAATTATGCTAATCTACTTCTACTTACAAACATGCAATTCCCATGGATGGGATTTGAACAGAATGTGTTTTAAAAAAGGATAAACATTAAAGTCACTTTTCTGCAGGGAAGCTTAAAGCAAAAACTTCTTCCAGAGCTGTCTGGACAATTCTGTGTGAATGAGTGCGGATGCGCACACGGGGACATGAAAAGTCTTGACTGAACATTATGAGAGCTGCACAGCTAGATCTGCACAGAGAGGTATGGCACATACCATGCTTTTATCCATATGCATTAAATTTACATACCATTTTTACTCATATTCACATGCTGAGTTGAGTAGATGTTAATTCCTCTCTCTTTACTTTTGCAACAGGCTAAGAGTAGGGAGCTCCTAACGATATCCAATTTTAGCATGGAGAAAGAAGATTTTCCACTTGCAAACAAACCAAAGAGAAGCTCCCAGCTTCCACATCCTGAATGTCATGGCCTGCTTTTCCTGATGTCTGGAAACGCTTCTATTTTGAAAATAGCTGACACAGTCGTTGACAATGAAATAGATACTGCACCCACTTAATCTGATTTCCCAATAAGCTCTTCTGATAGAGCTTAGGTTTTAGCTATAAAAGCTATAAGTATAGTCTCGAGCTATAAGTAGAATCAACATTTTCATCTATGCATTTTAAGAGAAAGATCAAAAGCCCTGTACTTTTGAAAGCTCTGTAATTATCATTTTTCTTACATAGTCCAATGAGTAAAATACTCTAAAATATTTTGTCATATTATTCTGTCAAATCTATTATAAAATTAAGAATATGAAGCAAACATAGTTTATACTAAAATCAATGCTCATTGACTTTTCAATGCAAAGTCGTTTCAATCTCATAAGTTTTGGGTTATTTTGTGGGTTTTGGGTTTTTTTTTTTTTTTTGTGTGTATGTTGTATCATGAAACATCACTTTAGCTAGCAATCCATTTTTTTTTTTTACTAATAACACCTATGCAGCACATTTTCACTTCAATTTATTTAGCACTGATCACCCAAGCAGAAGAAACTGTGAAGAGTGACTAGCTAAAGAGTGAAAAATGTCAGCAA
>VZSG01000411.1:126000-153609 GCA_013398315.1 Nothoprocta pentlandii
CACCTAGGAAGAAATAACTCCAGGCATCTGTATAGGCTGGGGAATGACTTGCTGGAGAGCAGCTCTGCAGAGAAGGACCTGGGCATCTTGGTGGACAACATGTTGTCATGAGCTAGCAACATGCCCTTGTGATGAAGAAGGCCAATGGTATCCCAGGATGCATTAGGAAGAGTACTGTCAGCACATTGAGGGAGGTGATCCTGATCCTTCCACGTCTCAGCCCTGTTGAGGTGACTTCAGGAGAATTGCACGCAGTTCTGGGCTGCCCAGAATTGCCCCAAACGAGAGACATAGTGTTACTGAAAGTCCAGCATAGGGCTACAAAGATAGAAAACTGGAGCATTTCTCTTTTAAGAGGCTCTTGTTCAGCCTCTGAGAGTTGAACTTATTGGTGTGGAAAAATCCCTTCAACCTCAACCATTTGGGGATTCTGTGAAATGCTGAAGTAATAAAGATATTATTACCAATAATACTGAGGATGACAAAACAAAGGCATTTAACTAGGTATTACTGTAACAGCTCTGTGAAAATAATTAATTCATAATTAGCAGCACAGAGAATCTTAAAAAAACTTCATTTTTTATTATGTCTCTGTACCACAGGTACCACGGATCCTAAAAATACAGCACTTCCTAAAATGACAAGCATAGGGCTCCACATATTACTTTCTCTTATTTTCTGAAATGTTTAATACTTTCTGATATATTTTCAACTGTTGACATCTGTATTATTTTATCTTTTCAGAAATTAGGAACTAGTAATGTATTACAAAATGTGAAACAAATTAAAAAGACAATACAAGAAATATTTTTGTTGCTAGACAAGATTTTATTTCAGGTTTGTTTGTAATAAATATTGTTTTTCTTCAAAATTTGTATCAATGTTTATTGTCCTTTTAGGTAATTCATAACCTTGTTTGAAGCTTAGGTCAATTTTTATAATGTTAGGTCAATATATCATGACAAATTACTTGAACTTTATAGGTACAGCTTCCAAACACTTTTTATATTCACAGTAAGCTGAGGCTTTTGATATTCTGCTCTGCCAGCCCGAATGTCTCATCTTAGGACACTTTGGAATTATATTCAAATTTGAAACGAGTTCACATCTATATGGGCTCCAAATTCAGTGTATCTATACTACAATAACATCTAGCCAACATCTAGGCTAGTGTCTGGTACAGTAATGGGCAACGCACACAAGTTTTAGAAACACCAGTTGAGCTTGGAACGTCCAGAAATGTTCATTCGTTAGCCAGGCTTCACAATTCTTTTCAGTTCCATGCTGTCTGTGTCTTCTCTTCATGACTCAAGCAATTCTGATATTCTTGATTGTTCTTACACTCAGTTCCATTTTTTTTTCTACTTACTTTCATTTCCTCTAGCTCCAATTGATTTCCAGAAGAATTCAGAAACTTCACTTTCCCTCTTTCTTCTTGGGCCTGCTGTAATATAAGCATCTACAAGCCGTAGCTTCTGAGTTTCCTAATGCACTTATGATGTCTTTTTACCAAGGACATTACAAATAAAAGGAATATTTACTCTCTGTGTGTCTTTTCCTCTCCCTCCCACATATAAAAGTAAAAAGACTCATGATCTCCTTGGGGGAAGAAAACAAACAAAAAAAACAGACATTTGTAGTAAAAGTTAGCACTGAGCATCTATTGTGTTGAGTGGAATAAGAATGATTAGTCCCACAAGCCCTTGAACTCCAGTCTAAAGGGTAGATCAGATCAAGAAGACGAATAAAAATTCTTTGGGCTTGAGTTGGGCTGAATCAGAGTAGTTGAACCACAATAGCTTCATAGATTGTTGAATCATAGAATAATTATTCTTAGAATGAAATGTAGGAATCCAACCCATAAATTCTACTCATTCAAAGGGAAGTTCATTGTTTTCCTTAACTGAAAGACAAAGTAAATGAAACAGTGCTTTGGGGTATGACAATGAAATTGAAAACTGGCATTAGAGCTTCCTAGGCTCGAGAAGAAAATGGCCAGGGAGGAAACAAGACATACAAATCTTGTATGATGTATAGTAAACATGAGGCTCACAATGATTATAAGTTAGGCCTCTCAGTCCTATGAGGCTCTTGAAATTCTTTTTGTTTTGCTTCTTTTATATTGAGTTCATTTTCTCTTTACTCTTAAGTTAAAAGGCCTGAAACCCACCTTGCAAAGCTACTTTTTTTTTTTTTTTTTTTTTTTTTNAAGAGCACAGGTCACATTATTACCTGTTTTGCTACATCTTCTTCCTTGTTTCTGCAGACCTGAATTAAGTTTAATATTTCCTCATAGTTCATGGATAATGTCAGTTGAAAGGTAACTATTTGCTTGCAAATAATTTAACAATACATCTTTTACTTTTCCCCTATTTTGCAAACATGAAATTATTGCAGTAGAGAAAGTTTACAAGATTAAAGTATTGATGAACCTTGTGTTACCAAACATTTCTTGTACCCCACTCCAGAATTTTTGCATAGCACTCAGGCAAACTGGAGGAAAGCAGACGGCAGGGCTGAAACTGTCCCTAGATAGCCATCCAAAATGAAATCCCCAAACTAGACATCAGTGGGACAGTCTCCCCCTTTTCCTTTACCCTCACCACCACATTGAAAGTTTTCTTTCTCCGCTCAGAAAGCTTTGTTTTGTGACAAATATTGATGACTTTAACACAATACTTAAATAACTTCTCAGGCAGCTGCGTGTCGAGAAAGATGAAAATCCTTTTAAAAGTATATGTTATAGTCTTAAATGGGCTGACATGGCAAAAATGTTGAAATGAAAGTAATTATAGACTAAGAAAACCACTCAAATTTTGGGTATAACTGAAATTATTTTCTTATTTGTGTTGCTCTTGTGTACTTTAGCCTGATGGATACCCACAAGTATGGAAAAGAAAACGGGATTTTTGAAACCTGTTACAGCATCAAATTTAACTGCACATTTTTTCAAGCTATAACTTTCCTTACAGCTTAAAAAGGCCCACACATCCTTCTTTCTATGGCTCATACCTAACTTAGCTGCTATGCACTTCAATATTGTGGTTTATGTTCCAGACAGTTCTGGATGACTTCCAGCCTCTACTCCAGAAATGCACAGATTTCACATACAACCCATGTCATTTCTGCCAATGCTGTGGATATATCCTGGATATTATGGACATCTCAAGTAGCAGTAGATACCTGTGTGAGGGTGGAACTGAATCCATCGAGCAAGAATATAGGGATTCAGAGGATTATTCAGCTCAGCTGTGAGTAGCTGCTAAGTTTAGCATAAGACAGCTCTCTCTAGATTCTCAATATTTGAAATTCCTTTGATTATAGTAAGAAATTAGGTATCAATTGCATATGCAGAACCTATTTTCAGTTTGAGTCTGGAGCAGAAGCCCTGACTTAAATTTCAAATATTTTTTAGACCTCCAGTGTGATTTCTGGTAAACAATAGATAGCAATGTACTATATATTTTCAGTAATAACTTCCCTTTCCTGGGAAAGGCAATGCAAAGATATATTGCATTCCTAAAATGGGGGGAGATAAACAGCCGAAAGAGACAACACATTTCCCAGAAGTTCCACCTAGCTGCAAGGTATGAGTTATGGAAATGCCTTGCCAAATTCTCCTTGTCAAAAATAACAAATACTATGCAATTTTGGCATGCAATGAATCAGCATACTGAACTAGAAAGCTTATGATACAGCTCTACAGCATCACTCTTTTACACACCAATAGATTATCCAGCTGTGAGAACTGCCCACACTACTTGAGATTCTAAACTGTGTGCAATCAAAATATAAACTAACAAACCCTCTAACAAAACAAAGTATTATTTCACATAGAATCGCAGAATGGTTAAGGTTGGAAGGGACCTCTAGAGATGATCTAGTCCAGCCTCCTAGAGCATGTGGCCCAGGGTGGCATCCAGTAGGGTTTGGATACCTCCAGAGAAGAATATCAGAGAAAATATTATTCTGTGAAGAATCACATTATCTGTACAATGCCTAAAGTAAAGGAGCCCTTGTCATCAGGTATTTTTGAAAAGAGAAAGACATCCAAACATTTAATAAATAGCAAGATGTAGAAACCTTGCAAAGAGAACAAGAAGTATAATCAAGCAATATATAATTTTCATGTATTTTAGTCATTAAAAATGATTATCATGAACAAGCAAAATGAATGATGGCCACACTTAAAGGTTATCATCACTTAATCAAGTGTTTCCTGCTAACTGTTGAGGCAGATGGGTTTCTGAGGAGATATGTGAAAACGTGTTAACGTATTAGTTTCAAAGTGACAGAAACTCAATTTTACACAATTTGGTAGCCAGCAGAGCAGGTGGAATTCATCTCACCTAATGTAAGACATCTGCAGGGTCTTAACAAACTGCACTAGACTATGGCTATACTAGTGGAGAGAAAGAGACATTTTCAAATGCAAATCACCTGAGAAGTAACACCTAAGATCCCACTTTAAGGAAAAATGTAAATTTTATGCTATAAAGGGAGTGTAGGCAACCAGCTCAGAAGCAGTTGTCCTTAACATTTATGAACTTAACAGGATGCAATCATCTCCTCATAACCATTTGGTGCCATTGTAAGTATTGGAGGTTAGCTCCAGCTGGGGCTGAAGAACAGTCTGTCTCCCACAAGTCTTGTATCCTATCTACCAGCTGAATGCAATAACTTCTATACCCCAGAGTATCTCTAATTCCTATTTTTAGGTCAATTTTGTGAAGTCTATTTTGATCAGATAAATTCTACTTCTCTTTCGTCTGACCCATCTAGGGTCATTTTTTTTAAAAAAAAAATCAGTGCCCAAATCAAAGATGTCAGTGAAAAAGATATTCTGGAATAAAGGAAAGTGAATAAATTTTGATTTGGTTTGGCAAATACTCAGTTTGCCAAGCTCTCATTACAAATTGATCATATTTACTTAAATTTTCAAGACATATAAATTATCCTTTACATAATTATTTTAGGTCACTTATATTTGTAATCAGTTAAGAGCAAAACTATAGAAAAAGAAATACTGAATGGACTGAATTTTCTGCCATCCAAAAACATAAAACTATCTTACTAAAAATTTCTCTATGGGCAAAATGAAACGTATCTTTTACTCAAGGTCAACAATTTATTAATAGTATAGTTGAAGTTTTACCACTCTAATCAAATATTTTTTGTTGGTTCAGACTTAAATACAAAAATATGTATTATATATCATATAATATAGCCTTCAGGGATTTACATCTTCCTTCTTCTCCATTCTGCAGCTCCATGATATAACCAAATATATTGAATACGAAGCACCTTTAACAGCTGTATCTCCGCTCTGACTGCTCCTTCATACCCCTAAAATCAGCCCTCCTCCCCACACTTCCCCTCTTCTCAGATCTTTATCTCTGCTTCAGCGTTGCTGAACTGTTTATAGTCCTGGAATCCCCATTATCATCTTATGCCTGTAGTCTTCTGCAAAGCATTAAATGTCCCCACTGTTGGGGCCTCTGCAATTAATCCCAGGCCTATACATCTCTGCCCAACATCTTTATGCTGAGCCCAAAAAGGCAATCTGCACAGAATACCTTAAACATTGTATGAAATTTACAGTTGCACCACAAAATCATGCAACAATAAGCAAAAGTAAAATAAGTTAGACAACAGCCATCTAGTCATTCAAAACAAAGCAAGATAAACAAGCAAAAAAGCTATTAAAAGCAAAAATCAATGAGATCTAGACAATACCTGGCACATCCTGAAGTCTTTCAGGTTTAGTATGAAGCCTGGAAGTTGTTACTAGCAAAAGAAAAAAATATATATTTATCAGGCCACATTGCTACAGAAAAAGATGCAATGGCATTTTGCTGGTTAATATTGTTTAGTGCTTATACCTTGAGATTGGTAGCGTGACATCTTAATTCTATTGTTTATTTTTTCCCAAATGCATCGTGTCATTTGCTCTGCCATATCTTAGTTTCCTGTCCAAATAAATGGAACATTTCCTCTGTTGCAGAGATATCGCAAAGATCAATTAAGAAATTCTGGGGAAAGATTTGAAGATCCTCTGAAGAGTTTTTATCTTGTGAAGTGCAGAACACCGTAGCTTTATTGCAACATTTGGACACACATTTAGCTTGAACTGTTGGAACTTTCCATGTATTTAAAGCTCAACACATGTTCAGTGCACTGCAGAAAAAAAGAATGCCAAGCACCCAGCAGGACTGAGCCCTGGAAGGGTAATAAGAAGGGATGAAGTACTGGTATTATTCTTTTTTTCAAAGTCTTATCAGACAATCGTGAAAGCCTGAGCATAGTGTGTAAGCATATTCTGCAAGTGGTACGACTGGGACAAATACTGAGTGGCTCCTCTGGAGTGCTTGGGATGTGAAATCATTAGGCTCGCACCACTAAAGAAAATGTTCTTTAAAACTGTCATGATTGTCAGAATGTGGCTTTTCCCCTGTTTTCCTGGACTTGCTCAAATACAACACTTCAGAAGTCATAGACAGGGGAAGAACCATGGGAACAAGCAAGAAAGGCTCTGTTCTGCTCACTGAGCTCAGGCGATTTAGGGGAATGTGAACACTCATCATCCATCCAGGTTCAGCATTTTAATGGACACCACAATGCCCTCCAGCTAGCATGCTAATCCGGCAGGGAATGAGGCAACACAAGGGCTTACAAATATACCTAATCCTTTTACAGACAAGACAGTTGTCAGGCCACTGACATAGGGCTCTCAATTCCACTGGGGAAAGCGCTCGCAATTCGAGTGCATAAACAACGTGCTGCAGAGCCATTATCTAACTGAGCAGTTAGAGATTTCAAGTGTCAAAAGTAATTGTGTGGCTCTGTGATGTGTGGAGATTTTTCAACACCATTTTAGCTGCAACATTGATTAAGCTATTTCAGTTATCTGGGTCATCAGCCCACAGTGCCCAGTCACTGATTCATTCTAGAGTGGTAAGGGAAAAACATATATATAAATAAATAAAGAATCTTGTTTACACTGCTTTTTTATCCTCTTATCGCTGCTATTGAATTAATACATTGTTTTTATATTTGTAAGACGCAATGACCTTTCTTTTTCACACAAATCTGAATAGGAGGAGACAGTTATTTAATGGCCAAAGCACTTTATTCAGCTCAGATACATGAAATTGCATAGTTCTGAGTAGTCTCGGGGCAAGCAGCTCTGTCTGCCATTGCCAGAAGCCATGAAGTGTGAGATAAATTAGTATATTATTTTATATCTGATACTTCCTGAATAATTTGGTTGATCGATGGAATCAAAACATACCAACAAAAATCTCACTTTTGATAGTATTTCCAATGTCCAATGGGTGGACAGAAGTTTACTATAACATCAGAGATTCTAGTAAAAAAAAAATGAATAAAGCTTATTCATTGGAATGATGAATACCTTGATTTTTTTTTATTGAAAAGATAAGGTCTTCCTAAGTCAAACAGTGCAATTGGTAGGACAGAACAATGGAGAAAAGTCCAGAAAAAAAAAATTTTTTTGACTTTTTTTTTCTTCCTCTCCTGTGTCTATCTGCAACCAAACACCCCGAATTCAAGGGAGCATACCCAGGGCCTTAGTCTACGACCTTTGAAATCTATGGCAAAAGTCCCATTCATTGATAAAACTCCGGGCAGTAAGAGAGCTTAGTTTTTAGCCTTGCTTGCTACAAGGTAGAATGCCACAGCTTTTATTTTGTAAGGAAATAATATAGTCAGAGCATCATATTCCGGCTTAAAACTGTAGCAATACATAGGCCATATTCTTTAATAGAATGGTAGCAATCTGCACTAACAGAGAATACAGCGTTTACTGATTTTGTAGTTCAAACCTTAAGATAGCTAACAGGCATTTCTGACTTCTTCAGAGGTAACCAAATCCCAAATTAATTGACCTTCGTTCAGTACTCACTGGATTCTTCTATTGCTTTAGGTGTCCAAATTTAAGGAAGTATGAATTTCTTCTTCAAAAGATGGACAAATTAGCTCCCCCACCCCCTGCCCTTTCCACCTCATTTCATCTTTTTAGAGAAACAGTCTAATCACTCAGTGTGATTAGAATAAGTGAATGCAAGTCTAAGGCAGTTTATTTGAATAAATTAAATCTCAGCACCTTCTCAAGTAATAATTTTTGTTCCTACTGAATTCTATAAGAATATTAACAAGCGTAATTTTAATAAACTACATTAATTTCCGTTTGCCATCCCCACAGTTTTGATTACTTGAAATGTTGTTTTGATTACAAACTAGGCATAATTTTCAGGACTGAAATCACTGGCTAGACTTCCACTGTATAAAACGTGTGTACATGTATTTTATGGTACACACTCAGTTTTGTGTGTGTGTAAACCAGTTCATGTGTGTACCTGTTGTCCAACAACTTCTATGAAAGACCTCGGCTGCTGTCTAGGCTGCTTGATGCCATCTAGAAAGTCCCAGGGAGCTTATAGTGCATTTTCCCTTATGCAAAGCTGATATAGAATGAGGAAAGGTGAAATGGGAAATTGACTTGCTCAGCCTCAGGACAGATCAGTGACAAAAGCAGGTCTATGTTAGGGACATCTTTGGGTGCAGGAGGTAACTACCTCAAGGATGCACTAGGAATACATACTGGTGGGAAGCAGCTGTAAAATCACAACTGTAAAATCACAGCTGTAAAATCACAACCAGATTTCTGTGTGCATTTTCTGGGTAGACAAGCTTTAACTTTCCATTTTCCTAGTAACTCAGAATACAAAGGGAAATAGGTGGCCTTAAAGAAATAGGTAGCAATTTCCTGCCTCTAAGCCGTGTTCCAATTTGCAAGGCTGAAGGCAGATTTAGCTGATATCAGGCAGGCTGTTCTACAACCAAGTTACATTGAGCATGTTTGTTTTTACAACCTCTATATTCCTTCTCAGCACCGCATGAGTCTTTTTCACCCAGGATTTCTGAGTCGTTTCAACAATGTATGAAATGATGAGCAGGACTGGTAGTCTCTACTCTACTGCTTTGCCTGAGGACTCATGTTGTGAATAGGCCTGAGTATATCCTAAGAGAAATTGGATTTACTGCATGCATGCATGCAGAACATTTTCCAAGATTTCTACCTATGTGACTTCACAAACGTATAAGTGATGGGGAAGTCAGGAATCAGGACTTTTCATTTCTAGTCAAACAAAATGTATACGAATTCAAAAAAAAAAAGTGTTTGCAATTTATTTCATATATTTCTTGCAATTTATTTCATACATCTTAATAAAAAACAAACACTTGTTTGCATGATTCAGAGACAGAGATCCGTATTAAGCCTTAAGGAAAACCATAAAATGCTAACAGTAGAATAACAGAATTTACATAATAAAATATCTATTTGAAAGCATTATCTTATCCAAAATACTTCACCTGTATCCTAATCTTTCAATGTTTTCTTTTGGATTGTCTGTTTTCACATTAAAAGTCTGTCAAAAATACCTTAAAATGGCTGGAGGCTCAGAAGAATCTTTTTTTTGTTTCTTTTTCTTAGTCAAATATGCCAGAACTATTTTCCTTATTATAAACATGAAATATAGACAGAAACATCCATGAAATTGCTGAGCTTCTTTCTAAGTGCCACATCAGTTATGAACCACTCTGCTTGAATAATATATTTAGGGCCAGGTTTTTTTACCTCAAACTGGAGAAAATGTAAAACTGTGTGACCTGAAATAGTCCTGATCGGAGTGGGAGGACTAAACAGTCTACTTAATCTTTCCATTTTGGGTTTATATTTCATATTCAAAACAAAATCTTAGCATATTCTTGCTAGATTAGAAACAAAATATATAAACATATCCAGTTGGCAAATGGTAGGAAAAGAGAGAGAGAGAGAGAGAGAGAGAGAGAGAGAAGAAGAAGAAGAACTGGACTGAGAGGAACCAATTTCTTTCATTTAATTTTTTGGAATCTTTCTCAAGTATCTTGTCATGTTAAAATAATCTAATAGAGATTAAGTGATAGAGAAAGTGATCCTAAAGTCTTAAAAATGATAGAATTTATATATGATACAGAATTTGAAGAACAATCCATCTAAAAGAAGCTGCATATCAAACTACTAAATATTCCACATTTTAAAATCTTTCTTCTGGAAGAAGGCTGAAGCTAATATACAGTTGCATCTCAAAAGTAGCTAAAAGGCCAAGGAGATGAATAAGGGATTATGATAAATGATTTCCTGAAATAAATGTCCCAGTAATTTTCAGGGAAGATGTTCAGTACTAAATATATTCTAGCTTAGCAAGAATGGTAGATAACATAATTTAAAAGAAGAAAAAAATCCTGGAAAAAAATGTATCTGATAGAGTCCCTTTCACAGTACAAAAGTTTTTACCTAAAAAAAATGACAGTCAAATACATGAGGACTGGAACAAGTAAGTCACTGTGGAGTGCAGCAATGATAGAACAGTGAACCTTATTGGTTGAGAGGATGCACTTGAAAGTCTAAAAGTAAATATGAAGCTACATACAGTCGGCATTTACAAAATACACCTGAAGCAGCAAAACAATGATGGTAGGAGAATTGAGAGCTGCAAAAAGGCAATTATTTCCCCTGTGGCATCATCAGAAGACATGAAAACATGAAGAAGAAGGTAACTGTGTATGTCAGTTAGTTAACCTTTCCTCCTTTTCTGCTTCCCTCATTTGAAATACAGTGATCGCCTCCCATTATCATTATATGTCTTACTCTAAGTAGAATGCCAAGAAAACACACAACTGCAAATTTAAATATTGAAGAATTTAGCAATGACTCATACGAAGTCTAGTAAACATACAGAATGGATAACTGTAAAAGTATGTTAAAGGAAAGATTATAAACCTGAAAGCCATAGATTTATTTCTGAAAAAAAAAAAATGAGGATTAGAAATAGAATTAAGGAAGTAACTGGCACCAAATAACCTCTGAAGAACATTTTCCCTTTCTTTACTGTAGCCAAAAAAGTGAAAAAATTCTAGTTGTTTTGTTAGTTTGCCCTTGGTTTGCAGATAGTTGGGAAATAATTAGAGTTCTGTCATTTGTGCTGCATGTGCACATGATTCCATTGCATGGTACCTTCAATATTTCTTGATTTAGATAATATACAAGATCAGTAGGAAATGATCCTTCTTATGCAGTCCAATTTCCAAACACCTGGAATGGGGAGGCTTCCAACACTCATGGAACACCTACACCTTTCCCTGTCAGAGGGAACCCATGAGACACAGAGAATATTTGAAAATGGAGCTAGAGAAGAAGGTCACCCTCGTGTTTTGCAAAATTTTGTCAGGACACTGTGGTGGAAGGACAGATTAGCACACCTTGCAGCCAAAATATCTATTGTAATGTCTAAGGAAGTTGCAGAAGTAGGCATGTTATCCCATAACCATGCACTGTTTGATTTCCTACATTTTAACTAAACTGATGTGTGAGGTAACAAAGCACAAATAATCATGTGTTCAGCATCAGGCAAGAGTCTTTTTCACTATTTTAGTTATAGAAGAAAAGGGTTTTCACCATATAGTTCAACTCCTGCATTATTGCCTAATTACCATCTCTTCCTCCAAAACGTAGAGCTACCATTAACAACATGGTTTGTCCTGATGACTTTTACTCTTAACTCCAACTAATTTAAGGTAACAATTTGCGCCATATGCTAAGGTATCAGTCAAAACATTTCATAGCCTTTCTTAATAAACTGACCCAGACTGAAAGCTTTTATTTGCTGCTCCCTGAGATCTAGCTTCATACTTTTGTAAGAATTGCAAAGCAGTAACATCACAGCAGCCACAGCAGTTTCTCCATTTGAGCTCATTTCTGGCACTGAGAATTTCATCACACCATGTGTGTGTGATAGCGAAAAACTAGCCCTTAGAAATTTAGCTCATTAATTTTCAGGTAAAATTTAAACTGTGGAGCCATAAAACATAAACTAGGTGAATGTCACCCTGCATTGATCCTTTAAAGAAAAGGAAGCTGATCATTCTTGTTTTATTTCACTTGGAAATTATTTGCCTGGATTATTTCAATGTTTAATTAAATTCTTATATAGCACATATAAAATATCAAATAAAATAGTCTTTTGCTGTGCCACTACATTAATTTCCTGTCATCAAAAGTGTTTATCTTGTTAGTGAACTTAAACTTGCTCTGTGCCAATTAAACATTATATGTCTTTATGTTCAGAATACTTAAATTCCTTTTTTTATTGCATACTTGTTAAACTTTTATTTTTCTTTTTGTTTTAATTATCATTTGGGAAGCTGAGTTTCTGTAATAGTGCCTCTGTAATTTACATTTTGTATACTTTGCTTGTTTGTCATGAGATCAGTGGAGCAATTCAGAATTTGCTTCATGTGAAAAAAATAGTGCAGGAATAACATACAGTTTTATGAAAGATTTTGTTGGCTTTATTTTGTAAGAAAGTAAGGCTTATGTTTTACCTCTTTGGATTTTCTCTGTTATTTCCATCCTGTTCATGTCTGAAAGCATTGTTCAGTGTTTTCCAAATTCGTTAGAAAGGTATAGGTTGCAATTATTTGCAAGTTGCTTTACTTGCAACTTAATTACATGCAATCAATTCCATGATAACAGGGAATCCCCTTCTCTGCAGAGCTGCTCTCCAGCAGATCAAACCCTAATCTGTACTGCTGCCTGGGGTTATTCCTCCCCAGGTGCAGGACCCTGCACTTGTCCTTGTTGAACCTCATGAGGTTCCTCTCTGCCCAACTCTCCACCAGTCCAGGTTCCTCTGAATGGCAGCACAGCACTCCAGAGTGTCGGCCACTCCACCCAGCTTCCCCTCAGGAAGGGACCTTCAAATATCATCTGGTTCAAACTCCCTGCTCATTTGTGGCCCTTAACAAGTTTTGTCACCCTTCACCATAAGGAAATGATGAGTCTGGTAGCATAAAAACTGTAATTAAAATTGACACTTCTTCTCAGGTAACAATTCTTTAGAAAAATATGTAAAGTTTAATATTTCTAGTACTACTTTAGATTCTTGGCTCCAGCTAGTGCTAGTCATTGCAGAAACAACACTATCACTACACAGATGCATTACAAAAATGAAAATGAAAAAAAAAAGATTTGCTCTAATACTTCAAATTAACTCAGTTGCCAAAACATTTTAAAAATTTGTTGTCTGCTAGCTCTAATTTACCAAGAAAAATATCCATGGAAATGTGGTCATTTTCTCTCCAGCCATTTTCTGATTTGCTAAGCTAAAAATTGCTTTAATCATTGCCACTTATTAATTGTGTCCAGGCATTTAGGATGAATATTTATTTAAAGTAGAAGTGTATTTTTGTGAGTTATGTCTATTTTCCCCCCACTCACTGTTATAAAAAGTGAGAGTTATCAATTTCAAATTAAGAGAATAGTTAGGCAGCATAGGCTGCAGAGCATCAGAAGGAGCTTGACGGTGCTGCAATAATGAAGAATCACTTTTTCTCAGTACTGATCTCTAACACCTCTCTGAGGCCACTAGAATTTATTGGATATTGCATAGAAGTGGCAGAGATGAGTTCTGTGACAGTCATGACAATAGTTAAAAATATGTCTTTGATCCAAAATGAGTTGCAAGTAACACATATAGAAACAGCAGGAGAAGCATCCATCCTCATGATCGAGGTGTTGAGATTCAGCTGACCATATAAAAATTAATGGAGAGCTGAATAGCTCTCCAGAGTCCGCTGAGTTTTTTTACTATAGCAGATAACAAGATGCTTGCCACACTTAGGGTATCTACTTGTAGACGTCTAAATTCTACGTATCTTAAACTAAATCCTACACTCCTGCAATCCAAATATGAATCTATCTAGCCAGTCTATCTAGGAAACCCACAATTCAGGGAGGGGAATTCTTGATTCCCATTTGGTCCTGAACCTGCAGACCTTCCAGTTTCCAGCTTTTGGTAGTGTGACAACTGCAATCAGTTTTTTATCAGGATAGGAACTTGGAAACCGGTCACAGTTTCTTCAAACTCAAATGGACACTAGAGGAACATCTCCTGTAGCACATATGTTTCAAAGATTGCAAAAAAAATGCCAGCTAGCATAAGATAAAACAGCAGCCTTCTTGCTTAACAAGGCCGGCCATGTAACACCAGCTATTGCTGGGATGCATACTGCTGTGGGGTGCAAGTGGGTGTGTTGATAGCAGTTTCTAGGAAATAGAGCCTGCTGTTTATAGTCAAGGCCTGGAGTGGGACAGATTTGGCAGTTAGGCCAATCTGTCTTCTTTTTTTTTCCTTTCTTTTTTTTTCTTTTGATTTGCAAAATTCTAAATGATTTATCTAGAGAAGAGACTCCTTTGTATTATGTCTTAGCACATTTATATATTAAGTACAATATCACAAATGGGAAATTTTCTATGTTGTGTCATAATAATGTTAAGCAATGAACAAAAAGCAGGTGTAGTCTCAGAAAGACAGACATTCCTGTCTCTTCTGTATTATTATCCTGTTGCAGAGTAATAATATTCAACAACTACATCTCTATATACACATGACTCATTTTCATCCTGAGAACCTCTTATACTTACTGTGCACAAAATGGTTCTAATACCTAAGGCACATACTGTACACCTCTCTCTCATCTCAGACGTATGAAAGATTAACTGTACCTCAGCATCTTTGGGTCACCTTTTCAGAGAAACAAAGTACACTAGTCTTTGTTCACAGCTAGAAATCTTCAATTTTCAGTTATGCTAGAGGTAGCTTCAGGGTTTTCTTTTTCTTTTTTCTTTGTTCTAGCATATCCAGCAAGCCTATGCAGTCAAGATCTTCCACTAGTACCTGCATAAGAATGATTTTAGTTACTCTTGATTATACACAGTTTGGTCTAAGGATTGTTAAGAAAGAGGAGAAAAAAAAAAAAAAAGGAGAAAAAGAGAGAGAAAGAATAGAAGAAAAATAAAGGAGGACCAACTACAAGCAGAACTTGATTCAGAAAACAGCATAAACATCAACTTGTACTAACAAAGTCAACCCCTTACCCAGGAAATTCTCCAAGAGTCTTTTCCCACCTGAGCAAACCTTATCCAAGTGGGAATTATTTTGTAATCTACCAAATAACCTCCTTCCCCCTGCCTAAAGAGGCTTATGGGTGGCTCTGAAGCCAAGAATCAGAGTCCAAAAATTTCTTCTCATTGTTGCAACACAGCTGCAAAGGTTTAGTATAAGTAATGACAACGGGTGGTTTCTAATACTGAAAGGTCACACAGGCACAGCAAGCCACCTGGTCCTACCATATCTTTGCTGCTCACAATTATTATTATTATGTTATTGTTCTCTGTTTATATTCATAATAAATACATCAAAATCTTGGGGGGGGGGGGGGGAAGGGAGGGGGAAAGAGGAAAGGATCCACTCAGGGTATAGGCATCTTTGCCAGAAATAACATATGAAATTAAAATTAAATCCAGCAGCTGCTCCTAAGCAGCAAGCCAAAGAAATAGACAATACAATAAAAGCAGCTCCAGATAATGTCTACATTTTGTGTAAATTTTAATCTTTAATGTGTCATTTCCTGAAATACTGACTGAAAAAAAGAAAGCACAACAAATTCCTTACAGTCCATTACATTTATAAGCACCTCCAGTACCAATTTTCTCTCTTAACAAAGATTTTTTTTTCCTCTACTGCTATATTGTATATTGTAAAGCCACCTTTAAGATGTAGCTTAATAGTCATTCCTGGTAGTTCTGCAGTCCCAAGGGGACCGAAGAATAGCTTTCCAAAATCTTATTCTTTGATTTTTATATTGTGAGATTACTGAACAGAACCTGGGGATGCAACCAAAACCCTAGAGGTCAAACTTCAGTAGCTAAGCTCAGATGCTAAATTCAGACAGAATCTTCAGCCTCCAATGTCTCTTCACTCATGCTGGGGTAGCTTATTTTCGTATATGTCCTTTGATTGATATTGTCCTTTAAGCCTTATATGTCCTTGATTGTTCTGGTGGTCACAGGTAAGGAAGATACATATACAAAGACACAGAGCTATCAGAAGATGATTCAAGTGTTTGTTCTCTATTCAGCACTTTCTTGCGTGTGCTGAAAGGGAGAAAATGTACCATTCTGAACTGTGCATGAAGATACCCTCATGGATGAAAAACACTTGTATAGACTTGGTCTCTGGAAATGATGAGCCAAAAAGAGTTTAGGACATGCTGGCAGCTGTATCATCTCTCGTTCCACTCTGCCAGCAAGTTATTAACACTGAACCCTTGGCCAATCCTTAACACTATCAAAGACAAGAGAAGAGATCTAACAATATCAATATGGAAATCCACTTTTCATTCATAACTGTGTTGACTTTGATCTTTCACAGGAGAGTACAAAGACTAATTCGAGTAAGTGGTGATAATTTGTGATAATGAGTTTCACCAAACACATCTGTGTGGAATGAACTTTTTTTTAATCACTGCTCTC
The DNA here is from genome assembly GCA_013398315.1 of Nothoprocta pentlandii. Classification (NCBI taxonomy): domain Eukaryota; kingdom Metazoa; phylum Chordata; class Aves; order Tinamiformes; family Tinamidae; genus Nothoprocta; species Nothoprocta pentlandii. The sequence goes on from VZSG01000411.1 coordinate 142,439, forward strand.
AGTTTGCTTGCTGTTGAGTTTGCTGAGCTGCTCTTTGATTTTAAGTTATGCAAAAGAAGTTAAACTTTTGTCCATGCTTGTTTCTCTATGCCACTTCCCTGTTATTTGCCCTTTGAATTATTCCAGTATTTAACCTCAGATTTGAAGTTTTAGGCATGAATATAACAAAGTATTCCTAAAACTTTTTTCAGGAAACTTAAAAACTATCATGAGTTGGCTTACTCAATGATAGTAAGCGTACTCAATCAGATAGGAATTGCAAAAGCATTACTAAGAGAAAACAAAACCAAAAGAAAATCCAGAATATGATTTCTCATCCTTTGTCACTGAAATGTATTAGAAAATCTCTAGCAATTCTTGGTCTAGGGATATCACTTATTCATGAAAATTGTTCTAAAATAGTTTTACTGTTTAGTTTTCTTTAGGAGTTGAGTCAGGGTTTATAATTTTATTTGTTTATTTTATGATGTCTAATACAAGCTAATTCTGACCTCACTTCTGACATCCAATGCTATGTTTATGTACAAAACAAATCATCCAAGGAAGATAAATCATAATTCCAATAACCTTTTTCACAGTTGCAAAAATTTGACTAAATACACCATTAAAGTCTGCAGTGTCATATTTATTTCTTTACTATACTAATCTAAAACTTAACATTTTTTATCAGCTATCATACTCTTTCCATAACACCGTTATCACCTAAAGCTTTATAACTATGAAACTATCTTAGCTCTAATTGTCTTTTAACCTATATGAATTCTTTTTTACTCTATTATTTCCTTCTGTAATAACAATCTTTGGTCATTTCTGCATTTCTGTTGCATTTTTATGGAATGAGAGGTGCATAATTTCAGGAACTGAATGAGGCATTCAACCACTTGCTGGTGAAATAACTCCTAATTTGGTAATATTCCAAATTTGCCCCTTTAATTTGATGGGGATCATCTGAATGTCAGTTTCAGGTTTTGTGTCAGCACTCGTCCAAATTTACTAAAGGAACATATATATATATATACACATATTTAATCTTTTCATTTTTCTTGAGAGTACAAGGTTTGGTGTCATCTAAACTAAACCAAAATGCAAGTTTCTTAATTTGTGTTGCTCTCTTTTTCAAAATTGAATACAAAATTAAACAGTTTTGATGGTATCTCTAAATGTGAAAAAATGCCATGTCCTTGCATTTCTTAGTTTTAATTTTCAGAATACTGGAATTGCATTAAATCTTATATAGGGGTTTATATAAGGAATTTTTACTGCAGCATAAGCCCCAATTTTAAAAGGTACTATAAGTTCACTGTTTAAGCCAAGGATTCAACCACCACAGAGACAAGGGTAGTCACAACAGGGTTGTGGTGGTGTCATTTGTACCTTGTTTAAAAAGTGTGCAATTAGGACAAGTAGTTTTGGGGGGGGCTTAGTGCAATTAAGGTCTTCTGGGACTGCAGGTGATTTTAAACAGTTGCCATTTTTCCCCTTTTCATTCTTTGTGATACCAAAAATGTCTTGGCAAAAGGATGGTCTAACTAGTTCCAGTGAAAAAAAAAAAAAAAAAAATCTTGTGATGTGGCACAACAAGAGATAAGAAGACTTCAGGGCACAGTAATTTATCAGCTAACGCTCCTTCTTGAAAGAAGCACACACAGACAAAAAGGAGAACAAATGCAATGAACCAGAATTTCCTCTCTGCCTGATGTGCTTAAACACTATATTTCATACAGAAGTTCAGCCTATAAAAAAAAATAAGGGCAAGCCTTCTATGTTGTATAAAGAGTTTTCTGTTTCCTACCTAGATTTAGGAGGAATATAAATATTGAAATATCAAAGTTTTAAAGTTTGCTGAATGATGAAAGTAGAGCAGTATAAAGTAATTTATATTTACTCTAACACTAAAGCCTCATCTTACAGGCTAACTTGTACTTTTAACTCAAAATTTGTCAAAGCAAAAATCTCCACTGTCACTAAAGTTAAAAGAAATTGTGAAAACAAAATCATTTCTTGCTTTTGAGTTTACAGCGTAGTAGTACATTATATTTATTCAGGCATTTTAATCAGACTAATATTAGAGGGAATATATTTATTTCAGTAGCTTTATCAATTAATCCTTATGTAACAGTCTGAATATATCTTTGAGGCTTTATTTCTCAGAAAAGTGACATTTTTTTTAAGACACAATTTTTGTAGAACGTTCTTCCAGATATGAAAAATGCAGTCAAACTATTTGTTAGCCACTAATTGTGTGTAGTTTATTTGTGAAATGTGTTGCCGCAGCATTATCTTCATGCAGAAGGTCAGCACATTTGGGATTTTGAAAATTCTTAACAGAAAGCTAAATACTGGCTTCAAGAAGCTCCGTAACATTTGAGATATCAGCATAAGTCTATAAATGAACGAAAATCCATGTTTGGAATGACTTGACATTTTGGAAATGTCTATTTGTCACTGCCAGTTTGACTTTAAGACTTTCAAAGTACTACAAATTGCCAAAGCAGCCATGAAGGAAGTCAATATCTTTTGGTTGCCATCATATAAATGACATCAAATAAATCTATTTTGCTTGGTGAGAGTGGGAGGAGAAAAAAAAAGTTATATTTTAAGAAAGCTAAAACATTGTGTCTATAAGCTGTTTTCTTTAAAACCATCTTTGTTTCCAGACTCACTGGAATGGTATGTCCAGCTTATGAAGATGACTCCTGGTCTAGTACGAAAGATAGAATTCTTCATAATATCTGGATGACAGTTTAAACCTCACATGTTCAAATCTTTCTTGCCATGAATTTGCCACACAGTGCTGCTATAGTGAGGACTATACTTGTGTTTTGAAGATTCCCCTGATATCCCTCCAAAGCAGATAAAAATCTATGTATGTTCAAGCTAGCTGGAAATTGTTTTTTAGTCACTTCCCTAAGCATATTCACCTCATGAAGTACGAGATATGTGTGAGTACCCCAGACATCTGATTGTCTAGCTAGTATAACACTAGATAAATAGGCTTGCAAGAACATTAGGAGAAAGCCAGGTATGATGACACAAGCACGGAAAATGCCACCAGGAGATTCTGTTCAGGCTTTGGCCAAGAGAAATGGCAGCAAATGCATTCCAAAGGAAGAGAGGAGCAAATTATGAAACCATACAACTTCAATGACTATTAATTTCTTTCAGTAGATGAAGGTGAGTACAGCTATTTGTGACCATATTGTAGAAAAACATAACGTGAACATATTTAAGAAAGAGGGTTTTTTTTAAAAAAAAAAAAGTGAAGTCATTTTCTTCCCATCAAAGACTAAACCCCAAAAGTGAATTTAAATCTAATGGAGTGAAGAATAAATCCAAATAATTGATAGAACACAAGGAATCAGGCCACAAACAGATGCTCAAGGCATCCAGAAATGCTGCTTACATTCTCATCTCAGAGAGGTACTAAAGTGCTTGTGTTTTCCTCTTCATCCTACCACATACAGGAGGTGGCTTAGAAGAACCAAGCAGAGGCCACAGACGAAAACAGAACTGCTCTTATACTTTTGCAACCCTATCAGTGCAATGAGTAAAGCAGGCAGAGCCTTATTTAATGCCAACAATCTTGCTGCCATGTACAGATCTGCTTATTTCCTCTCTTTCCCAAGCTTGCTCCAATTCAGTCATTCTGCATCTGACCGTGTTCCCCACCTCCGTGCTGGTCCTCACATGAGAATCTGTAGCAATCATCTGGTGAGCATGTGTTGAGTTGTAGAGGAATATCTACAGTATAAGGCAAATACCACTTAGAAACACAGGTTGGCTTTTAAATAAATGATCAAATCATTTTGCTGATTTGGAGAAGCTTTTATTCCAAGTGCTCCCATTTTCATGTAGGTCCACTGCACGAAATTTAATGCAAAGTAACACTTTTAAAAGATACCTGGTTTTGTAAAGAGAGATTTCAGAAAAATGCTGATTTTTTTTCTCCATTTTGTGTCTCCTTGCTGCCATGTTGTTCCTCCTATTTATATTGTTTACTTTTTAAAGAGACTTGCAAGTCGTGTGAGTAATATTCTGAACAGCCCTGGATTACACAGAGGAGAATTCAGCTATAGGAAATTACTACACTGCTCCTTCCACCTCTTTTTCACACAAGTTCAAACAATCTCCATTCTTTCTTAAACAGCCCTTATTTTAAAGAGAATTTATCTGCTAAGAATATGAATAAGAAACTGTCTCATTGCAGCATCTGGTTTTGAAAATTGAGAACAAGGTCATTTTTGTTGTTATTGTTAGACCTTGTAGCATTTGTTAACTATTAGGCAATGTTTTTTCTTTAGATTAAGAAGTATTGCTGGACACTGTGAATATAATATTTGCTTATATTAAGTCTTATGGTGAAAGCATTGACAGACCTATGAGAAAATCTCCAAAAATTAATACTATCATGCTACAACAATTACAACTAAATATCTGGCACCTCATGCATGTAGAATGGATTTGGGAGAGTCAAAAGCCAAATGGATACATTTCCACTGTTGGAAAACTATGAAAGATATGGCAAGAAATGAACAAATTAACTTAATCCATTTCTGCAGCAGAGGAATAACCACTCAGAAAATTGAAGTGTTGTGTGCTCAGAACTGTGAAAAGTAAATATTTCCTATTTTAAGGTTGAATTTTGAGTGACTGGCTTTAAGTGTCAGTGACTTGGCTTGATTTATTTCCTTAGCTGATCTTAAAAAAAAAAAAAAAAAAAGAATTTCAAGAGCACTTCCCCCTTCTTCAAAGCCAGAAATAAGAACTTCTCTATTTTCAAGAAAGGACTTCTCTGACTACACATCCCTGCAAGAAGCAGAGCAAGCACAACTTTGACCTTTTTTACACCATTACTCCCATTTTACACCACCTTCTCATAGCCTTACAAGAACGTGTGGTTGAGAAACAGGGAAGTAGTAACTGAAGAACAGATTTCAAGGTGTAAGCAGAGTGAATAAGTAGTTATTGTTGGTTTAAGCTGTAATTAATTACAGTTTTAAGAAGCAATAATGGAAAAAGCTACAGGGGAGTTTTCATGAATATGATGCAGTCTAATTGAATAGGCTGGAAATTGCAACCCTCATCATATGGAAATTGCTGAAGTTTCAGCATCTGGCATAGTGAGATCTCATTTTCTTTTTTCCATATTGAAACATTGCAAACTATTGATATTCTGCTTTATATAATTGGAAACAAATAATTAACTCATAGCAATAAGATCTGAATAATCATTAAAAGTGTGGTGAAATATTTCCCTTTTTTTAAATTAATAATTTGCAAAAGAAGCCTATTACAACTGAGATTTCCCAACTAGTTGTATCTTTCAGGACTGATTCTGCATTGGCGGAGTTCAGGTACCATCACAATGCATAGAGCACTGACTAGACTGAAAACATAGTCTCAGCAAAGAAAATCAAACCATTTTGCTTTGAGAAAGAAACCAACCAGCAGCACAAAGAAGTTAAAAAAAAATCTTGGAAGTAAATAGTAGGTACCCCCCGTATACTTTACATTAAAAAGCAATTGCTTAATGAGTCAGAACACCTGGGAGATGCACAGAAGAAAACTATGCCTTCAATATCCATTGGCCCTTGAAGAAGCCATTTCTCTAATGAGGACCTCATTTCTAAACCCATTCAAACTATCTGTAGTTCAGCAGATCATGTTTTCTATTGTTGTTCCTTTTAAAGCATGAGGTTCTCATGTTCCCCTGAAAGATTACCAACTTTCAGCCATGCACTGGTATACGCAGTCCTGTAGCCTCTTAAGGTTCTGATTCTTACTTTTTCCTTTGCTTAAATTTATAGGTCATGTTCCTTTCCAATTCAGTATGAATCAATTTTTTAAATTATATTAGCCAGGTTCAAGTCACCACCTTCTTCCAAATGACAAATTATTGTAAATGTGTCTCATGGCTCTCTCACCAGTCCATGAAAGAAAATAGAAAATAGGTTGTGATTTTGCTTCTCTCTCTCTTTTTTTTTTTTTTTTTTTTTTTTTTTTTTTTTTTTTTTTTTTTTTTTTTTTTTTTTTTTTTTTTTTTTTTTTTTTTTTTTNATCTGGAAAGCTGTAAGATTCAGGAACAAAATTCCAGCTAAATTCCCACTAGAGATTTTTGTTATATTTGTGATTGCTTTGTTTTTTAAGTTTACAGCTGCAATAAGGAATAATAAAAATGGATGGTGGCTGTTCAGCCTCATTTTCCTGTTTTATTTTTTTAATTGCCATTTCATATTCATTCAGTATTTACAGTTCTTAGTCTATTTCTGATTTTCAGTCCCCAACATCCTATTAGCTGCATTCAGCTCTTTAGCTCTTTTCCCAATTTACTGTGATGGAGAAAGGCAGGAAATAGAAGTTTTCCTCTCATACCTTAAAGGCTCTCTTAATCTCTTTCTACAGATAGCATGTACACCAGTGAGATGCACATGGTTTTCTTTGGAGGTCAGTCTTTAACTAATGCTTTTTTTTATGCCTTCCTGACTCAAACTGCTTTTTTCACTTCTCTGCTTCTGGGTAACCTGACCTGCTCACTCCCCTTAGCTAGTCTATATCAACTTTCCTCTTCCTTAGTCTTCTTTAGTTTACATATCTGCTTCTTGTCTCTTCTTCTCTGCAGCAATATCTCAAATTCTGTGCCTTTTTAGCTGTTCTATTTCATTTCTATATATTATCAGCCATTTCTTCAGTTTCAGGATTGAAATCTGTATGATCCAAAGGTCTCATGCATTAAGTTTTTGGAGAATCCCAGCATCTGAAATTTCAAAAACATTATCTGGTCAGCCTTGTTCTCAGAGGCATAATCAAAAAAAAAAAAAAAAAAAAAAAAAAAAAAAAAAAAAAAAAAAAAAAAAAAAAAAAAAAAAGAGTAGATTAAAATCAAATTATTCATCCCAATAAACTCTGGCTATACACTCAATAAAAGGTCTTTAAAAAGCTGATCCTCCTTTTAGCTACTAAACATTTGGAGATCTGCCTCTTTGGAGTATCAGTGACTTTTAATCCTCAGCGTTAATCAGTCAGAAGGAGATTTTACACACTGCAAGACAGAGAACTCCATACATTTGCCTTGCATTCTGCTTGAAAACTTGAGTTTTTTTGAAGTATATTTTGCAGCAATTTGTAGTTCTGAATGCATAAAAAATGTCTCTGTCTGTCTTAACTAGATTGATTTTTTTTTCCAGAGTGCTAACTATCCTCTCTGAAAATGACCAAAACACAAACTCTTCTTCCTTTCATTAAATAGGAGAATGAAAATAATCTGCATTTTTATGTACCAGATACTCAGTACTTCACTGAAAGCAGTACAGGACAAAGCCAAATCATGCCACAATGGCTCACCATACAGAGATTAATACAACAGTGAAATACAAGCGAACAAATCCATATAAATAAATAATAGTTCACTTGAGCAATGATTTCTGAAGGCTCATTATATCTATTTCTATTTAAACAGGGATGCAGGCAGTTTGTGCTCCTCTCAACCTGTAATTAGGAACCCTACTTCACAAACTTGAAATTGCAAGTAAAAGTATTATTTTGTAAAATGTTCACAGAGCCACTTTCTTCACAAATTAAAATGGTTAGATCAGCATTACATTCTTTGTCATTAAGGTGGTGCAGCATTTTCTTCCTGGACCTAATTATCCGTTTGCTAAATAATTATCTGTTCTCCCATTTGTATGATTTAGGTAATTTGTTATGTAAGAAAGAATGAGTCTGATTCTTAATTACACTAAGGTATATTTAGCCCCTTTCACCTCCTTTAAAACTAGTGGAGACATTAAAGAGGAAAAGTCCTACTAAACATGATCCTATGACTTGCTAATGTTTGCAGGGCTTGGAACGGATTCTGGGAGAAATACAATCTTAAAAGTCAATGAAGGAAAAACATGTAAAGTGGAGAATATGCTAAAAGATATAAGCCTATATAGCTTCTATCTGGATTGAACAGTACTAGAATATTCTGTCAAAGAATCCCTGCTACTTCTAGCCTCCCAATTAAACAGAAACTAAAAAGTGACTTTCGGAGTTAAGACAGTTACTTGAGAGGCAATGCAGTTGAAAATCTGATTTTCCTAGTGTTTTTACGAAATACGACAATATCTCATAATAGTGAAGAGGACAGATGACATTAGAGTGAAGCCTCTGCATGTGGCAGAGTTTGTGTCCTTTCAATTTTTGGTCTAGCGTAATCTTTCTCTTGAGACACTTAGGTAACAGTTCTACTTTTTAGATATCATATTGAATAAGGCAGTAATCCCTTTGGGTTGGAATTCATCTTCTCCATCTTTTGCCATCCAAATCCTTGTTTTGGCTCAGGGCACAAGACCTACAGAATACCACATCCTTCTGGAACAGTTGCTGGGTGTCCCACCACATATTCTAGAGATGTCAAAACTGTACTAGAAACCTAAATGACTAATCTAAGACTAAACACCTTCATCAGGTGTCTGTGTCGGTTCAGAAGAGCTCACACAGTAAAGACATTATCAGAAGGGAGGGAAAACTTAGACAATTGTAATTGAACCTATTGTTTGAGAAAAGAACATAAACAGTTTGATCAAAAAAAGGTCAAAAAGATGGTGGTGGTAGCAGGGAGGGTCTGTAACTTACTGTGATAATTGCATGGATCAGCAGAGACTTCTTGAGTGGGATTCATCTCACTTGAAACTGGGGACAGAGTATATTCATCTCCACACTTAGAGTTAGATACTCAGGTGCTCATTCTGATCAGTGACAACTTAGTGGTTGAACTCCAGAGAAACAGATTTGGGTCTTCTTTGTCTGAAATGAATGCTCTTCTCACTAGATTACAAGAGGCAGAAGATGTTCCAACACACATTCATGAAAATGTCCATTCATGTAAATCTCTCTAGGGAAAATGAAGCATTTTGGTAGATCAAAACATTTTTATATTTTCCTCCCCTTTTCTTTCTTTTTGACTGAAAAACATTCATTAATCTTTTGGGCTACTCTGAAAAGATTTTTTCATGAAAAAAATAATCTCCCATATTCTCTTAATTATTTCCCCCCATTCTGTCACAACTTACTTTGTTGTGGCATGGGAAATGCAGAACAAAACAAAATAGCAGTTTCTGCTCCTTAGTTAATACTAGGTTAATTCAGTTCTACTCCCACCTTTGGTGACCCATATTCTCAAGAAAGAAATGAAGTTGGCTGCATTAGTGAAAGACGGAAGAGATAATAACTTTGAGAAGGGCAGGTTTTATCTCATGTCGAGCTGGGATGCATCATAAATAGGATTCCTTAGCTTCCTTGGTATAAGCAATATCCCCTGAAGAAAAGATCTTGCTGGATGCTTTTGTATTTTTCTGTTCTATTTCTTGTTTTAATCAGCTTAAAGATTAGACTGGTTTGCAGATAGCATTAGTTAAAAAAAAATGCTAAAAAATGCAATTTGTCATTTAGTTTGCATATATCTGCACATTACTGCAGAAAGAAGGTTTTAGTTGAACATTTTCTTACCTTGCATGAAATATATTATTTGGATTCAAAGAAAACTTTATCATACAGGAAGTTTAGCTCCTAACATACTGCTTGACAGCTGCATACACAGCAAAGGTCCAGGAACACTGAAAATACGCTGACAGAAAGATTCTTGATAAATTTATTATAACATTATAACTTGCAAAATTATATTTTAAGAAGAGTTTTGAAGGTGGTAAAGTGAACACTAAAAGTCCTCTGTAGGAAGGCTGTAAAAATTGTACATTGTTAAGGCTGTAAAATTTGTACAATATTATAATATTGTACATTATACAATATTATACAAATACTCTGTGATGCCTTTTTGAAGCAAAAAAAGACTATGATGCCTGAAACTCCAAGAGACAGAAATTTAAGATCTGAATCTGTATTTTTCAGAGGACAAATAAGTATGTCACTCAGGCAGTTGAACTTCTGCTTTCAGCATCCTCCTCCAATTGTATAGAATTTCATCATTTTCAAAAGGCAAAATATTTGCCAATATAGGGTACTTAAAAATGTTTTAACTAAGTAGGAAGAAAGAAAAGGCTCTTCCTGTTTTCATTTTATGTGCTGACTGAATTTTATGAAGCTCTTATTCATTCTTAGCATCTACTCTCTGTTTTGAAATGGCCATTGGTGACATTTACCTATAAATACGATAGTCTTGATGGGAATCTCAAAAAGGTGAAGCATCAATATATGATGATATCTCCTGCATTCATTAATTTCCTTCAAGGATTTTAAAACAGTTTGGGAGTGATATACAAGACAGAATATTTTTCCTTCAAAGATCACATGCAATACATTCCAAGAGCAGAACTGAGAATCTTTTAAAAACTTATGGTAAGAGTATTCAGCAATTGATGGGCAAAAATGAAAAACATTTCCATTCATTATTAGTTGAGGAGTAGAATTTGAAGCAGAACTAGAGAAATCCTATCCTTAATGATAATTAAATGTGAGGAAGAATTCTAATTTCTTAATTAAGTCTTTTTGATTTATATTGTCCTGACATGAGTCTACCTATGACAAGTTTTCTTTGTTTCCTTGTCAGTACTCTGAAGTCTAATCCTTACAATTATTAAACAAGAAATGTCAAAAGAAAAACGGTCCAAAGATCCCTCCAGTCTGTGGGTGACTATAGCTGATGTTTAGTGATGAACGTAAGGATAAGGAGAAAAACATTTAATCGCTAACTCATGGTTTTTGGTAAGCAGTAGCTTAGGGATTTCTTGAACTAGGAACTGATTCAGTCTTTAGTACCTGAGATAAGTGTTTTCTCAATAGCTTTTCTACAATTTATCTTTTTTTCTTCTTTTTTATTCATGTTCTTTTGCATTTGACAGTATCCAGTGCTGATATGATGCAGTATTTCAACGTGGTTTAAGAAAAAGATTTTTTTTCTTTAGATGTTACTGTGCTTATCAACCATTTCTTCAAGTGTTTCCTGTAACAGTATTCTAAGAAGCAGTAAATAAGATAATAGATAATAACAGATAGAATAATAGATAGAATAGAAAAAATAGATAATAATGAGATAATAATAATAAAATTCTAAGAAGAAGTTCCAGGAGGTTGAGGGAGGTGATTGTCCACCTCCACGCAGCCCTGGTGAGGCCACATCTGGAGTACTGTGTCCAGTTCTGGGCTCCCCAGTACAAGAGGGATGTGGAGCTACT
>VZSG01000411.1:153929-200780 GCA_013398315.1 Nothoprocta pentlandii
GCAACCCTGTGCCACGTGCTCTAGGTGACCCCAGGTGTGTTCAGAGGGGTCAAACTAGATGATCTCTTAAGGTTCCTTCCCACCTTAAGGATTCTATGATTCTATTTTTTTTTTTCTCTTTCCCCTTTCAGCATTTTCTGTTTCCCTTTTCCAAAGGTCTATTTTTTTCACATTGACCAGAAATGGAACATTAACTTGGACTTTCTTCTGAAATGTTTTCTTTTCTCAGATTCTGTTAAAAAAATTAAAGTGCAGAAATGTACAGAGGGATTTCAATAAATCAAGAAGCAGCTAAAACAATAGACATCCTTCTCAATGGACATTAGCCATTATTTCTCACTGGTCATTAGCACCGGAGAGCTGACGGTGCATGAATTAGTACAGAAGAATTAATGGGCCACATCTAAAAAGATAATAGCTGAGCTATTAAAGACAAAAAGAACCTAAAGGAAAAACAGGCAATGCTGAGGAAGGATTCAATGAGAAAATACTGTACCAAGGACTTTATATATGAATACATATTCCATAGTCTACGTATACAGTGTTACAGACATTGCAGTTAAAAGTATCTGCTTCCATTTTTAGAGCTCAGTTTCAGAATCTCAAAATACTTACAGGTAAAAACCACACAAGCATCACACTATAGCCCACAGCGTCTAACTGCATCTGACCAACACGAGTAACATCACACAAAGCTCAGTGCTCTTTAGCCAAGACCTCCTGAAGAGTCAACTTTAAGGCTGTCACTATGAAAAATCCTGGATCACTATAGTAAAACTTGTGGTGTTCAAGTGGGCTGGATGTCCCTATTCACAAACATTAATCTCATGGCCGATAAGCACAACTGAAGAAGACCTGACTTTTTCGGTCTTGATTCTATTAGTGTTGCTCTGCTGTCTCACCACTAACTGAGGGCTTGTGGCAGTTCTGCTGTCTGTTTTCCTCTCTAACAGGTGCTGCAGCTAACTTAAGAGCTTTGCATAACATTTATGCACAGTATTAGCAACTAAACACAGAGGCTGGACAAGAGACTCTTTTTTAAAATCTATTTATGTCCCAGCTTTCAAGGGACACATTGAAAAAAAAAAAAAAAAGAGAGAGAGAGAAAAAAGAAAAAGCAGTTTCTAACTCTGACACCCTCCAATAGAACCTTACATAGTTTTTACGTCTTTTTTTTTTTTCCCCCAGGATGTAATCTTTGTCCTCAATGATGATAAAGATTTATTTAGGGTGCCCACTTCCTCCCAGACATATTTTGCACAGTTTACTGGGTTGCCCTTCTGTACCATATAATAACTGCAAATCTTCTTTACTTCTTAACTGCTTTTTTTTTTAATCAGAAATAATTGTCAAATCTAGTAACACAATCTATACAAAGCTACAAGTGTTTTGGGCATACCCACTGGTCTTTTCTATTTGTTTCCTCTTTGCTCCACTGACTGTGTAACAGGCATCCCTTCCCTCTGAGCTTCCCTCCCTTGTAATTCTTGGGGAAAAGTGGTAGAAAAAGAGAGAACACTCTCATGCCTGCCCTTTGCCACCAGACTTATTTGAACAAGACAGTCAAATGACAATGCAACACTTTACATGTAGTGAATTGAACAAAATTTGATTTTTTTTCCTCAGTTCCATCTTTTAAAATTTCCAAGGAAATTATATGCCATGTCATCAAATCTTTCTACCAAGACATTAGGTATATACGCTTAGCTTCTTACACAGATTGCTTATGTGGTGAATGACAAAGACATCAAGAGGGACAATACATTGTGTCCTGAAATTGGCCTCTAGGGCCTTCTTCCAGAAGAGCTGATTTTTTTCTGAGGTTTCAGAGATGACCTAGGTGCCTTTACTTCTCTTGTTGACTTTTAAGTATGTAGGCATCTTGTGTGTCATCATCATATGCATGTCCGGGTTCACTGGACAACCACAGAAGGCTGGTGGAGCAGCTGCAAGACTGACAAGAGACCTGTACCCTTCTAGACAGGTAGTTGGAGGCAGGCAGGATATCCTAGAGCATCTCAAATGACTTTAGATAATTGTGTACATGCAAATTAGTTGAGCTGCTAATGCTGAGAGAGGTGAATGCACACTAACTGTAGCATTACAGATGAATACAAATACAGGTATTTAATAAGCGTTAGTATTAGAGGTTTTAATATTATAATAAATGATATAATTATTTGATATAAATATAATTTTATATTAGTTTTCTTTACATTTTCACATATTCATATGCAAGTGGTTGCAGAAATGGGGCACACTTTTCCTTGCATTGTTAACTGCATCCATTTTGAGGAGCGGAGAATTACAGAACACTATGCTGTAAGAGTTTGACCTAATAATAAACAGGTTGATTTTACTCTATGAAAATAGCATCTTCATCCTTTTTGGGTGACATTTGTCCAATTCAGAGCAAAGGCATATATATATATATATATATGTGAAAAGTGATGAGCTCCCTTAAATTCTTCCCTGAGACAAGCCCATGGTTATGAATTATCTTGAGATTTGGGCTATAAAGTACTCTTTTAATGCAGTCATTTATGTTTATTTTTTCCATATGCACTTTTATTTTAGAAATAATTCACTAGAAAAAATAATTTTATGAGCACTATGGAAACTATTTCATGTGAAGAATGACACAAAAATTCCTGTAAGCCAGGTACAAAGGCAATAAATAGTAAAGGACAGAAATAGAAGAAGAAATAAAGATTAATTAAGATTGAAAAGAAATAAAGACTAAAATACTTTCACAAAACTGTAAGAATCCAAATCTGAGGGTCGGGAGATTTGGTGATATCAAAGATTTCAAGCCTTAGACTTTTTTTGGAGCTGCAGAAATAGAAAATACTTTTTAGGAAACCTTATAACTTGCTTGGTTGAACTCCCTGAACTTCCCATTAACATTTTCTACATGACATATAGTATGATAAGTTATAAAAGACAGTGAAGATTTAGAAATAAATGTTCCCTGGCCTTTGTCTTTCCAAATCTATCCTGCTGTACTGTGGAGTTTGCTCTGTCGCAGCTTTTGAAACATAAGTAATCAACTGCCTCTATTCATTTACCTTTTCTCTCAGAGCTACATCAAGTGACAGAGCCACAGATGAATTGTTCTTTATCTTGCCTGCATCATTGTCTTGTTAGGGTACCTGCAGAAAAATAGTTGGGACATAATGTTTTAGTGCTCCACATTCTGTGTTCCAAACAGCCTCTTTCAGTCTTTTAAAGAAATTAAATGTTTGATCTGTGAATATATCATCAGTACATGCATGACGGCAAATTATCCTCTCCGTAAAACTTTCAGAAAATGACTCATAAGTAAATCTGGGGGGAGGAGAGGTCACTGAAAGTTTGTGTATGAGAGAAAGATTTCCATCAAAAATGTAGCTCTTCGTAAAGAGTTATATACATTTCCCATGGACTCATTACTGTCAGTTGGAGCCATCACTAGTGAGGTTATACCTCCCGCAGCCACAGTTTTTTTGCTTGTTTGTGTTTTTGAAGACAGAATGTTGTGCAGTAAGAGTTTTCTGGCCGTGATACATAGTGGTCTATATATTCCAATAAAGGTCATAGCCTATCAAAAGTAAAGGTGCAAGGAATGAACTAACAACTTCTCCAAGAGCTGTCTTCTGAAGACAAATCATTTAATTACTTCAGAATTTAGTGGAAAGAATAAATATTTTCCAATGAATTTCTCCACTCCGTAACTAAGCTGTTGAGTGCAAATGAAAACCATATCTATAAATTCTTTATGACAACAGAAAAGCCAAATTAGTTGGGCAGTATCTGTGTTCTCTACCTAGTTCCTTACTGATTATTATTTCAACACTGCCTTGTTCCTCCCACTTTCCTGTACACATTTCTAGTCTTTTACCTCATACTCAGAAAGCGATACAAAGAATACTCCAGGGAATGCAAAGTACCCAGGACTCCTAGAACTGCAGGGAACTGCCCTGTGATTATGGACACCATAGACACTACAGACTAAGCTAACTGGAAGAGTAAAAAAAAATGATTTATCCATCTGTGAAATATGCACAGTCAAATGTATCTGACCCAATGGCATACTAAGATAACTAATTTATATACTTTTCAGTGTGTTCAGAGCCTCTCTGATAAGGGGTGCTATACAAGGCCTCAGATTTATTCACTCATTATTTATTAGTCGTGTTAGTTCTGTTTATTATACGTGGAGAGAAAACAGATAGAGAAAGAAAGATAGCTATTGCATTACTTGCTTCATACTTTAGGCAGCTTTTGCAGCTTTCTTTTATTTATTTAGGCAACTTTTGTGGCTTTCCTGCATTTATTTAGAGGCACAAAGCAATTGCCACATGGCAGCAGATTAACAGACTACCTAGAACAAGTCCTCATCTCCAGAGCAGTCAGTGTGGCTGCTTTAGGAAGCAGTGCAGAATTATTAAAATGAATATGATTCTGTGATATAATACCACACAGGGTATTTTCTCTAACATCAGTGGGTTGCCCTATGGCTCCCCTAGTTATTCTTGCTGTTGTAATACCATTTGTAATATGGTCCAGCTCTGTTCTTGAATCTATGAAGATACTCAGTGATATTCAGAATATTCAGAAGATATTCACATTTTCAGAAGATACTCAGCTGGGTGGAGTGGCCGACACTCCGGAGGACTGTGCTGCCATCCAGAGGGACCTGGACAGGCTGGTGAGTTGGGCAGAGAGGAACCTCATGAGGTTCAATAAGGACAAGTGCAGGGTCCTGCACCTGGGGAGGAATAAACCCAGGCACCAGTACAGATTAGGGGTTTACCTGCTGGAAAGCAGCTCCACAGAGAGGGACCTGGGAGTCCTGGTTGACACCAAGTTAACCATGAGTGAGCAGTGTGCCCTCGTGGCCAAGAAGGCCAATGGGATCCTGGCCTGCATCAGGAGGAGTGTTGCCAGCAGGTCAAGGGAGGTGATTCTGCCCCTCTCCTCAGCTCTGGTGAGGCCGCATCTGGAGTACTGTGTGCAGTTCTGGGCTCTCCAGTATAAGAGGGATGTGGAGCTTCTCGAGAGGGTCCAGAGAAGAGCAACCAGGATGATTAAGGCAATGGAACGTCTCTCGTACGAAGAGAGGCTGAGTGAGCTGGGCCTGTTTTCTCTGGAGAAGAGAAGGCTCAGAGGGGATCTGATTAATGTGTATAAGTTCAGGAAGGGAGAATGCAAGGAGGAAGGGGACAAGCTGTTTTCATTGGTGGCCAGCGATAGGACGAGGGGTAATGGCCATAAGCTGGAGCACAGGAAGTTCCATCTCCAGGTGAGGAGGAACTTCTTTACTGTGAGGGTGACAGAGCATTGGAACAGGCTGCCCAAGGAGGTTGTGTTGTCTCCTTCTCTGGAGGTCTTCAAAACCCACCTGGATGCCGCCCTGTGCCACATGCTCTAGGTGTGCCTGCTTGGGCAGGAAGGTTGGACTAGATGATCTCTAGAGGTCCCTTCCAACCTTGAATATTCTGTGATTCTGTGATATTGACACATCTTCCCGTAGCAATGAATTACACTGGACAGTTGTTTATCTTTCACTGAAAATCATTATTCTTTGAAGAATTTTTTGTAAGAAATAAATATGCTTATGATTTGAGTTGCATGCCTCCTCTCACTGAATTTTGTTTTGTTGATTTTCAGTGAGTGCAATGGAGAGTTTGACTTTCTATAATAGCCCTTACACACATTTATCTGCAGGAGCCTCTAAGATCTCAGATCACTAGGTTTCTCTCACACATCACTGCTAACACTCATGAGCTCAGTGCAAGGTGTCCTTTTGATCCCAAGGAGAACTATTTGATTGTCCTGAACTGCTGCCTTGCAGAACAGTTGAAAGATGAAGACAAACTCACAAGAAAAAAATGATTTGCAATGCCAAAACCATTTTATCTAAGCCAGATGTGAAGCTGGGTCTCCTGGGCTGCAGCTTGAATGTATTACGTTGGTCTTAAGAGATCTCAATATGTTTTCTAAGCCACATGGAATATTCTTCCCCATCATCATCATAATGTTTTCACGGTATTTGTTGACTTCACTAAATGCTACTCCACCAGAGAGAAGCAGTACTCATATGTTCTCTTTCTGATGCCCAATGGCAAACCTATTTAATTTGCCCTTTAAGCGATTTCTTGTGCATTACCTGGAAAGTGTGCTCTATGTTCCATCTCCCATTTTGTATACAACCTCTTGCTCTTCCCCAAGACCCTGCCATTCCATCTTTTATTCCCCTGTACTCTGCTTTATGTGACAGACACAGAGGCCACTGCTCTTGCAGATCTTCTGCCTAAAGATCAGTGTGTCAAGCCTCTTTTGCAGCATAACACAACAACACATTAATGGAAGAACGTTACTTTGAAGAGCTGTTGCCATGGTACACGAAAGAAATACAAAATGGCAGAAGGGCTGTACATACATCCAACCTGAGGAATGGAAATAGGATCACAGCTAGATGAAACGGGAATTTTAACTGGTTTTATCAAAACTAATGCAGCACTTTTTAAAGAACGCCTGTATGCTTCCATTCAAAGATCCCTTTTGTAATCTCTCCCTATCCAGTCTTATGTTTGCTGTTATTGTCGCAATATTGTGACAATGATTTCAGGCTCTATGTTCTCCCACTAGTACTCAGAGCCTTCTCATTCTGCGGCCATGCTTCTTAAAGTCCAAAGGTAAAGGAACAAACACTTCTGATGGTTGCACAGTCATTTCTGCATAATGCACATCTTCATCAAAGAAAGTATTCACTTTTATGTGCTGAAGAGGATAATACAGATCAAAATTTTTCATAGCAAATTCAAAACAGGAGCTTATCTGTCTCCTTCTTTTATCTGGGGGAATGACCAAGAAAGGGAAGGGGTAGTTGGGGTAGTACTACATATAGCCAGGACTGGCTGTCCTGGTGCAGATGGCCCACTACTCCATGCTTCACCCTCCGTGCTGTTCCTATGGGTGCTCCACCTCACTCTCCTCACATGTATCAATCTGCCCCTTCTAATCCCATGGCAGACACAGCACCAATTACCCTCAATGTGGGTATGTCCTACTGAACTCACTCTCTTGATATAGTTAATGTGGTTCTGTGCAACTGCCTGCAACATCAGAGGATGTTTTATGTTTGTATGGTTGCAGGCAAAAGGAGAGAGCAGTTCCTGTAACTGTAATGTGACTTTGGATTCATGCTGGTGTCATTCATGCATGAAGGAAAAGAAGAACAAAAAAAAAAAAAATAGAACAACTAATTTTCAAAGTAGATTTTTAATGCACAATCTGTTTCATTTTTTTTTCCATTTAAAGAATATTAGACTGTGGGATAGTTTCTCTAGTGAAAATGTTATATAGCAAAATTGCTAATGGAAGTAGCAAGCACAAGTTCCTCTTCTACATCTATACAGGAGGTCTTTATTCTCTGTGAGTCAGATTTGGTGCCCAGAATGACATACTGAGCCCTTTGCTTAGCACAAAATGACATTTTATATGAAATAAGAGACATGAATCACTGCATTATAAAAACAGTCTTTTCACCAAAGCATCCACACCAAGCAGATTTCCTTGTGATCATGTTGCAAAGTGTGCAGAAAAGGTACTCTGACTCACAGAGCAGAAATGAAATCAGCTCGACTTTTCTACCAATATTTGAAAGCTGTTATCCCATTATTCCTTAGTGGTCTTGTGACTTATCAGAAATAATCTCTTTGTCACCTTGCCCTTACAATGCCTTGAATTACAGTGCCTTGAATTACCTTTACATCGTGTAAATTTAGTACATTCCCACTGAACTAAGTGGTGGTCCAATGAAATAAAGCCAAAAGAAGATAAGAACTAGATCTACCATTTGTTCGCTTCAGATAATTTTAGAATGCTTCCCGTGATTCAAAATATTCTACCTGATTTGTACATAGATACTTTCTCAAAGCTTATTGCAGTGTAACCGTTGAATCCGTTTAACCAGCTACCATGGTATCAGAAGACACACTTTGATGTATTTCTTTGATGTACAATAAGATGAACTTTACCATCATTTGAGATTCCGTGATCAGCTTTTTAAAGCTTTCTATTCATGTAAAATCCTTAGGCTGATATCCTTGCAAATGGGAAACTTTTCTGTGCACATTAAAAAGTAGTTACTTTAGCAGTAACAGGATAGTTTATGTGGACAGGTGTGAATGTTAATGGCACACAAACAAATACAACACCAGGCATTCTGCTGTTGTCAGCACTATATCTCTGCTCATATTTGTGAAAATCATAACACCTCTTCTTCCAATGTCTGTCAAATCACGTCCTCTGCTGATGTAAATTGGTCTTACTCTATTGACTTCAATGGGATGATGCCAATATACGCTGACAGAAACTCCTCCATCATCTCTAAGTCTATAATTAATTCCAACTATTGCTTTTTCTTTCTCATATATTACTTTTCCAGAGCTTAAGGTCAACAGAACACCCTCTTTTTAATACATTACAAGTAATGATAAATAAGCCAATGATAAAATAGTACTTCCCTAACATTGAGAAGAGATTATAATAAACTAGTGGTTTATGAAGATGTTTGAATCCATCATCTGAGATACTGGCAAAACAGCAAGTTCAAAAGATGAGTGCATTTTAATTCAGTTTAGGTATTTTGCTATCATAAATCACCAAGTTCAAAATATTACAGCTCAAAGCTCTTTTTGCTCTGTCCCTAAAGCAGAATCATCATTTTTAACTGCACTATTTTTTTCTTTGTGGAGTGGATTAGCACCCAAAAGAATCTCTCCTTTCTAATTATGAGTTTCCATCCGAAAGCAAATTGCAGCGGAAAAATATGTGTTATCTGTTAAGAAGTTCCTCTTACAAAGGTATTTTTGCTTAAAGAGAGGTCTGTTTATCCAGTGGATCTATTTGCAACAAAAATGGGCTCATGAGGTTTACAGCAGTATCACCACTCACATTTGTCTGGAAGAGGCTGTCGTGATAGGGCACTAACTGGAGCTTAGGTAGGTGGGACTGCTCTACCTTCAGAAGCAGTGTCCTACTGGTCTCGTCCTCTGCCCCCACTGAGCAAACATAGCTTCACTGTCAGATGAGAGCTTGTGGTCATGTCATACCAGAGGTCTCATTAATCCTCTTAAAAGGATGAGAAAATTTGTAGGAGGGTGTCTTTAACTGAGTTACCCAAGATGAACAACTCTTTGTTCATTGAAGGTCTAACCCTGTATCCCTGGCATCAGAGCACTTCAGAAACATCCAGTCAGAGTATCCAGGGACATTAGTCAGAGCTGGAATTTGTTATGTTTCCTCTCAAAATGCCATTAGTGGCCATCATAATTCAAGTGAGTACATCTGTATTTTTGATTTATTTATACTTAACGTAATATTGCATTACCTGTCAAGAGGGCAACATAATAATTCATCCTAAATGGATCGGCAAGAAAAATGTTTTTACAATGTCATGAATTGTTGATGGCTTCCCCTGCCAAAGCTGGCATCTGGGACTTTAACATAAGAGCATGCTACCAACAGTATTTGCACTTCATAAAGCCATTTTTTATGCCATATTAAGATTAACTACATCATAGCGACCAAGAAAAAAGAAGTCCCAATTTTCAGAGAAAGTAATGAATTAAGATGGCTGTTGTAGTGTTTGAAAAAATCACCAGTATTTTATTTTACTTTTAAAATGTTTGGTTGATGTCATCTTTTCTACCAAAAGTGGCAATAACCACGAGGAAGATGCATTAGCCAAAGAAGCTCTATGAGGTAGATATATCAGTATGATGTAGCACGTATTATTCATGGAGTGGATAGATGAAAATATACTAGTTGCATATGTTGTGCAAGTGACTTGCAAATTCTCTGGTAAGCAACACTGGTAGTTCCTAATTACTATATCAGAATATATATTTAAAAATAAATAAATAAATAAATAAATACATAAGGAGTAGATTTTATCAGATCTTACGGAAGAAAATCAGTTTTGAAAGAAATATATTGAACAGGCTGACAACATCTAACAACCCATCCAGATCTTAGCAGTGGATAAAATTCATATGATTAAGCATGCATGCCTGCAGCAGAGATATCTGTACTTGAATCACTTCGGGTTGCCTTTCTAATCAAAGAAGATCAAGTCATTTTGTTTATTGGTTTCATTTCTGCTCAAATATTAGTTTAAATATAGGTCAGCTAAACCACAATAGGAAAGTGCTTCTTTCCCTCCATATGCTAAAAAAGTGCTAAAAGCTCTTCTCTGTGAAGGGCTACCTCCATTAAAGATATCTCATCACATGAAGAAACCGATAAAATGAAGTAGACCCCAAAATTTGCAAATAGGGTAGACCTATTGTCGAGTTTTTTAGAGATGGGATTTGGTCTGTATGACATTTTCAAACTTACAGAGCTATCACATAGTTCAGTTTGGAATTGAACTCCCATTATTCTGAAGTCTAATACAGAAGTCATTAACAAGGCTGGCCTGCAGGACAGCTCAGGAAAGGAACATTCATCTGTTTGCTAAAAGTTTGGACACTGAATACAGCTGATTTAAATATTCTGCCTTAGCAAATAGATATTCTGTTGTTTTCAGTGTCATTCAAGTACATTTCTGTATCATCTACTTGAATTTTACTTTTAAGAAAATAAAACTAAAGAAACATTCTGTCTTTGTGTCATTTATTTTCTAAGGTATGCTCAAAAAACATTTCTAACAGCTGCTATACATTCATCCTAGTTTGCCTTAAAAGATCACTTCTTTTTTAAACCAGGAAAATTAAATGCATAAACCCTTTCATAGAAAGATATGCTAGAGATTAAAGAAATAACTATCTTCCATAATTCCCATATAGGTGAGGTGAAAAATAATCTGTTATTATCTAGTGCAAAGAAAGTGATTTATAGACAGGCATGAATACTTAATCATTAGACCAAGTGATGTTGCCCATGTTAATACAGCCAAAATAAATCAGTCTTTAAATCTACTGCAGCCCTTAACGTGAAAGATGAATCAGTTGTTTGGGACTAGAAAAAATAAATCTTCTCTAGAATTAATACACAGTGATCATCCCCCCAAATACTGTAGGAACAATACTACAGGGGAGGGCCAGCTTGATTATCACAAGGCAAATTAATTAGAAACGCTTCCTCAATCCTACTTGTCTCCTAAAATAATGTGACTAAATAATGTGACTAGAGATTGCATTTCATTGTTTTTAAGAGGAGAAAAGGTCAGATTTGCTTTTTTGTTGTTTGCTTGTTTTTTGCTTGCTTTTGTTTTTCAGTAAAAAATACCCTGGAGCTAATGTGACAAAACATTATTTTCTGAGGTCTCACAGTCCTATTCAATGTCATTGCACAGGGGCTAATGCTCCCCACCATCAATCAGAGTAACGGTACTCCAGTGGCCATAAAGACAAAAACAACTAAAAGATGCTTTATGCTGGCACACACTGACACTGGCACTGTCACTCTCTGTCACTCTCAAGAAATGTTATTGTTCTGGACATCATTAAGACATTTCCATTAGTAAAGGAATTTATTAGTTAGTTATGAGAGGTGATAGTTACCTCATAGGTTGGCAGACAGCCTGGGTGAAGTAATGAATTCAGTAGGCAAATATGAGAAATTTTGCATTATCCACTTCCATAGGATCCCTCATTACTGAATGTGAGGACCTGGAATCCACTGGTAAAGACATTTGGTGGAAACTGCCTATTTCTCCCCATTTCTGAATCACACATGAGGAAAGTGGCATCTTGAAAACACTGTTCTAGATATATTTGTTTAACTAAATAAAATCATGTCTTTGTACTAAATAAAATCATGTCTTTGTACTTACAGTTCATGCTCCCAGGCAGTCAGAATGATTATTGTTTATTCTTACAGTATTTGTTTTTAAAGTTAGACTTCCTGCTGCCAAGGACAGAGTTCAAGCTTCCTACATCTTCCAGATATAGGTTGCTACCCTATTGCCCAGAATAGATATTACTCAGATACAACTTGAATATCTGGTCTAATGCTTAATTTTAATCATATCAAATGTTTTCAATTTTTAGTGACAATATCTAGCCACACTGGCAGAAGATTTGGCTCCAGATTATGATGATATACAGGCGTGCACACACACACACACACACACACACGTGTGCACACGCACACACACACCTCAGAGAGGATTGCATGAAATTTGTAACACTTGCATGTTCTTTCTCATTTTGATATAAAAATAATTATATAGAGTTCACCTTAGGGGAAAGAGATGGGTTGATGTCTGGAAAGTGAAGAGAGGTACCACATTTAGAGTGAAGTCTCTAGTGTAACTAATGTACACATTGACAGTAACAGTGCAAAGCTTCCCCATTTACACTATGTTGATATGTCTTAACCATGAGGAAGAGGAAGGAAAATTCTTGGGGATGGGAAACACTAGGTGCATCTCCATTAGTTACTCTGCTGCATGCCATGGATGAGATAGAGCTAATTATGTGCCCAATTTTTCAAAGAGCTTTTATCTGTTTTATCTGTTTCTATAAAGTACTCTAACACTAGTTCAAGGGCACTTCAAGATACTGCTGAGAAACTAAGGGAAGCCCGGGGAGGGCCGAGGAGGCCGAAAGCCAGTGGCCTGTGGAGAGAAACTGGGGGAGATGGACATGTTCAAGCTGATGAAGAGATGAAGGAACCATCTAACAGCAGCCTACAGCTCCCTAGAGACAATTACAAGGACAATGGAGCCAAACTGTCATTAGGACTTTGTCACAGATAGTAGATGATATAATGAGGGAAAGTTAATTATAACAAATTAAGACCTGGATGGATCGGGTCTTTTAAGCAAGCTCCGTTCCATTACGTAATCTGATGTGGCCAGGAAGGAAGGCCCTAGACTGAAGTGATAGTTAAGATGAAACCTGTAAAATTTGATTCAAAAAGTGCAGACTTTCATGTAGAAGAAATACCTCTTTTTGAGAGTGGACTGTTAAAAAGAAGATTGGGAAAATATTATAGGTTTCTATCAGAAGAACTCTGTCACACACTTAAGATCCAAAACAGTGTGCATACATATGCATGTACATCAAGCCATTACCACCTATATCGTATTATATATGTTTAAACGACTGTGGAAAAATAATGCTTCTGCAATATTTTGGTGATTTCCAGCACAACAAAAGGTTCTGATAGGTTCACAAACTGCAGTGGAGCAGGATTTTTTTTTTTTTTTGAGACCATTTCTAGATTAAAACATTTTATACATATGCAGATATAGGATCAAACATCCTTCTGTAAGTGCACAAAAATTAGAAAGAATTTACTGCATGAAGCTTATGTTTGCTTAGAGTATATAAGCTAATTGTGTGGTGCCCACACAGGCAGGCATTGTTATAGGCATAAGAAATATCATTAAAAAGGAGGGCAGAAATATTAAAGCAAAGCAGTGAGGCAGGGAAAAGTTCATACCGCAAATCATTTCATTACTAAACCTCAAAGTATTTGAGCCTTAAGTATTACCTTATGACATTCAGTGGTTTATCATCATGAGACCAGAGGGACAGTTTTAAGCCACTCTGCTGCTGAAAGAGAAATCTGCTATGATTTAACATTGCCCAACTTGTTCTTTGTTATTTTTACAGAGATTAGTCAGAAACTCTCCTATTAGAGTCTTTGGAGAATTCTCCTGGATTTGCTTAAAGGAATTTCCAACTTCAGAAGAGCTCTGGAAATAACAAAAATTGGGGGCTAGACTTCTGCCCTGTAAGAAACTGAGGCGCATTTGCAGTCAGCTTGCCCACCTGGCAAAAATGTACCTGGTATCCTCTTTAATCAGGAGAGAGGAGAGCCTCTGCACATATAGTTTTGTTAAACTGCCTTAAACTTTAAGTACCACCTGCAGCTCTTTTGAAAGGCCTACATTTATATATATATATAATCTCAAAAATGTAAAACTATTCACCAATTTTATGTGTTTATATGTTTGTAAATCATTTTATATACATATATAAAAAACTTTCCTCACAAAATCCCTCTCCTCCTGTTAAGACCTCACATTTTTTGCCTTTGTCATACATTTATCTTTTCCATTGCAAACTTAAAGCACATTTTCAAAATCTAGAGAACATTTCTTTTCAGCTCTCAACAGAATTGTGAATGCTAAATCTTTCTTTGTCTTTGAAAAGGAAGCATGTGCCGTCTATTTTGCTTCATGTTTTTCAAAAATGCTTCACAGAATTAGTTTTCTTACTATAAGAAAACAAGAAGAATAACCAAAAACACTCCTCAATTTTTTTTCTATTGGGGGAACTCAAAACCATTTATTGAGAAAGGATATTTTTTAATTCTGAATTTATGAAGAAAATATATTTAAAGTGTATTTTTATACCTGCTCTTTTTATTTCAGTTATTATCTTCCAGTGATTACAATTAAATGTGTAACTTCCACTCTCTACCAGGGAGCAAAGTTGGTGCAGTCCATAAGGCTTTATTAAAGTCTTCTGCATCCAGGGTGTCCTCAAAATGTCCCACACTCCTGAAGGCAGCGAAATGGGTGACTTAGAATAGGACTATAGGTTTGGGCTTTCTGTTATTTCTGTTTTCTTCTTTTTTTACCAAAGTTTAGAAAGATCCCTGCACAATCCCAGAAGGGGTACATACTCATTCCTCTCACCTTTTCATATACTCTTGACTCAAGACCGAAATAAACCCATCAAGTGTCTACCATGAGGGGAAATTCCTCCATCAGTCTTCCTCATTGAATTCAGTGTCTTAGTAGGGATATCTCTTAAGTGTAAATCCAGATGGAAAATGGCCCACTTGTGGAAGCAAATACCACAGCAAAACCTTGAATCACAACTTTTTTTTTTTTTTTTCCGGTAATAGAACTCAGACTAGCAGAGGAAATTTGCCCTTCTGCAAGGTGACTGGGCACTGCAGTTCATGCCAAGGTTGAGACTGCCATCCCTCCCCCAAATTGCTTAACATGCAGGCAAAGTCTCTGTCACAAGACATGTCTTAACTTCCTACCTAAAAATAAATGTTGATCCTAGTGTCTCACCTCTTTTGATTTATACGTAAGGGATTGCACCAGTGATAGAGATTAATGGAGTGTTTCACTGGAGCTTGCCAAAAATCTGACTCTTAACACACCTTTTCTAAAAAAGAGTAGCACTGAAATGTAGAAGATGTCCATGAAATAACCACCCTAGAGTCTCAGGCAAAAGGTGTTACAGCATTGATGAGGCTAGGAGAAGAAAGGAATGGGCAAAAAGGTTGGAAAGGAGGATTAATGAGTTCATGCTAAATAACTGTGATGACTTGCTGATCTTAGGCAATCAGGGAAGAGGAAATCAATTACAGAAAAAATGAAGGAGAAGGAAAATAATGCTGGTGGTTTTGCTAATGTTGATCAATTCCTGTTGTTTTACTGTCCATTTCTTCTCTCTCCAGACCTGTCACTCTGTCACAGTAGAGAGCAGGACTATTAAATTAATAGAGCAGGAAGGTATTTCCGTATCTATCTACTCTAACAAATTAACAGACTTATAAACAACAACAACAGAAAAAGGTAAGATTAAATACAATGGATCCTCATCCAAACAGTACAATCATCAGATTCTGATTAACTGTGATACAGAACTAATCTTTTCAATTAATGGAAATGAGCTGCACTTTTATGTAGTCTATTACCAGAGGGCATTCAATGATATTTTTATTCACCACATTTGACCTTAAAAATGTTTTGTAGTCATCAAGGATACAATTTTTCACACAGTGGGGATGTAGGAACAGCTAATTAAGTGGTGTTTAATGACATTTGTTCCTTAAAGGAGGGCTGATTAAATGTAGCATGTAATTTTTTACCAAATCAAGCAATTCAGCCAATTTTAAAATGTGCTTAATAAGCTAGGCCTTAATAATTACATATCCTCTGTAGATGTACCGTAGTCACAATGGTTTGTGGTTTGGTAAATTTAATACTGTTTTTGAGTCTTTAGAATTTAGGATACATAATTCTGATCAGTTTTGCCTCCTCCAACTGTATGCTTTTTAAAGAATCAAACAAAAAAGTACCAATTTTAGAAAGTCGGCTGCACTGTAAACAACACTGCAAGCAGTCACTGTAAAAAAAAACCTTTAAAGCATTTCAAAAACACAGTTTTCTGTGATCTCACTTTGGTGATTTTAATACTGTGCTTTGCAGACAAAGGCAACCATCCTACGCACGGATTTTGATCCATCACTTGCATGGTTCCTTGTTTTGGAAAATAAGCTTCTCTCCCTGTAAACAGAGCTTATTTGGTCTTAGTGAAGGTCAAAGTGCCTAGAGTAAGTAACATCATATGCTATGAAAGTTGGGAAAAATTAGATGGTTTGGGAAATTTAAACAAGCGGACTTATATTCTCCAAGTTTAGGACAGCTGAATAATTATGTTTCACCCTGGCATGGATGGCATATTGCTGGCTTCAGTTATTTCCTGCATCACACACACTTGCACATATGTTCTCTCTTCTTGCTTTGTGTTTGGATGCCTCATAGGCAGGAGACTCTGAAGCAGCAGCCTTGCTCCTGCTTCTTCCTCCAGGATGACCACAAGTCTCCTGCAAGTTTTGTTTCACACCTATGCAAGTGTCTTGAATATCCCAAGGTTTCCCAGTGACACCAATGCATCTGCTTGGACAGCTGAATTAAATCCCTTAAGTTTATTTTAGGCTGATTCAAGACATTCTCTAGGCTCCTTTGACAACAGCACCTCAAAGTTCAATTGTTTACAAGTGGCAACAGAGTTTTAAGTTTCCCTGAAAACCTCAGCCAATGTCAGAAAGTGTTTCGCTATGACTCAAAACTGCTATAAATACACTTTCTGTCAAGGCAACAACACCCCACCACACACCAGAATGTTCAGGATTCAAAGAGCTATGAATAATCAATTGCATGTGTGTCTCATTTTTCAAACAAAAAATATCTGGAATCCTCCTCTTTCTAGGTAGCTGTAGATCAATGAAAATGAAACATAAAGTATTTTGCATATACATAATCAAAATGTTAGTGCTCTACAAGAATGTTAATTTTATTGTTATAATTACAAGCACTCTAATTATACTTTAACAGCTATCAGGGGTCATCTCCCTGTTTCATCCACCAGCCGGCAGTGGCATTCCTGCCAGCTGTAGGAAAGTACATCTATGGGTGTTTGGAAAAAAAAAATCACTTACTTTCAAGGCCCTTACTGGTTTGTGGACCTCCAGTGGCATGCAGAGATGGCTCAGTGACACTGGCTGAATGAGGGCTCAGTGACACAGACTGAGCAAATCACAACAGGAACTTGAATCTGCTGCCAATGTAGCTTTGACTCACACTATTTTGAAAGCCACTACATAGTGATAAGTGCATTTTGAACAGAGAAGCTATGTAATGATAAACTGTGGAGGTTTAAATTATATTCATCATATATATTCATTCACCTTAAGACCTTCCAGAGCTGATAGAGCATATTTGGCCTCCTTTAGTCATTAGGAATGATGGTGTATATAAGTGGTTCATGTGTTCAGTGAAAGTCAATATAGTCATGACTTGTGAAGATTCCCATTTGTCTATAGCAGCTCCAGCATAATTTTGTAAAACCTTGATTTCTCCCACTTCTCTAAGTTATTCAACATAGCCCCTACATCCCTGGGAACATTGGGAAGAAAAAAAAAAATCCTATTAGAAGTTTCAATCTGCTTTCAAGAACAGGAAATTTTAAAAGCAAATAATTATAGAGCATATTCTAAGATCTCTGTAATAGGAGATACCTAATACTGATAATTAATTCCAGGCAATGCTTGCTTTTCAGTTCTTTTCATGGCAAACTAAGCCACTCTGCACCACAGATTCTGAGAAGTCATCGATGTAAAATCTGCCCAATGTCTGTATTTAGATCCTTAATTGTCTAATTCCCAGTTTTGTTTTCCTTTTCTTATGCTTACAATATTCTGGTTTAAAATCTTTGCAGCTGTCTCTTTCTTTCTTCTTGTTCTTGAGAGACTGAGATTTTCAACCTCATTGTTTTTCTGTGAGCATTTCCTCACCAATCTTTGTCTGAAACATCAAGGGCCAAAGTCTGTGAAAAACATCAGTGACTTGAACTCACTCCGTCCTCATCCTATAATGAAGTCTTCAATTCTTCATGCACTTTTATGCAGCCTTTCACAGCTTGAAACAAATAACCAGACAATTGTTCTGCTCTAATAAGAGCTTTGGTGGAACTAGACTCATTTTGGCTAATGAACTGGCTGACACAAAAGGCAAAGGTGCCAGTTCATCAGCAGAAGTGGTCAGTCAATACTATGCTTAGCATTTCTGAGAACTCATACATCAATGGCCATTGACGGCCAACAGCTGCTAACAAGGATCTGCTCAATAGACTTCTGGGACATGGCACTTCACAACTGCCTTAGGAGAGACAAATAGAGCAAAAATGCTGGTGCACTCAGCAACTACAAATTCCAGACATTGCTATTCATTTCTGCTTATATTTCTGATAGCAAATCTGCCAAACATATTTTTAGTCTTGCTGAGAGATGGCTTTTGCATCAGTATTAATAGTTCAAGGAATGGTCAAGAGGTTCTCCCATCCCTCTTGATTGATGTTATTATGCCCATAGAGACTCCTTTCCTCTTTCCTGTGCTCAGTTTTGGAAAGCTTTTAGTGCAGGTTTTTGAAAAGAAAACATTTCCATAAACATTTTTCTGTTCTCAACTTCACAAATGGATATATTTTTGTCTTTCTGTGTCTCAGCTAGGTGAACAGCATACTGGTAAAATATGACTGTTTTACATTTGTCTGTCCGTGGGATTTTTTGCTGTACCCATTAACCATCTACATATTTCTGTCCTTCAAATACACATAGAGAGGAAGAGAGGAAGTGGGAGAAAATGGACAAGAAAGTTGTAAATATGACCAGAGAAGACTGAAATGTGAGAAAGACCTTGTGGGTCATCTAGTCTATCTCTCTTTAAAAGAAATATTACTCTCTACAATATATGTCTTCAAGAAGTGTCCAGTCTCATCTCAAAATGTTTCAGGTAATAACTTTCCTATCACTTTCCTTCTAAGATCATTCCACAGAGCAATTGCTCTCATGGTTGCGACCTAAGGACTCATATACAATCTGAATATACTTTCCCTGAGTGATCTGTAGAAACTTTTCTCATGAACTCTTGGTATGATGTGATAAAATACATATAATGGTTGGGTTCCTAGTGTGGTGTGGTGAAATTCCCCATATTACTACTATTCTTCTCATTTATTAACTGTCAGTTTATGTTTTATGGGTTTTTGTTGTTATTTTCTTTGTTTGCTTTACTATATCAATACAAAGAACACAGCTACATCAAAGCATTCAACTATATCAAATTAACTTGGTATATTGTTTTATTTATTTATGTAATTTGGACTTGTAATTGAGACATAGGTTTAGGATGCATTAAACCTAGCATCATTTCTGACATGTATTCTCTGTCTCACTCTGAAAAAAGCCTATGATTTCTTCTGAGACACAGTTCCTCATCTGTAAAATCAGAGTAATCTATAAAATGAGAGGAAGGTACATATATTTTGGTCTATTTAAAATATAAGCTCTCCAGGGAGGATCTGAGAATTCCTGCCAAGAAATAATCACACACTGAGAAATAATCACACATTGAGAAATGTTCACAGTCCGTCTGGGAGTAATTCTGATTTATTATTTGTTTTCTTTGACAATAAATATATGCGTTACTTTTGATAGGAGAACTCCTAATTTATTGAATTGAGAGACAAAAAATATATTTCTTAGTGTTCTATCTTTGGTCGTTTTTAGGTCCTTGCAGTTGCTTCTGACAGCTGTCTTGGTTTTATTATCTTATATTACAATAAACACTATCAAAATATTTCCTAAATTGTCATAAAACTTCTAAGTATACCCAGTTGTGCAACTGATCTTTCTAAACAACTGATTTCTAACTTTATATACTGGCTCCCATGCAATATTAGCACCTGCCAGTAGTAACTGAAGCCTGGGATTCCCAATCACAATTTCCCATAAAATTTAGAACAGAAGTACCTCTTCTTAGTATGGATTGTGTTAAAAGCAAAGATCCCAATACCTGAAGATTCAAAGATCACAGTTTAAGAACTGTAGCTTCTAGTCAGAAGTAGTAGTGTGTAATTTCCCCTCCCTGTAAGTCAAAGACAAAAAGCTATATAATGGAGTTCTGATGATAATTAAGTTTGAGAATATTTTTTTGTGAGAAAAATTATTCAAGCCAACAGAAAGTTGTGAATTTGGTAGAACATTAGCTTAGAAATGATAAGAAATAGTCAACATATTTAACTTTGAATGAGTTAGATCTTAATAATATTATTAAAAAGACAGAAAAATAACAAACTAATTTATGTGGTGTTACAAGTTTCAACTCAATGCAAAACAGTTCAGTTTTGGGGAAGAAAAATTTAATAATGTGGTTTCAAATAAACTGTTTTTTTTTCTTCTTCAACTCAACTCGTATTTCAACTCAACCAATGAAGCAAAAGTTCACTTATTTGCATAGTTTTAATGTCAACTCTAAAGCTAGTGGAAATTCCAAGGCTAAGCATCACCAATGTTCAGTGTTAACATTTCCCATGCACTCCACAAACAATGTGTTGCTCATTCAGGCCATACTGGGAGTGGGGCTCCTTTGAATAAAAGTATATATTTGCATTTGAGTTAGGCAATAGACACTTAATTAACACAGCAATAAAACCCAAGGTGCATAAACTCATACTGAGAAAACCATACCCTTTATGTGCCCTTTTCTGAATGCAGCTTATCCTCAAAATATATGATTTACATCTACAAAGAACAGCGCTAGATTATCTGTTGATATCTGTTGTATCTTCTGATGGACTAGAGTGTAATAACTGTTTATCTATACTTATATCAGATCCAGATCATGGTAATACAGGCTTGAACAAGGAACATGTTTGAGGTGTTTCATGCAGGAGAGCATCAGGCATCAAGCTGAGGTTGCATCTCAACACAGTTCTGAAATTGTGTCAAGAAAACTTATAGATGAGTCTGATTGAAGTAAGAGGGAAAACCTTTCAATTGCAACAGTGGCTCAAAGAAGCATGCAAAGGTAATAGATTAATGGTAAATACTTTCTTATAGAATATACCAGTATTTAGATTCACTTCTTCCATCAGTTGTTTTTTTGTGAATCTTATCCATCAGAGGAACCTCCCTTGACAGAAGGATGGATGAACTGGAATGGTTCCCTTTTTTTCATCTCTTTTCCTCAAGCAATAGACTTTTTTCATTGATAAGTAAATTTCCCCATAGACAGGAAGACCTTTGATACCACCAGGAACAGCTGAGGTCTGGAATTGGCTCTGCAGTTTTCTTTTTTTCAACAGGCGGCCAACCAGGATTACTTGACTTAATTATGCTGTTTCAGAACTAACTTCTTTGGCAGTCATCGTAAACATTTTCAAGATAGGAAACAGGTGTTCCAGTATGCTTCACCGGACAGAATGAAGAACAGTTCCCTCCCTGGCGTCGATGTACGTGATGTATTCAATGATTGCTACTTTCTGATCAAGAATATATTTGCTCATGAAGTAGAGAGCAATCCATCTGGCTTTGTAGCCTAGGATGAGCTGTTGGAATGGAAAGTCATTATTTCTTTGGTGGAGAGGAGGTGAGCGGTGTCTGGAAAGAAGGCCAACCGAACACATTTCCTTAATTTTAAAGCTGATTGAATGCTAGAAATGTGAGGGTTTGTTTTCCGTAGAGGGGAAGCATATGTAGGTGGGGAGGAAAGAGAAAAAGAAAGATGAAAGGAAAAGAAATTCTAGTCAAAAGAAATGAACTTCTATGAATCAGTCTTATCTAGTGTGCATTGTTGTTTCAGGGCCAATGAGGTTTGCCTGACTAATGCCAGGGGAGGATGTAGCTGTGCAGATGTAAAATCCGTTTGTAGCAGCTTAGTTTTAGGTTATTCTGTCATTAATGCTGCAGTCATAGCAAAAAAAGTCTCTATTACCCTTACTCAACTGGAAATACCTGATTCTGTGTTCTAAATATAGGAAACAAAATCAGCATTTTAGCTACTGTCTTGAGGCAGTTGTTGGCAAATAATATTCTCCTTTAGCGTGACCACATATAACACCTGCATTACCTAGGAAAGCTCAAAACTGGTTTTTGATGAAGCATGTGGGTGAAATAAGAACATATCTGGGAATATAAGAAGCACGGGAAAAAACTTTCAAGGATGTTAGCATTTACAGACTGTGGAGTAGGTCCAAGCTTATGAGGATTTTGTTATTTTCTTAGTAAAATGGTAAAAGTGGTCATTTAGCTGTTTGTTCCTTAAGAATCATCGTAAAGAATCGTCAGTAATGCATCGTTATCACCTGCACTCAATGTGCAAACGATTGTATGTCACCATGATTCTGCTGCTCTATAACTTATCTTCATGCTGCTATAGAACAAAAATTTTTGCAGAATAGATTTCATATCTTAGAATCAAAACTTATATTTTTATTTTAATTTCTGTTTTTCCATTTTTTTCTTGTTCCCAATTTGATATAGAATTGATTTTACAGGAAGTATGGAATTACATCTTGTAGAAGAAGAAATGCTAATTAAAGCAACAATGAGTTACAATAAACACACTAAATTACACTTTACTTCACAGTACTTCACTATTATTAAGTAAACATGAACATTCTGAGGTAAACATTTTCTTAGCTTAATATGTTCTTCGTTGATTAGGGATAAAAAAAAAGGTACTATAATTATTTACCATTGACACATAATTACTATAAGCTTGAATGCTATCATCAACATATCCTGAATCTACGTGCATCTGGGAATTATGAATTCTTGCAGGTTCAATAGTTATTAGAAAATTATCCAACCAGTTTTGCTCTCATTTGGAACTACTTTTCAGAGGTGAACAACTGCATGAAGATGAGCACTTTTGCATGAGAAGACTGGGAGACAGTCTGGTAATGTTGTCAGCTTGAATATCCTCAAAAGCAGTGCAAAAAAAAAAGAAAAAAAATCTACAAAACGAGTTTTACAGGCTGGCAATTCTTAAAAATGTCATTACTGGCCTCAGTGGTGGCCAGTGATAGGACAAGGGGAAATGGGTGTAAGTTGAAACCCAGGAAGTTCCATCTCCATATGAGGAAGAACAACTTTCCAGTGAGGATACCAGAGCCCTGGAACTGCCCAGGCTGCCCAAGGAGGTTGTGGAGTCTCCCTCTCTGGAGGTCTTCCAGA
Organism: Nothoprocta pentlandii; assembly: GCA_013398315.1. Taxonomy (NCBI): domain Eukaryota; kingdom Metazoa; phylum Chordata; class Aves; order Tinamiformes; family Tinamidae; genus Nothoprocta; species Nothoprocta pentlandii. Next base: position 177,201 of record VZSG01000411.1, read on the forward strand.
CCTGCCTGGATGTCACCCTGTGCCTCATGCTGTAGGTGTTCCTGCTGGAGCAGGGGGGGGTTGGACTACATGATCTCCTGAGGTCCCTTCCAACCTTAACCATTCTGTGATTCTGTGATTCTGTGATTATAGAGAATATCTGAAGAGAAGCAAACCAGCAACCTACCCAGTGAAATTTCCACCACAACCATGAATTATTTGAGAGCCTTGACTGGCATAGCCTTGAAGGAGGAAGGATAAACCAACTAAATTCAAAAAGACACACACAAAGCCCATTGATGTTAAGGGAAGACTTCCCACCACTAAACCAAAAATACTGTTTCAGAGAATAGTTTGGAAAGCTGAAGATTGCAACAGGTAATCAGAGTGCTTCCTTGTCCAATCCATGATTAAACCACACCTCAGACATTGTGCACAACTCTCTTGTCCTCATTTTTAAAAGGCATATCAGCATGAGGAAAGGATCAGGGACAGCAATAAGGAAGATTAAAGACATTTAAAAATTTTCCTATGACGAATGCTAGAGTAATGAAACCTAGAAGTCTTCTGCTTTGAAAACAGGTAATTTAAAGGGGTTGTGATAAATATCTGCCAAATTGTGAGAGGCATGGAGCCAGTGGACAAGAAGAAACTTTTGTCTGTGCCTTCAGTATCAGGAGTAGAGGTAATCAAATAAAGTTTGTAAGAATAAAGTTCAAAAGAAACAGAGAAGATTTTGGTTCTTCTCACAATAGGTTTGGAACCTTCGAAATTTCTTGTAAAAGAACGTAATGGATGCAATAAACTTTCACAGGTTTAAAGGGAGATTAGAGAAATGCTTAAAAGAAAAATCCTACAGAACAGATGAAACAGGAGATTAGGGTGGAAGCATCCTAACTTCTCGGTACAGCTTTCTTACACTTGTCCCCATTAGCTCATTTTTAGCTTCTGTGGAATTAGAAAGGCAGACAAAACAGATAATTTTCTGAATCAGTACAGCCATTATTTATGTCTTTTTTGAATTTTGACATTGACTATACAAGCAATAAGTCTCTCCTTTCAAACCATAATTAATTTATTTATGCTATTCTTAGTGCATTCCTGGCAAAATAATTAACATCTCCTTGGCTTGAAAATATCTTCCAGAAATATCTCTAGTTATTTGGCTTTTTGCTTCTGTTTTTCTGTCAAGTAAAACTGCCTTGAGAGGAATAGAAACATTTAGTTTTCGTTTTATGTTTTCAAATTTTTACTGCAGAATAAGTTTGGTTAAGCGGAATATATTTTGTTATACATATAATGGGAAAAGGACTTCAGATGAAAAATTTAATGTGAGAACAGAAGCACAGGATAGAGATACTCATGATGTCATTTGTGGCCATACAATTCCTTTCCCATCAAATTGTCAGCCTGTATTAATTCTGGTTTTTTTCAGTGTGGAAGTTGTTAAATATGGCAGGAAATTTGGATGGGTGATATGTGCTGTAATTTATTCCTATTCCATTGCTATCTGCAGTCAGAGTGACTTTATCCTTACACATCATATTTTGCTTTAAAAAAAAAAAAAAAAGATTCTTTTTCCATTAAGCTAATGCAGAAGAATCTAATAAGACTTGCATTATTCCTTGCAAAATCATAAAAGCATAAATGGAATCTATCAGACAGATCCTGTTGGGTATTCATGCAGACATCTACAGCTATTCTGGAGCATTACAAATAAAGAAAAAAATGCATTGTTTACAGTAGCTTTTATTGATATAAATGAGCAATTGAAACTAAATTACTGAGACATGTGCTTTCTCTCCATTGCATTTTAATTCATCCATATGTTCCAAAACAGAAGTATTTTCTGCTCAGCCCCCAAATTCCTCAGAGGAATAATTGATGAGATATGAATAAATTCTTTTTTTTTTGAAAGAAACAAGCTTGAATTTATCCTTTCGTGTCTTATAGTCCCTCCTCACTTTTAATGACATTCACATGATGCAACCTAGAATTACTATCATAAGATATAGGAACATTTTGAAATGATCAAAGATGTTTTTTTTTGTTGTTGTTTGTTTGTTTGTTTTGTTTTGTTCTTTAGAAAATACAAAAAACTATGAGCAAACTTAGAAGGAGACACCTATAAACGTATGGCATTCAGACAAGTGTTCTGTAAAATATAACTTTCCTCAGGTGATGCTGCTATCAATGATTTTAATCAAAATAATACAAAATTAATATTTGTTGTCCTTTTCTTTGCTCTCTTTTATTATTTCATATTATGTTGTGAAAAACTAAAAGACATGTACTGTGTATATCTCCCTTTTGTGTTTACATCTGTGTTCTTTGTGTTTACATGTGTGTTCTTATCACAAAGTAAAGAAGGGAAGGGAAGGCAAGCAAAGGGAAGGGAAAGAGAGGGGAGGAGGGGAGGGGAGGGGAGAAGAGAAAGGAAAATTTGTAAAGAATAAACAAATTTAGCAGTGAATATACGATTCTCACCTCTTCTACCTGACCAAGGTAGAAGCCTTAGTCTATCACCCACTGAAGGTCCCCCAGAGCTCTCATCATCTTCTGTGCGTATCACTCCAGAGATGCATGGGGAGCATCATGGACTTCTTAGGAACACACTGTAAAACCGGTACGTTACCATCTCTCACACCTTACTGATTGAAGAACCACTTCAGCAGGATGTTAATTCTACTTAATTTATGTTCCAGAAGTGTTAGATTCTTTTTACTGTCTGAGCTATATCATAAGATTTGAAGTGACTCCATCTGTGGAAGAATTACTTGAAAAGGAGAAACTTAGAGAAAAACTAGGGCCTAACAGAAGTTTTGGCATCACAGAAGCTTGCTTGGGGTGATACACAGTTGCCACTTCCAGGATGGTTGGTATGCACAGACTCTGCTCCTCCACAGTTTCCTAGGCAGCACAACCTGCCCTCCAAGGAACTGCAAAGAGGAGTAACCTCAGAGGGTAGAGTGGAGTGAAGACACTGGGCCAAACTCTGTTGTACTCCCTGTGCTGGGCTGCTGATAAGCATAATAGCTGCCCAATGGGAGATGTATCATGAGATGTCTGGTGCTGAGCCAACAAGGGTGGCAAATCACTGATTTCACATGAACTTTGCTTTAACTTTGCTCATTCCAAGCTCATTGTAATGTCAAATCACACCTCCATCCCTGAAGTTACCTGCCTCCGAGGTATGGACACTCCTCACTGCGCACGCACTCTAGATTTTCAATTATCTATACCTGTAAGTGAAAGCGAGAGGCTTTTTCATCAATCAGTAACAATATTAAGTATGACTACAGTCACTCAAGCTCCACCGGAATGCAAAGATATAAAAGGTGAACTAAGCTAACATGCTATTTGATATCTCCTGCCCCCACATCACCATGGCTTTCAAACTGCAACACCATGACACATTTCACTGTGCAAATGAAAATTATGGAAAACTGATTTTGAGAAATAAACTGAGCAAACAAACAATCAAAAAGACAGATGAAGAGTAAACACATAGTGTGATTCCAGGCTAATGCAGCTGAGCTTAGGTATCTGCATGAAACAACAAATGTGCTAGATATCCAAGCTGACATTGCCATTTGTGGAGAGCTAGCTTCAAATATACAAATCTGCTGTTATTTAATAGTTCATAGCATACTCAAAGCATCTCCATTAAGCTGGCAACTGCGTACAAGTGAATTACACGTTTTGGGGGACACAGCTGCAGTAAAGAAGGATAACAAAGCTTTCAAGATGTCCAGGGACACATACCATTAGCAACAAAAGGAAGCCCAATATAGCCATCAGAGCCCAGAGAATGGTTCAGCGTATCCCATATTAAGCGCCTGGTTCCTGGTCAGCTCCATTAACTGTACTGGCTAGATCTTCTTTCACTATCATGACAGATTAAGTTCTAGAGTACATGGGATCATATATATAGATGATAAAATAAGTTATCTTACTCTTGAAACAAATCCATTCCCAGCAGCACAGTTCAGCTGATAAAATACGAGAGACTAGTGCTACTTGAAACATCCTTGTGCAACTTTGCTACCTCTAGGCAACGGTCCTCCTACAGGTCTTTTTCCCTGTCTTCCAATCCCAAGTAGCTTTTTCAGATGCCTGGGGATGGAAGAAAGCCAAAATCTCTCTAGTCTTCAAAAAGGGCAAGAGAGAGGTTCTGGAAAACTACAGGCCAGCCAGCCTCATCTCCGTCCCTGGAAAGGTGATGGAGCAGCTCATCCTAGAGAGCATCTGTAGACATGCCAAGGAGAAGGAGGTGATTAGGAGTAGTCATCATGGATTCACCAAGGGAAAGTCATGTCTGACGAATGTGATAACCTTCTATGATTTGATGACGTGGTGGATGGACAAGGGGAGAGCCATGGATGTTGATTAGCTTTACTTCAGCAAGGCTTTCAACATTATCTCCCATAATATCCTCATAGGAAAGCTCTGGAAGTGTGGACTGCACAGGTAGACAGTGAGGTGGATTGACAACTGTCTGGATGGCAAAGCTCAGAGGGTGCTGATAAATGGGGTCGAGTCCAGTTGGAGGCCTGTGGCTAGTGGTGTCCCCTAGGGGTCAATACTGGGCCCGGTGCTATTCATCAATGACCTGGACGAGGGCACAGAGTGCACCCTGAGCTAGTTTGTGGACGATACCAAGCTGGGTGGAGGGGCCGACACTCCAGAGGGCTGTGCTGCTATGCAGGGGGACCTGGACACACTGGAGAGTTGGGCAGAGAGGAACCTCATGAGGTTCAATAAGGACAAGTGCAGGGTCCTGCACCTGGGGAGAAATAACCCCAGGCATCAGTACAGATTAGGGGTTGACCTACTGGAGAGTAACTCTCAAAAGGGGGACCCGGGAGTCCTGGTTGACATCAAGTTAACCATGAGGCAGCAGTGTGCCCTCGTGGCCAAGAAGGTCAATGGGATCCTGGCTTGCATCAGGAGGAGTCTTGCCCCCAGGTCAAGGGAGATGATCCTGCCTCTCTACTCAGCTCTGGCGAGGCCTCACCTGGAGTATCATGTGCAGTTCTGCATTCCCCAGTACAAGAGGGATGTGGAGCTTCTAGAGTGGGTCCAGTGGAGGGCAACAAAGATAATTAAGGGAGTGGAACATCTCTCGTACAAGGAAAGACTGAGTGAGCTGGGCCTGTTTAGCCTAGAGAAGACAAGGTTGATAGGAGATCTTATCAATATATACAAGTACCTGATGCGAGAATGTAGAGTGGAAGAGGCCAAGCTCTTCTCAGTGGTGGCCAGTGATAGGTCAAGGGGCAGTGGATACAAGTTGAAACACAGGAAGTTCCATCTGCATGTGAGGAAGAAGTTCTTGACTGTGAGGGTGACAGAGCCCTGGAACAGGCTGCCCAGGGTGGCTGTGGAGTCTCCTCCCGTGGAGGTCTTCAAAACTCGCCTGGATGCCATCCTGTGCCATATGCTGTCGCTGTCTGGGCTGGAGCAGGGGGATTGGACTAGATGATCTCTAGAGGTCCCTTCCAATCTTACTGATTCTGTGATGCCCTTAATTCATCATCTCAAATGGCAGTCAACACTTACGAATCTAAAACTGTATTCTTCAGATGACAAAATATATTTATCCTGCCATCTCCCTTCTTTTACCTAATGACTAAGAGAACAAATTCAAGATAAAGAGATTGGAAGAGACTCAGATTAATCCAAAACTATATCTCTCTGAAACTTGGATTTGAGCCATGTCTGGAAGCATCCCACTCTCTTAACACATCCAGTTTCAACAGTGAAGTTCCTCAGAGACTTAAATTCTCACTTCCACCTGGATGACTCTCAATCCTGCTGTTTCACCATGAAAGGGGTGATTTAAAAACAGTCATCACAAAAAATCCAATCAACTACAGTCTGCTAAAATAGTATGAACAGTAATAACAACAATAACATACATCAGAAGTTACCTTTTTTGAAAAGGATTTAAAAGATTCAGTTTCCTGCAGTAGATGATATCTACTCAAAATATTCAGCATATCTTTAACATTAACATTGATACCTTTTGGGGATAAAATTTGTCATCTTCTGGCTGTGTGACAGCTAACATACTATGGCTTTAAACAAAGCTGAATCTTTAGCCATTAGTATCATTCAAGTAATTAATAATTTCTTTTTCTCTCCAGCGTTATGATTTTTTCCTTTTTTTTCCTCTATTTCTCTTACATTACCAGAGTTTTCACTAAGTCTCTGAAATATTGACATATAGCAGGCCCGTGTCGTTAATTAGCTCTTTTAAAATGGGTATATTTCCCTGACTTTTCTTTTTTTATTTTTTATTTTTTATTTTTTATTTTTTATTTTTTATTTTTTATTTTTTATTTTTTATTTTTTATTTTTTATTTTGGAATTTCTGCCCAATAATGGAGCTTACAAGAATAAATTCTCCCCCTGCTATCAGCCTGCCTCTGAGGTTTCTGAGGAAGAGTGATGTGAGCTGCTCCTGCCAATACCCGTAGTGGTGCTGGGAGGTTACCAAGCAACCAGATGGAGATGAGCTGAGGGACCAGGATGAGCTGGGAGGATGAGCTTCCTGAAGATGAAGCAAAGATGTCACCATTTCCAGACCTCCCTCATTTCTTTCATTGAGTCACAGCAGGATTCGTAGTGTAGGTTTGTGTCAAAGTTGCTTATGAGGGTTCTTGGAGGCAGTGGGGATGACCAAAGCCCAGCATGCCAGCCAGTCTTCAGAGTGTTATCGTCTCAAAAGTAGTCTCCTGAGTAAGTAAAACGGCACAAAATGTGCATATGGACATAAGAAGTGTGTGTTTTTAATGCACTTCATGGAGTCGGAGAGAGAGTCTTGCAGCATCTGCAGCGGTTGGTGCAGGGTCGATAAAATATTACTTGGTCCTTTCTTTAGACTCAAAAAGGTGCACGGTCCATAATAAGGATCAGAAATTGGATGTAAGAAAGATTTTCTTCATCTTAGACATGTGAAAAATTTTCTTGAATCATTTTCCCGTACTTTTTTTCGTGATCTAAATCATTGAAATTTAAATGACATTCTCTAAAAGGACAGACACAACGAAAAGATGGAATGTAAAATCCTCATCTCTCCCTCCCTTAAAGTTTGTAAGAGGATTTAGGCCTATTGGCTTGTTGAAATATATTTATGCAAACCCTATTTCCATGTCAGATTTCCAGGCTTGAATGAAGTGGTATAACAGTAAATGCTTAAGGAACCATACTTGCAGTTGGAATATGAATATGTTAAGATAAAATGTCAACAGCCGTATTCAGCACTTCCTCTGCTCTTGAAGCCAGCTCCAGCAGCTCCACTATAAACATAGGAACCTGATCTTATGATTTCCTGAAAGGAGAATTTTCCTTAATGACAGCCTAAATATGAGAGAAATAGGGAAGAAGTATAAGTCAAGGCACTGAGTTGTTGAAAACTTATATGTTTTAAATCGTATATTACATTATTTATCTATTTATATATTTAAAATTCTTCAGGTTTCCCCTATCTCTTCCTAGATATGAATTGCCAGCATTTATAGAGTTCTAAAAATCAACCTAGAAAATCTGGGTCAGGACTTTATTTTGCCTGATAGCATCCTAAGAATATTCTGAAATCTCTAAGATATATAAACAAAATTGTAATGGCAAATGCAAAACACTGATAGATCTTGAAATCCATCTTAATTTTTTCTTTTTTTGCTATCATGCTATCGTTTTTTTCACCTTTTGTCAATATCTTCCTATACTACTGTGATAAAGAGTTATTGAAATTGCAGACTGATCTTAGAGCATCTGACAACAATGATCCAGCAAATTGTGTGAACAAGACTTCTTTTCCAGATCATTACAAGAGAGTAATGTTATCAGAGACTGAGGGTCCGGGAAAAATGACAACATTGCTTTGTCCTTGCAAAAATAAAATTGAAAAAAGAAGGTGATCATCTGAGGGTGCTGGTTCTTCCTCAGTACCCCTCTCATAGTAAAACAGAATAAAGAAACAACTTTAAACATAATTAAGTCACTGTCTGAAACAGTACTGATACATCAAGAAGTGACTTCTTTGTTATATTCACCTACTATTTCAAAGCTTTTCCCCAAGGTTATCTTAAGAGTGAGACTGCACCAGCAGAAGACTCTTAACATACTGTGGTCTCAGCACATTTTAGGTCATTGTCTTAGTGGTAATTCATGTCACACATGACTCATTACAGAGCATGGGGACTCCCAGACCTGCCAATTGAGAGGTGTGTCAGCTGCACTTAGATGCAACAGAAACACAGCCATAGCTCTTAGACCTTATAAACAATTTATGTGTGACCTCTCATGCTCAACAAGTTTTCACAAAATTTTCTGCAGGAGAGTGCACAAACTTTTTTTTTTTTAATTTTTTATTATTTTTATTTTTTATTTTTTTTTATTTTTTTTAAGAAGACCAAATAAAAGAATGTGGAAACAAACACACAATGCCTTTTCATGAGAAATAATCTATCTACTTCATTTTATTTTGCCCAGTGTGTCATCAGAATCAGAATACAGTGCAGATTGGAAGATGGCCTAGTTCAGGCTGTAATGCCTATGCTTTTATCAGATCAAATTTATAATCCATGCACACATTAGAACTGCTTGCATATGGCCATCAAGATAAGCAGTGCAGAAAGAAAAGTTGTAGATTGAGTCTGCCACTGAAACAACTTCCTACCAGCCTAACAAAAAAAATAAATAAATAAATCCACAACTCAGTTACCTCTGAGTAAATCATAGGCTGATATTTGTTCTCAAATAAGACAATCATTAAGATTCACTAAATTAAGTTCACTAAATTACTTAAGAAAATAAGGTTCTGAGTTGAAATAACAGTAAAATAAACTAATCAAAATAAATCTGTGGGAGACCAAAAAAAAAGTATTTTAATCTAGGACACCAGGAAGGGCCTATAAATGTAGATATTTGGACAAACTGTGGCTACACCAGGACCAGGTGTTCTCTCTGGACTTACTTTGAGAAAAGTATTTATAGGAGAGGAGGAGTCAGTTATCCACTTTTCAGGAATGCAGACCAAAAATTCAAAGGTTGCGAGTCATTCAAACTTCATAATGTCCTGAATGTAGATCTAGCTGTGAGGGACTTCAATATTATAGCCTAAACCATAACTTTTTAGAAAGAGGTCACAGCAGGGGATAGAGGAAACAGATGCCACATCTGCCTGTTGTGGAGCTATTTTTGTAAAGGCTGCAAGATTACAGTTCTGATTATTGTCAGAGGGGCAGAGAGCCGATGAAGTCCTTTTAATGAAATTGTTCTCCATAAAACACACTGTTCAGTTATAACTGAAACGCTTCATGACAATATATGTGTCAAGTGAATTTTCATTGGAAAAGATTTTTTGGTTTTTTAGGGGGGTTAAAATTCCCAGTGAGAGATAACCTACTTTGTAGCATCCAATATGCTAATGATTAGGTCCTCTGTGATCTCTGCAGCTAAACCAAACCCTGATTCACTGTCCCAGTTTGACTTTTTATCCCAGTGAAAGATGCTAATTATCTTTCAGGTCCTAGATCCTTCCTTCCCAATCCCGCACACAAAATATTTCCCAAGGTATTCATTCCAATCTAAGATGAAATGACACCAAATGCTGCAGCAACCAAAATGTTGAACTCTTTTCTGTCTATCTAGACCTATCTACTGGCCCATAGGATGTATGCCCTGCCAAGTAGCATCATGCAATTCCTTCACTCACAGATTAACGCCCGCCAGTGCAATATTTAGCAGCTCGTTTACTGTCCCTGCCCTCATTGCATTGGTGCAAAACGTAAAGTGTACAAGGGTAAAACAACCACTTCCTTGGAAAGTGGTGTTGGGAAGTGGTTTGTTCTCATTATCTGGGGTGGCTTCTTACATTCCTTGTGGGAGGAAGGCTTGTTGACCTCTGCTTGTCTTGTTCATCAGCAAGGAAGTATAATGTGAGTAGTCACACCAGAATCCTGTGTGTCGTTTGTCCTGGTAATTAAATTACAGCTCATGGGGAGCAGTCATGTAACAGAAACGCGCTGTGAATCTAGGCCTCTTGAAATATAAATGGACACTATTAAAGAGTGGAGGCATCTATATAAATAACCCAGGAGCACAATTGTCATTAGAACATCAGCATTAAGAAACCAAAACTTGCCACTGCTCACAAATTCCTGTTTTCCCTTTGCAAGTGTTATTTTTATTCTTTTGTCTCAAAAGTTGTTTTAGCCCCAGTTTGAAATGAAACTTGCTAGTGTCAGCTAAGGCTGAGGGGGGAAGAGGGGGATCTCATTTCAGGTAAACTGGGTCAGCTCCCTCCCTGGTCCTTATGAATAATTTCATTGCCACAGTTTTAAAGAAGTTATGTAAGTTGTCTGGGTCATGGAAATGCTCTGTTGACATAGCAGCAAACATCTAAAATGTTTTTGGGGGTCTCACTACACACTATGTGAACAAAACTGTTTTTTCTCCTGACAGTTTAGAGAGCTTGATTAAATATATTGTTTATAACTTTAGCAAATAAAATCAATTCCAATGACATGAAGGAAGTTCACACTTTTACCTAAGCTAAATTATGACCACATTTTCATCTGAAAAACAAACATTTTTTTTCACCAGTGACACTTTTCATTTTAATCACTAAGTTTCTTTGAGTTTCTTTGAGAACTTACTTATGAATTACACTATAGTTCTTTAGGTGATGTTAAAACAGTATTAAATTCAGCACAAACACAAAAGTCTACCTTATTTTCCCCATAAGCCTGTTGTGAATCTCTTGAGAGTCAGCAGCTCACTAGTATTTTGACTTTACAGTCTTTTGAGGGTTCATTTCTTACATTCCCGAATATGATTCTTTTTTTTTTCTGAAAATATACTGAGTCGGATTGTGATGATGAGGAAGCAAAAGGAGTAATGAGATTCACAAATAATATCAGCTCACTTTGGAAAAGATGTTCCTTTAGACATTAAGATACCAGAACCTTATTTCATTGTCTTTGAATTCATGTGTTATCCTATTAAAACATATTTTTTGTTGTGTGATTGAAAACAAAAGCTCCCAGACAGAATTAAAAAAAAAAAAAAAGTCAATCATCAGATATACCAGTCTTACTGAAAACTTTCATATTCATTAAACTTTTTAAAAATAAAGTCAGACTTTCTACTTTTTGTTTTTCAAGGAAGAAATAATACCTCTCAGTCTGATCTAGTTCCTGTTCTTTAAGCAGTTACACGAAAGCAAGGTTCTCCTATTTATTGCTTAGAAAATAAGTCAGTCCTTACTGAACTGCATTTTCTCCTCTTGTCCTATTTGTCTTTTTAATATATTATGGAGGGCTACGCCTAGTGCAGTTTGCACGATGTGGTCTCAAAAAGCAATGTTTTCAACAATTCCCCCAGGAGACTGATCTACAGCCTAATGCACCTCATTTATTCATAGCAATATTTTCTAAATATTTACGTAATGCTATCACACATATAACATTATACTAAGTTTAAAATAAGTCATTGTGGAGGAGCCAACTTCCTCCTTTTTCTTAGAAACACATTTAGGTGTTCACACCTTATCCTCTCGGTCTTTTTAAAGACTCTTCAGATTTTTTTTCCCCATTTTAAAGAGCTTGGAAACCTTCACCTCTCAGGACAGAAACTCTCCAAGCTCAACCAAAAGTCTCACTAGCCATTTTTAGCTTGGACTATAAATTTACAGATTCTTCTAAACAAGTTTTCTAGTGCAAAATAAGCATCAGTTCTTTGGCTATTCCCCTAGATGTCCTCACAGACTATCCAAAGTCACTCAGAGACTTGTAGATGTCCGGTAAGCCTTACGTCTTCCCAACATTACAATTTTAGTACCTCTGCCTCCTGCCTCATCAAGCATTGTTGCTAAGATTAATTCTTCATTAATTCTTTATTAAGCTCTCTAGGCTCCTTCATTGCTTATTATATAATACAGGAACAGAATCAAAGCCAAAATAGTGAGCCATCATACATGGCTAGATCAGGACATGAGGCAGCTGGTATCTTACATACAGAAATAAAGATACAGGAAGATCATTCAAAGCTAACTGAAAATCCATTGTGGATTTAATCAATGAAGAAGTATATATAGCAAACAGCATTTATGAAAATGTGAGAGAGGAAAAGCAGTACATGTACTTTATGCAGTATGTTATACTGTATTACTCTAAATACCCAAGTGAGCTTGTGTAAAGCTAGCTCAACTGTACAGTGCAGAGTCAGTTGACCTGGAATATCAAAAGCTGAGATGGATGCTTGGATCTCTGTCAAGGAGAGACAGTACCCTGAAAGGAAGTGTCAAGGTGGAAGACGGGCAAGAAAAAAGAAGAATGGATGGTGTCCAGAAGAAAATGACGCTTGAGCCTTCTATCTATCATCAGCCTGACTGGAAACCACATTGTCCCATGCCTTGAGGAAGAACTTTGAATGAGAATGGGCATCCACGTCTTGTACCCCACCTTGTGTTTTGACACACATTTAAGTAAAGGAAATATTATAAATAACTATCACAGGATCCATCCGCAGAAACTCTATTACTGGAATATCCTGGTAGGATCTAGCTATTCATTACCTACAGTTTGGTTAGCACATATATTGCACATAGAAACCATTATATTAGGCTGCATCTGAAAGTAATCCATGAGATATATTAAAAGCTGCTTCTGCAATTTTACAGCACTTACCTTCTAAACATTAGTACAAGGGATAATTCATGTGCCACTCCTTGCCTTTAAGTGTGATGGACCGAATCCAATTTGGGGGAGGGGGAGAAGTGAAGAAAACAGCACAGCAATTCACAAATACCCAGGGCTCCTGGAGGCACCTGGATAGGTAGCTGGTAGGTGCAGCTTCCCAAAACTCTGAAATTAGGAAGCAAGAAAATGAGAGCACAGAAATATTATCTCATGGACAATGCTGTGAGGCTTTATGTGTACAAAACCCCAACTCAGGAATGCATTTTCCATTTTCTAAATTGTCAGGTTCCCAGAGGGGCTCTTAAAGATGCTTTGCCATTTGAACAGCAGTAGAAGACATTCACAAAGCTTCAAAGGTCAATTATATGAAAAAAAAATGCAGAATCCTTTTACATTAGTGCCCTAATTGTTTTTGTTCCAAGAGTTTTCTTCAGATGTCATATTCAATCTCCCTTTTCCTTCTCCTAGCTCACAGATGCTTAATATTCCGTACTAAGACATAATGAACCTTTTTATTTCACTTTAATATGGAATCTCTTTAAAATAAGTGTCTTTAAATGATTAGCTCGATCTATTATTCAAAGAGTAGAAATTGAGGCTTTTTTTTTTTTTTTTTTTTTTTTTTTTTTTTTTTTNTTTTTTTTTTTTTTTTTTTTTTTTTTTTGGTGGGATACCTGTTAGGCCTCTGCTATTATGGCTTTTTATTAGGAAGAAATTAGATTGACAATAGCACTCAAGAGGTCAGCAAGAACCACCAAGCAAAAGTACTGGGAAAGTGAAATGTCAGAACCACTGATATGTGGAAATTTACCCATCTCTTCTCTCAAAAATCCCTTTTCCTTTCTCTAATAAGATATCTGGAACTGTTTGCATTTGCCTAAAAGTATGTTATCTTTTTAGACCAATGAGCCCTTGACAACCATATGTATTGAAATACTGGAGTGAAAACTGAAGCATCCAAAGTCAAAGGAGGCAAAGTCAAAAGAGGCTTTTAGAAGAAGAATAACAGCAGCAGTACTGGTATAGTTTTCTAGCATTCTCAGGGAAAAAAAAAAAAAAAGAAAAGAAAAGACAGCTGTGATAAATACTGAACTGAAAGCATCTGGACAGCTTCAGATGTGAAGTCTTTTCCCCTCCTAGATATTTTCTACTGCTCAGCATTAGCTATTCTCAACCCTCCTTCTTCTTTTGTCAATCACATACACATCAAAAAGATGAAAGCAGCAGGAAGAGAGGACAAAAGACAGAGTTGCACAGAGAAATTCAGTGCTCTGAAAATAAGTCAAAAGGCAGTGAAGTAAGGACAGCTGTATTCACCAGTAATCATCACCATGGACACTTATCCTTTTTGCACTTTATATAGTCAGCTTTCCCTTTATGATGGTTGAGACACCATCCAGATTCATCTTCCATCTTCTCTGCTTGGTACAGGATCCTCAGATCTCATTGCATTCTTCTCAGTACTCACCTGGGAGGTAAACATCTCGCTGTGTTATTGTTCACTATCATTTTTACAATGAAATCACATCCGGCTCCTATTTCAAAATACACCAATTGTCAGAACAGACAGCAACTATTGATTAAGAGAAAACATCATGAAGAGCATCAGGCTAGAGTGTCTTAAAACACCACCTCAAGAGACTCAAGGAGCATCTGCTACCAATTGATGGCTGTTTAGTGAGCTATGTGAAATGAATGACTGTATATGCTACATTTGGGCTCTGCCTGGCTACTCCCAGAACAGTCTTTTTGTGGAATTCTGTGACAGTTGGATGGCACTGTGAGGAGCCGGAGTTACCACTGTGCTTTGCCTTCAGTTAGTTTAATTCCCATTGAGTACGGTGGGTAATCTGCTCAATTGGCTGTAGAATTTGGTTAATATTGGTGCACTTCCAAAAATTCATGCCCAAGTGCTGAAATCGGAGTAATGCTACTGCCAGTTTCTGGTTCTTTTCAGCAGTCTTGGCACAGAAGCAAAGATGCCAGGCACCTCCAGGTCCCTAAATCTTGCTCTCCTCAAATAATTTAATGTTTGCTGGGTTTATCTGAGGCTGGAGGCTGGTGCAAGTACAAGAACTTACCATGCTGTTCACCATCAACAATCACCCATGAAACAGTCAGTCTTAGACAAAGTCGACCTATTCACAATCCCGATCCATGTTCTTTTCTCTTGGAATCAGTGGCCTGATCAAGCCATGCTGAAAGTGGAAGCGAGGGGACTTTACTCTTCCCTCCAGCACAGATTTCAACTTTTTGTTGTTGTTGTTGTTGTTGTTTTTTATTTTGTTTTAAGAAAGGGCGATGCTGGTGATCATTTGCAGTTTATATAAAGTTTAGGGGATTACCAGTTTTCAGGTAATTACTTCTTCAGGAAAAAAAAAATGATTTTAGGAATTGTTCTGCTCTTTCAAGCACTTACTTAGAAAGTGCTTAAAATTCTATTCATAAAATACTGTATGGCAAGAAAATTGGTGAGCTTGACAGTGGCTATTTGCAAAATTAACAGAAACATGACAGATGATTGAACAGTGACAGTATTGTCTAGAGCCAAGTCTGGTGTATGCAATCGGATACTGCCCAGGATTTGATGTTCCGATTAGCTAATACACTTGGTTGGCCATGCTCCCTCTTTCTCTCACACACAGCTGTCAAAGCAAGCTGAGGAAACTGCAGACACTCTACATACAATGCAATGTCCCACTTTGCATATGATGTGAATTTTTATTGTCTTATTTACATAAATTCCCTCCCATTAGATCCTTCACTTCCTCACTCTCCTCCCATCAAATTTATAAGTCTTTTTTAAGCTTCTCCTTCACCACAGAGACCCATTAGGAAGCAGCAGGAGGCCATAGGGACTCCTATGGGCAAAGACCTGTGCCTGGCCCAGGCTGGTCACGAAGTACAGACACAGGCACAGGGGTGCACAGGATTGCAGCAGGGCAAATCCACCTCCTCACTCAGCAGTAGAGATCTTCATTCAAAATAAAGACAGACAAAAGCATCAGGACATTGAGCTCTCTGTTCTCATATCCTGTCCTGAGGCCTGACTCAGGGCAATATTGTTTCTTTGACACTTTTCAGAATGTTCCAGTATTAAATATTAAGCTATGTCTACAAATCAGATCTAAAACCACTAAATAGCACAGAGGCAGGGAACAAAACAGTCTTTTAAGTATCCTAGTCCGTCTCTTTTTCAACACAGAATTGTTCCTTGGCTTTTGTCCAGTTTCATCTTAATTGTCCCAGCACTTTCCTTGGGAGGCTGTTCTTCTGCCAAAGACATTCAGGCAGATGGCATTAGCAAGTCAGGGAAAAGGGACATTTCCTGTTTTGCCTTTCTTCAAAGATTAAGATTTACAATGGGGAATTTTTCTGATATTTGGCCCAGAGACCTTATTTTGATTTTTCTGCTGTCAAAATTTCATACATTTAAGTAACATTATTCTTTTTTCCTATCTCTCCTCCCTTCACTTAACAGCAATCAAAAAACTGCTATTTGAAATTATGAAATCGATTGTGCGATTAGTGTTATATATTGCAATGCATTAAAATGTATGTATTTTATTATGTCTTATATTAACATATGTATATTACTAATGCATGTGTTTGTCATATACAGCAGGAATTATAATGCATTATATCTATTACAATCTAATAGAAAAAATAGAAAAAAGAAAAAAAAGAAAAAAATGATAGCAGGATTTTGTTTCTCTAAGACCTTAAGTGCGACTCGCTGCAAGTTTTGCTCTTGCTTTCAGCAAGAGCAGAATTAGTCCCTGAGTTATGGGAACAGTACTTCCTTGTTCTAGGAAATCCCAGAGCTTCCCAGAGTAATGCTGCTTCACCTTAGCCTTAGTGAAGGTCTTTTTCGCATACTAACTCATTCTTCCCTAGGGTGTCTGCAGCCTGTGAAGAAATTCACAGCAAACCTGTTTAGAATTATATGTCAGCATATAGTGTAAGAGAAGCATTAAGTTGTGTCAAAACTAAAGTTCTCAACCTATAATTCCTACAGGAAAGCATCAAAAGGTGTTTCTGCCCCAGTGTCCAGATATTAGCATTGCTGTCCATGCTTCAGGATGGTCAGACATGAGAAAGCTGTATGTAATTCAAAATCCTCATAACCCAGCTCCTAAAAATGTCCTTTGAGCTGTTGTGGAAAAACAAACTAAAACAGAAAAAAAAAAAAAGTATGTTAGGTGGACACCACCCTCTAGTACTAACTTTTTCCTGTATCTCTTTCCTGTTGAGAGCTTGGAGAGAATCTGTCTACACATGTTAATGTATATATCATGTTCTCTCACCATATACATTAATATTCTCGCTGTAGCAGGTCACCTATATTCCTCCCTGAGCTATCCAGAACTGTAGGTGCTGGAAAAATTTATGTGAATTAGGTTGTGCTTGCTTACAGTCCTACAGTATGTCTAATATGAAAGAACTCAATCTGGGAGTCTGTGATTAGTCAATGGACATAACAATGCTACTTCTTAATAGCAATTATTAGTATTATTAATTATAATCCTTTACATACCATTTCTCTAAGATTTTTCCATAATGTAAGGACTATGTTAATTTCTTTCTTCCTATTCATTGTTGCTTTGATTCAAGGTTTGCTTTTTTGCTAGAGGATAGAGTCATCTGTTTAAAAGAAATGACAGCATTCATTCTTCAAATCACTGTATCTCTTATATTAAATATTTCTAGCATTCTGATTTTTCCTGTGTCCATCTAAGGTGCAAGATTAAGTCTTTTTTGAAAGAGAGAAAGAAAGAAAAAAAAAAAAAGAGAGAAAGGTTTTCCCATGAACAGCAAGTCCAAATCTTAATTACATGTGGACAGACAGAGAGCATTTCAGACATTCACGAGGGCGAAGAGGGTTGCTCATGTCACCTTGCTGTAATTATATGAAGGCAGGAGTGGAAACCATCGACACATGGCAAATGAAACTGATCTTGAAGAGGGCACTGTTATAAAGAAGCAGTGAAGTATGCATCACTGGGCTTTGACCTTCATGGAGCAGGAGGCAATGAAACAAAAGTCTTTGATTTAGGAGACAGTTTTAAAAAAAGAGAATTAGATAGTTTATGAATCACAGAGGGACAGGATTGCAGCTAGCACTGCATGAGTGCGCAAGAAGATAGAAAAAATGTTGTAAGGAGTCTTCCTTCTCCATGTCTCACTGTCAGGTCTTGTACTCCATGGATGTGAAAACTTGAGATAGAGGGCTGAAAACTCCCATGGAATTTAGAAAACGGTTATAGCCCATTTGTGGACAATGAGGTCAGTCAGGAGTCTACACAGCACAGTAAATGATGAGAAAGAAGAGCATATCACCTTTAAATGCCCTAACACAATATTTCTAAATACAAGTCCCCATGGAGTCCATAAGCTCTTATCCCACCATAGCTCCAACCCAAAACTTCTCTAATGGCATACGTATAAAGTATTTTACATGCTGTGAATCACAACCTTTTGAGAGTCTGCAATCTACAAGAAATAGCTAAGAAAATCAAACCTATTTTCAGTGACCTTAAATTTTCAGGATAGAGATTAGATAATTTGGGGGTTGACAAACCAGGCAAGATTGACGGATAGCAGCATACCCTGATATGAGTGGAGGGAGGATCAGGATCGGGGAGGGAGGATCAGGATCAGGTGGGATCAGGGGATCCCACCCCTACTGAGTGGAGGGAGGATCAGGATCATCTTCTTGCAATGCAACCCAGGATATCCTCAGACTTCTTGACCACAGAGATATAGTGTTGGCTCGTGGTCAACTTGATGTCCACCATGACTTCCAGGTCCTTTTCTGCAGAACATCTCTCCAGCAGATCAGTCCACAGCCTGTCCCCAGCTTGGGGTTATTCTTTCCTAGGTGCAGGACCCAGCAGTTTCTTCTGTTGAATCTCATGATCTTCCTCTCTGCCCAACTCTCCAGCTTGTCCAGGTCTTTCTGAATGACAGCACAGCCCTATGGAATAATGAGACACTCCTCCCAGTTTTGTATCATCAGTTACTTTGCTGAGGATGCATTCTGTCCCTTCATCTAGATCACTGACAGATAGGTTGAACAAGACTGGACCCAGCACAGAGCCTAGCGGATGCTCCTACTTACTGTTCTCCAACTAGACTTTGTGTAACTGATTACAGCCTGCTGAGTGCTTCAACCAATTTTCAGTCTGCTTCACTGTCTGCTCATCCTTGTGAGGATGCAACAAGAGATAGATATGGTTTAGCTTTCTTAACTCTAATCCAACATACTTGAACCATGTCACTATATTCCTCCCGTGTCACCTATCTTTGCTTCCACTTCTTGTGTATTCTTGCAGATCCTGGATTGGGCAGCCCAGGTCTTCCACAGACAAGGAGTCCACCAGCCACAGCCTTCACAAGAGACCCCAGGGTTTCCCTGCAGCCTGAGAATTGCAGAGCTGTGTCCTCCTCCTGAAGTTCCATCAGGGTCAAAGTCTCAAACATTGAAGGGACAGTTGCTCCAACAGCTGCTGAGAACCATTTCTGTGATGTTTCACCACTACAGCTGAGGACACACGCATTGATCTAAGGACCTTTAGCAGGACCCTCTTTGCAAACAACTAGACCTACTATCTGCAGCATGGGAGTTATGTAGTAAGCTTGGCCCTTATATTATCTCTCCCTAGAGCCGACCTAGAGCTCCCTCAGCCTGCCCTGATTCAGGAACAGCTGGAAAAAGGGCTCCAAACACCCTTGGATCCAGGACAGCCCATTGAGCGCAATAGCGGTTGCTAGAGCTTGCTAGAGCACCTCACTTGGCAGCAGGTGGTCTAGCACTCCAGCAGCACTCCAACACCACGGAGTTCCTCAGGGCTTCTCCGGAGTCCCCCAGTAATCTCCAGCAAAGCCCCAGCAGATCTTGAAACAAAGCCCAGAAATTGGCATTTGTGTCTGTTGCTTTCCTCTGGGAGTGGCACTCTGGGAACACAAGCTGATAAACTGTGAATTTCTTAACCAGTATGGGAGAGGTCAACCTGCTTAATGCTGTGTGTAGTTAGGTTTGCTTTGGTTATGCCTGTTTTGCTTTCACACCTGACATGAAAATCCTGCTGCTGAATGCTCCAGCACTTCTTTCCCCTTTGGTTCTTAACTACAGTCATAAACAACCCAGCACATTCAAAATGCTGCAGTCAAAGAGGAACATATAAATATTTCATCATGCATCAGCTCTTAGAAAAATGCGAACAAATTAAGGCTCTCATGTCTCACTTGTGAGATCTGTATTTTATCTGCTCTCTATTAAAAAAGTAATAATCAGAGAAATGCTGTAAACTAACATGAGGTCTCCTGAGCAACATGCAGCATGTCATTACTCTGCTATTTATACCACAGGCACAGCCCCAGAAGCCATGGTATAAGGAAAGGGTATGCAATAATTAGTGCTGGAAGAGTACCGAGTTCAACATACAAATGAAACAAGTACTAATCATCCAGATGGTGTCATTTCTCCAGAGTTCCAGTCTGACTAGGAATTATTTTTTTTCTTTTTAATGCAACCCTCAGAAAACTAGATGCAGAGGGTTAAGAGGCATTCAGTATCATTTATTACTGTTAATTAGTGGTGTCATGACGATGCCAGGAGATCTAGGAGAACAGAGAGCAGGCCCCTATTATGCTGAAGACTGTACAAATACAACTAAGAGATGTTCCCAGCTAAGTACCACAAAGGGAAACACAGGCAAAGTAGCTTAGACATAGAGCCAGGGACATCTGAAGTCCCTGCCACACGATTAACATTCTGTGACATCCTTTCTATTTCCACCATCATCGATAACCTCTCTTCTGTGTGTCCACATCTCCTCACTTTTCTTTTTCTTCCTGCTCCTTCCCTGAAGTTCTGTTCCTCATCTGTGACCTTGAATTTCTACAAGACTCTAGACTATGTTCCTTTCTCTCCACTTTCAAAAGCTCTTTTGAGAAACAGCACTTTTCCAACCAATTCCTTCCTGCTTCACAGAGTCCACAAGCCCATTAGCAATTTATAGCACTGTACAAGAATATGATCAGAGTCATCTGTGAGGCTAAATTCTGCTTTAGAAACTACTATTCTTTTTTTTTGCTCAAGTCAGAGAAGTAACACCGCTTTTAATGAGCACAGATTCTGATCCACGCTCTTTTCTATATTTTCAGATTTTAAAGACAGGTTTAGTACATCCTACAGTGATATACAACCATCAGTTAAATGAAAGATATTTCATTCTTTTACCTTAAAAATTCTTTTACCTTAAATTGTATGTCAAGTTTATTTGTCTCCTCCTAAAATTAAAGATAATATTATTACTATTGCTGTTATTATTGCTACTGTTTCAAAAATCTCTGTATTCTCTAGTTTGTGGTCAGCAGTACTGCAATTACCTGATATCATGTTAGACCCAAAACTGGATTCCTCCATCGCAACAAATTCCAGTTAATAACTGTTTGATATTTTTTCTTACTCTAAGAGAAAATAGAAGCAAACCTGTTTCTATCATTGTTGATTCTGTTGTTGTTCATACATGTAGATGATTTAAAATATGATGGACCCAACTCTTCAGCCACATATGCCAGCCTCACATACAGCTTCACACAGAGCTTCACTATCTCCAAGGCATACACTCTAACTGATATAAAAGCTATGGTGAAACAGCTGTTTAAAAGTGGTAGATTGGTTTAGGCAACCAGAGTTTAATTCTGACATTGGAAAGTTTTCCTTCAGCTTAAGAGAATGGGACAAAGTCATGGTGTATTAGGTAGGTGTACCACAGGGAGCAGTGAAAAAAAGAGGAACTGATTTCACCTCATCACCACTAGGCTCTGCAGTATTTTAAGGATCAGGTTATCAATTCTGTATCTGTAAAATGAGAATATTTTATTTGAGAATGTGTGGCTGACATAGATAATCAAAAATGGTCAAGTGCTGAGATCTTAAAATAAAGACAGGCTAAAAAAACTTTAAGAGGAAGACAGGAAAGGGAGCTTTACAACATCCAAGTCTTAGTAGTCTCTTAGCCAAATTTCGAGCCCTTAATTAAATATCTGAGCTTCCTGTGCAATACCTGAGGAGAGATTAAAAATTACTTCCCCAAAGCTACTCTCCTGATTGAGCCAGGAATAGGTGTTTCTTAAGAGAGGTCTGTTATATCTCTCTTCCCTGGAACTTAAGCACTTTTAGGCATAAACCATCCTTAGGCTTTATCAGGTAATTACCTTCTGTTAGAGACATAATGGGATGTGGGCTTGCTGTGAAGCCACAACCTCAAGCCTCCACTTCATTACATTCCTATGCCAGCTGTTTCTTGGAAAATACAAAGATGAGATGCTATTACTAAAACTCAAAAGTTGCAGAAGAGTAAAAGAATTTGACTCTAATACCCTTTCAGTCTGGCTTCTCTTCTAATGAGAGCAGGTGTTATTTTACAGAAGGTTTAGAGTATGGGGTACAGTGTATGTCATTAGCTATGGCACTGGGGGATGCAGAACTGGTTGAACCCCTTCTTTTCACAAGTAAGGCTGAGGAAGTTGAAGGCCATCTGAAAGTGTCATTTGAAAAGGCTGGCTTTTTGCATCCAAAAAAAAAAAAAAAAAAAAAAAAAAAAAAAAAAAAAAAAAAAAAAAAAAAAAAAAAAAAAAAAAAAAAAAAAAAAAAAAAAAAAAAAAAAAAAAAAAAAAAAAAAAAAAAAAAAAAAAAAAAAAAAAAAAAAAACTCCAGAAATTGCTTTTCTTTTCTGTTTTCTTCTTCAAAAAAAAAGATGTTAAGTGTGTGATAATCAGCAAAGTTTGAGTCTAAGATTTCTCTAGACAACGTCTTACTTAAATCTCTGAATCCAGCTGCAATTTCTTTTCTTTTCTTTCTTCCATCCTCCTTCTCTCTCACCTCATGAAAACACCCCAATGTTTCATTGAAAAGTCAAGTGATAACATAAAAACATGGCAAAGTTGGGCTTTACCTCACTCTAACCAAGTACTTTAAAACATTGTGGGAAAAATCATCTTTATTATAGCTTATCTGCAGTGAAAACAGCAGAGCAGGGGTCACTGAGATGACTTCCAGTTGTGATAACTGGATTAAGACCAGCTTACTTCTCACACTTGATGTAATGGATAGTTACCTTCCATTGCAGCTCTTGTTACTAGTTTATGACTACTTAATGTTGCCCCACAAATATCAGCTGTCTTCCTCACTCCAAGCCAGGCTGCCCAGCTTGCATGTTTGCAAGAAGAACAAGGCCAGCTTTCCTCATCCTGTCATCTTGTAAAAAGGATGGGTTCAGGATCAGATTTGGGATCAAATGAACCTTTTTTTTACCCCTTGGAATGGAATACCTGAAATTCATGAGATGGTGGATTCATGAGAGTCATTTTAGGTCCTTCTATCATCACTGGAGGAGTCAGCAGACAGCAGTGTTTTGCAGTGCTTAGCCATTACCTCATCTCTTTTCTTTCTATTCAACCATGTGTTGCCTTCAGTCTCTTGGAGCCTCACATGGCAAAAGCAGGAAGTAAGTGGAGCGTAGGATTTTCCTTTCAGCATTGTTCAGGCAATGACAGGATGCTGCACAGATGGAAGAGAGTCTTGTTTATACCGAATGTGTTGGAGTTATTGATACAGGAAAGCTCTGTGAACAACATTCCGTGTCTTGGTGTCTTCAACTGGTGCCATGAACACTACTCCAATTAGCCATAACCTGCAGAACAACAATTTTCAGAAACACAACACTGTTCTGATTTTCAAAGTCTTGTTTTTTTCCCTTCCATTTTACTTATTTTTTAATTTTGTATGCTGTATTTTGCTTCCCACATACAACTGAGATAACTTGCTGCTGCAACCATATATAAAATAGCTCTCTTTCAGGTCCTGCCACAGACATGCTAT